>OY748331.1:19786680-20341680 GCA_963556525.1 Cochlearia excelsa
CCAAGTTTCATGCAACATGAGTGCTTATAAGTGTCTCAATGAGCTTTGTACTAGTTTGACGAACTTAGGAAACATCTAACAACGCGGTTTCTAGGAATCTAAACTATGTTTCGTGCAACATGAGTGCTTATAAGTGTCTCAATGAGCTTTGTACAAGTTTCACGAACTTATGAAACATATAAAAACGGGTTTTTAGGACTCTATTCCAAGTTTCATGCAACATGAGTGCTTATAAGTGTCTCAATGAGCTTTGTACGAGTTTTACGAACTTATGAATCATATAACAACACGTTTCTAGGAATCTAAACCAAGTTTCATGCAACATGGATGCTTATAAGTGTGTCAGTGAGATTTGTACAAGTTTCACGAATTTATGAAACATATAACAACGCGTTTCTAGGACTCTAAACCAAGTTTCATGCAACATTAGTTCTTATAAGTGTCTCGATGAGCTTTGTATAAGTTTGACGAACTTATGAAACATCTAAAAACGTGTTTCTAGGACTCTAAACCTAGTTTCATGCAACATGAGTGCTTATAACTGTCTCAATGAGCTTTGTACTAGTTTGATGAACTTACGAAACATCTAACAACGCGTTTCTAGGATTCTAAACCAAGTTTCATGCAACATGAGTGCTTATAAGTGTCTCAATGAGCTTTGTACAAGTTTCACGAACTTATGAAACATATAACAACGCGTTTTTAGGACTCTAAACTAAGTTTCCTACAACATGAGTGCTTATAAGTGTCTTAATGAGCTTTGTAAAAGTCGACAAACTTATGAAACATCTAACAATGCATTTCTACGACTCTAAACCAAGTTTCATGCAACATCAGTGCTTGTAAGTGTCTCAATGAGCTTTGTAAAAGTTTGACGAACATATGAAACATGTAACAACGCGTTTCTAGGACTCTAAACTAAGTTTCATGCAACATGAGTTCTTATAAGCGTCTCAATGAGCTTTGTACAAGTTTCACGAACTTATGAAACATATAACAACGCATTTCTAGAATTCTAAACCAAGTTTCACGAAACATGAGTGCTTATAAGTGTCTCAATGAGCTTTTTACAAATTTGAAGAACTTATGAAATATCTAACAACGCGTTTCTAGAACTCTAAACCAAGTTTCATGCAACATGAGTGCTTATAAGTGTCTCAATGAGCTTTGTACAAGTTTGACAAACTTATGAAACATCTAACAACATGTTTCTAGGACTATAAACCAAGTTTCATGCAACATGAGTGCTTATAAGTGTCTCAATGAGCTTTGTACTAGTTTTACGAACTTAGGAAACATCTAACAACGTGGTTTCTAGGACTCTAAACCAAGTTTCATGCAACATGAATGCTTATAAGTGTCTCAATGAGCTTTGTACAAATTTAACGAACTTATGAAACTTATAACAACGCGTTTCTAGGACTTTAAACCAAGTTTCATGCAACATGAGTGCTTATAATTGTCTCAATGAGCTTTGTACAAGTCGACGAACTTATGAAACATCTAACAATTCGTTTCTAAGACTCTAAACAAAGTTTCATGCAACATTGGTGCTTATAAGTGTCTCGATGAGCTTTGTAAAATTTTGACGAACTTATGAAACATGTACCAACGCGTTTCTAGGACTCTAAATTAAGTTTCATGCAACATGAGTGCTTATAAGCGTATCAATGACCTTTGCACAAGTTTCACGAACTTATGAAATATATAACAACGCGTTTCTAGGACTCTAAACCAAGTTTCATGCAACATGAGTGCTTATCAGTGTCTCAATGAGCTTTGTACAAGTCTGACAAACTTATGAAACATCTAACATTGCGTTTCTAGGACTCTAAACCAAGTTTTCTGCAACATGACTGCTTATAAATGTCTCAATGAGCTTTGTACAAGTCTGACAAACTTATGAAAAATCTAACAATGCGCTTTTAGGACTCTAAACCAAGTTTCATGCAACATGAGTGCTTATAAGTGTCTCAATGAGCTTTGTAAAAGTTTGAAGAACTTATATATGAAACATGTAACAATGCGTTTCTATTACTCTAAACCAAGTTTCTTGCAACATGAGTGGTTATAAGTGTCTCAATGAGCTTTGTACAAGTCTGACAAATTTATGAAACATCTAACAATGCGTTTCTAGGACTATAAACCAAGTTTCATGCAACATGAGTGCTTATAAGTGTCACCATGAGCTTTGTACTAGTTTTACGAACTTATGAAACATCTAACAACGCGGTTTCTAGGACTCTAAACTAAGTTTCATGCAACAATGACTGCTTATAAGCGTCTCAATGAGATTTGTACAAGTTTCATGAACTATGAAACATATAAAAACGCTTTTCTAGGACTCTAAACCAAGTTTCATGCAACATGAGTGCTTATAAGTGTCTCAATGAGCTTTGTACTAGTTTTACGAACTTATGAAACATCTAACAACGCGGTTTCTAGGACTCTAAACCAAGTTTCATGCAAAATGAATGCTTATAAGTGTCTCACTGAGCTTTGTACAAGTTTATCGAACTTATGAAACATTTAAGAACGCGTTTCTAGGGCTCTAAACCAAGTTTCATGCAACGCGAGTGCTTATAATTGTCTCAATGAGCTTTGTACAAGTCTGACGAACTTATGAAACATCTAACAAATCGTTTCTAGGACTCTAAACCAAGTTTCATGCAACATGAGTGCTTATAAGTGTCTCAATGAGCTTTGTACAAACTTATGAAACATCTAACAACGCGTTTCTAGGATTCTAAACCAAGTTTCATGTAACATTAGTGCTTATAAGTGTCTCAATGAGATTTTTACAAATTTGGCGAACTTATGAAACATCTAACAACGCGTTTCTAGAACTCGAAACAAAGTTTCATGCAACATGAGTGCTTATAAGCGTCTCAATGACCTTTATAAAAGTATCACGAATTTATGAAACTTATAACAACGCGTTTCTAGGACTCTAAACCAAGTTTCCTGCAACAATAGTGCTTATAAGTGTCTTAATGAACTTTGTACAAGTTTGACAAACTTATGAAACATGTAACAATGCGGTTTTAGGACTCTAAACCAAGTTTCATGCAACATCAGTTCTTATAAGTGTCTCAATGAGCGTTGTACAAGTTTCACGAACTTATGAAACATATAACAACGTGTTTCTAGGATTCTAAACCAAGTTTCACGTAAAATGAGTGCTTATAAGTGTCTCAATGAGCTTTTTACAAATTTGACGAACTTATGAAACATATAACAACGCGTTTCTAGAACTCTAAACCAAGTTTCATGCAACGTGAGTGCTTATAAGGGGCTCAATGAGATTTGTACAAGTTTGACAAACTTATGAAACACCTAACAACGTGTTTCTAGAACTACAAACCAAGTTTCATGCAACATGAGTGCTTATAATTGTCTTAATGAGCTTTGTACTAGTTTGACGAACTTATGAAACATCTAACAACGCGGTTTCTAGGACTCGAAACTAAGTTTCATGCAACATGAGTTCTTACAAGTGTCTCAATGAGATTTGTACAAGTTTCACGAACTTATGAAACAAATAAAAACGCGTTTCTAGGACTCTAAACCAATTTTCATGCAACATGAGTGCTTATAAGTTTCTCAATGAGCTTTATACAAGTATAACGAACTTATGAAACATAGAACAACGCGTTTCTAGGACTCTAAACCAAGTTTCATGCAACATGAGTGCTTATAATTGTCTCAATGAGCTTTGTAGAAGTCTGACAAACTTATGAAACATCTAACAATTCGTTTCTAGGACTCTAAACCAAGTTTCATGCAACATTAGTGCTTATAAGTGTCTCGATGAGCTTTGTAAAAGTTTGACGAACTTATGAAACATGTAACAACGCGTTTCTAGGACTCTAAACAAAGTTTCATGCAACATGAGTGCTTATAAGCGTCTCAATGAGCTTTATACAAGTTTCACAAACTTATGAAATATATAACAACGCGTTTCTAAGACTCTAAACCAAGTTTCATGCAACATGAGTGCTTATAAGCGTCTCAATGAGCTTTGTACAACTTTAAAGATCTTATGAAACATATAACAACGCGTTTCTAGGATTCTAAACCAAGTTTCATGCAACATGAGTGCTTATAAGTGTCTCAATGAGCTTTTTACTAGTTTGACGAACTTATGAAACATCTAACAACGCGTTTCTAGAACTCTAATCAAAGTTTCACGTAACATGAGTGATTATAAGTGTCTCAATGAGCTTTTTTACAAATTTGACGAACTTATGAAACATATAACAACGCGTTTCTAGGACTCTAGACCAAGTTTCATGCAACATGATTTCTTATAAGTGTCTCAATGAGTTTTGTACAAGTTTGACGAATTTATGAAACATCTAACAACGCGTTTCTAGGACTCTAAACCAAGTTTCATGCAACATTAGTGCTTATAAGTGTTTCAATGAGCTTTGTACTAGTTGGACGAACTTATGAAACATCTAAAAACGCATTTCTAGGACTCTAAACAAGGTTTCACGCAACATGAATGCTTATAAGCGTCTCAATGAGATTTATACAAGTTTCACGAACTTATGAAACATATAACAACGCGTTTCTATTTCTCTAAACCAAGTTTCATGCAACATGAGTGCTTATATGCGTCTCAATGAGCTTTGCACAAGTTTCACGAACTTATTAAACATATAACAACGTGTTTCTAGGATTTTAAACCAAGTTTCATGCAACATGAATGCTTATAAATGTCTCAATGAGATTTGTACAAGTTTAACGAACTTATGAAACTTATAACAACGCGTTTCTAGGACTCTAAACCAAGTTTCCTGCAACAATAGTGCTTATAAGTGTCTTAATGAACTTTGTACAAGTTTGACAAACTTATGAAACATGTAACAATGCGGTTTTAGGACTCTAAACCAAGTTTCATGCAACATCAGTTCTTATAAGTGTCTCAATGAGCGTTGTACAAGTTTCACGAAATTATGAAACATATAACAACGTGTTTCTAGGATTCTAAACCAAGTTTCACGTAAAATGAGTGCTTATAAGTGTCTCAATGAGCTTTTTACAAATTTGACGAACTTATGAAACATATAACAACGCGTTTCTAAAACTCTAAACCAAGTTTCATGCAACATGAGTGCTTATAAGGGGCTCAATGAGATTTGTACAAGTTTGACAAACTTATGAAACACCTAACAACGTGTTTCTAGAACTACAAACCAAGTTTCATGCAACATGAGTGCTTATAATTCTCTTAATGAGCTTTGTACTAGTTTGACGAACTTATGACACATCTAACAACGCGGTTTCTAGGACTCGAAACTAAGTTTCATGCAACATGAGTTCTTACAAGTGTCTCAATGAGATTTCTACAAGTTTCACGAACTTATGAAACAAATAAAAACGCGTTTCTAGGACTCTAAACCAATTTTCATGCAACATGAGTGCTTATAAGTTTCTCAATGAGCTTTATACAAGTATAACGAACTTATGAAACATAGAACAACGCGTTTCTAGGACTCTAAACCAAGTTTCATGCAACATGAGTGCTTATAATTGTCTCAATGAGCTTTGTAGAAGTCTGACAAACTTATGAAACATCTAACAATTCGTTTCTAGGACTCTAAACCAAGTTTCATGCAACATTAGTGCTTATAAGTGTCTCGATGAGCTTTGTAAAAGTTTGACGAACTTATGAAACATGTAACAACGCGTTTCTAGGACTCTAAACAAAGTTTCATGCAACATGAGTGCTTATAAGCGTCTCAATGAGCTTTATACAAGTTTCACAAACTTATGAAATATATAACAACGCGTTTCTAAGACTCTAAACCAAGTTTCATGCAACATGAGTGCTTATAAGCGTCTCAATGAGCTTTGTACAACTTTCACGATCTTATGAAACATATAACAACGCGTTTCTAGGATTCTAAACCAAGTTTCATGCAACATGAGTGCTTATAAGTGTCTCAATGAGCTTTTTACTAGTTTGACGAACTTATGAAACATATTACAACGCGTTTCTAGGACTCTAGACCAAGTTTCATGCAACATGATTTCTTATAAGTGTCTCAATGAGTTTTGTACAAGTTTGACGAACTTATGAAACATCTAACAACGCGTTTCTAGGACTCTAATCAAAGTTTCACGTAACATGAGTGATTATAAGTGTCTCAATGAGCTTTGTACTAGTTGGACGAACTTATGAAACATATAAAAACGCATTTCTAGGACTCTAAACAAGGTTTCACGCAACATGAATGCTTATAAGCGTCTCAATGAGATTTATACAAGTTTCACGAACTTATGAAACATATAACAACGCGTTTCTATTTCTCTAAACCAAGTTTCATGCAACATGAGTGCTTATATGCGTCTCAATGAGCTTTGCACAAGTTTCACGAACTTATTAAACATATAACAACGTGTTTCTAGGATTTTAAACCAAGTTTCATGCAACATGAATGCTTATAAATGTCTCAATGAGATTTGTACAAGTTTAACGAACTTATGAAACATATAATAACGCGTTTCCAGGACTCTAAACCAAGTTTCATGCAACATGAGTGCTTATAATTGTCTCAATGAGCTTTTTACAAGTCTAACAAACTTATGAAACATCTAACAATTCGTTTCTAGGACTCTAAACCAAGTTTCATGCAACATTAGTGCTTATAAGTGTCTCAATGAGCTTTGTACTAGTTTGACGAACTTATGAAACATTTAACAACGCGTTTCTAGGATTCTAAACCAAGTTTCAAGCAACATGAGTGCTTATAAGTGTCTCAATGAGCTTTTTACAAATTTGACAAACTTATGAAACATCTAACAACGTGTTTCAAGAACTCGAAACAAAGTTTCATGCAACATGAGTGCTTATAAGCGTCTCAATGAGCTTTGTACAAGTCTGACAAACTTATGAAACATCTAACAATGCGTTTCTAGGACTCTAAACCAAGTTTCATGCAACATCAGTTCTTATAAGTTTCTCAATGAGCTTTGTAAAAGTTTGACGAACTTATGAAACATGTAACAACACGTTTCTAGGACTCTAAACCAAGTTTCATGCAACATGAGTGCTTATAAGTGTCTCAATGAGCTTTGTACAAGTTTCACAAACTTATGAAATATATAACAACGGGTTTCTAGGACTCTATACCAAGTTTCATGCAACATGAGTGCTTATAAGTGTCTCAATGAGATTTGTACTAGTTTTACGAACTTATGAAACATCTAACAACGTGGTTTCTAGGATTTATAAAACATCAAACAACGTGATTTCTAGGTCTCTAAACCAAGTTTCATGCAACATGAATGCTTATAACTGTCTCAATGAGCTTTGTACAAGTCTGACGAACTTATGAAACATATAACAACGTGTTTCTAGGATTCTAAACCAAGTTTCATGCAACATGAGTGCTTATAAGTGTCTCAATGAGCTTTTTACAAATTTGACGAACTTATGAAACATCTAACAACGCGTTTCTAGAACTCGAAACAAAGTTTCATGCAACATTAGTGCTTATAAGGGTCTCAATGAGCTTTCTACAAGTTTCACGAACTTATGAAACATATAAAAACGCATTTCTAGAATTCTAAATCAAGTTTCATGCATCATGAGTGCTTATAATTGTCTCAATGAGCTTTGTATAAGTCTGACGAACTTATGAAACATCTAACAAATCGTTTCTAGGACTCTAAACCAAGTTTCATGCAACATTAGTGCTTATAAGTGTCTTGATGAGCTTTGTATAAGTTTGACGAACTTATGAAACATCTAAAAACTGGTTTCTAGGACTCTAAACCAAGTTTCATGCAACATGAGTGCTTATAATCTTCTCAATGAGCTTTGCACGAGTTTCACGAACTTATGAAATATATAACAACGCAATTCTAGGACTCTAAACCAAGTTTCATGCAACATGAGTGCTTATAAGTGTCTCAATGAGTTTTGTACAAGTTTTACGAACTTATGAAACATCTAACAAGGCGTTTCTAAGAATATAAACAAAAATTTTCATGCAACATGAGTGCTTATAAGCGTCTCAATGAGCTTTGTACAAGTTTCACGAACTTATGAAACATATAAAAATGCGTTTTTAGGACTCTATACCAAGTTTCATGCAACTTGAGTGCTTATAAGTGTCTCAATGAGCTTTGTACTAGTTTTACGAACTTATGAAACATCTAACAACGTGGTTTCTAGGACTCTAAACCAAGTTTCATGCAACATTAATTCTTATAACTGTCTCAATGAGCTTTGTACAAGTTTAACGAACTTATGAAACATATAACAACGCGTTTCTAGGACTCTAAATCAAGTTTCATGCAACATGAGTGCTTATAATTGTCTCAATGAGCTTTGTACAAGTCTGGCGAACTTATGAAAAATCTAACAAATCGTTTCTAGGACTCTAAACCAAGTTTCATGCAACATGAGTGCTTATAAGTGTCTCAATGAGCTTTGTACAAGTTTCACGAACTTATGAAATATATAACAACGCGTTTCTAGGATTCTAAACCAAGTTTCACGCAACATGAGTGCTTATAAGTGTCTCAATGAGCTTTTTACAAATTTGACGAACTCATGAAACATCTAACAACGCCTTTCTAGAACTCTAAACCAAGTTTCATGAAACATGAGTGCTTATAAGTGTCTCAATGAGATTTGTACTAGTTTTACGAACTTATGAAACATCTAACAACGTGGTTTCTAGGATTTATAAAACATCTAACAACGTGGTTTCTAGGTCTCTAAACCAAGTTTCATGCAACATGAGGGCTTATAAATGTATCAATGAGCTTTGTACAAGTCTGACGAACTTATGAAACATCTAACAAATCGTTTCTAGGACTCTAAACCAAGTTTCATGCAACATTAGTGCTTATAACTGTCTCGATGAGCTTTGTATAAGTTTGACAAACTTATGAAACATCTAAAAACGCGTTTCTAGGACTCTAAACCAAGTTTCATGCAACATGAGTGCTTATAAGTGTCTCAATGAGCTTTGTACTAGTTGGACGAACTTATGAAACATCTAACAACGCGTTTCTATAACTCGAAACAAAGTTTCATGCAACATGAGTGCTTATAAGCGTCTCAATGAGATTTCTACGAGTTTCACGAACTAATGAAACATATAAAAACGCGTTTCTAGGACTCTAAACCAAGTTTCATACAACATGAGTGCTTATAAGCGTCTCAATGAGCTTTGTACAAGTTTCACGAACTTATGAAATATTTAACAACGGGTTTCTAGGACTCTAAACCATGTTTCATGCACCATGAGTGCTTATAAGTGTCTCAATGAGCTTTGTACAAGTTTCACGAATTTATGAAATATATAACAACAGGTTTCTAGGACTCTATACCAAGTTTCATGCAACATGAGTGCTTATAAGTGTCTCAATGAGATTTGTACTAGTTTTACGAACTTATGAAACATCTAAAAACGTGGTTTCTAGGATTTATAAAACATCTAACAACGTGGTTTCTAGGTTTCTAAACAAACTTTCATGCAACATGAATGCTTATAACTGTCTCAATGAGCTTTGTACAAGTCTGACGAACTTATGAAACATATAACAACATGTTTCTAGGATTCTAAACCAAGTTTCATGCAACATGAGTGCTTATAAGTGTCTCAATGAGCTTTTTACAAATTTGACGAACTTATGAAACATCTAACAACGCGTTTCTAGAACTCGAAACAAAGTTTCATGCAACATGAGTGCTTATAAGCGTCTCAATGAGCTTTCTACAAGTTTCACGAACTTATGAAACATATAAAAACGCATTTCTAGGATTCTAAATCAAGTTTCATGCATCATGAGTGCTTATAATTGTCTCAATGAGCTTTGTACAAGTTTAACGAACTTATGAAACATATAACAACGCGTTTCTAGGACTATACCAAGTTTCATACAACATGAGTGCTTATAATTGTCTCAATGAGCTTTGTACAAGTCTGGCGAACTTATGAAAAATCTAACAAATCGTTTCTAGGACTCTAAACCAAGTTTCATGCAACATGAGTGCTTATAAGTGTCTCAATGAGCTTTGTACAAGTTTCACGAACTTATAAAATATATAACAACGCGTTTCTAGGATTCTAAACCAAGTTTCACGCAACATGAGTGCTTATAAGTGTCTCAATGAGCTTTTTACAAATTTGACGAACTCATGAAACATCTAACAACGCGTTTCTAGAACTCTAAACCAAGTTTCATGCAACATGAGTGCTTATAATGGTCTCAATGAGCTTTGTACAAGTCTGACAAACTTATGAAACATCTAACAATGCGTTTCTATGACTCCAAACCAAGTTTCATGCAACATGAGTGCTTATAAGTGTCTCAATGAGCTTTGTAAAAGTTTGACGAAGTTATGAAACATGTAACAACGCATTTCTAGGACTCTAAACAAAGTTTCATGCAACATGAGTGCTTATAAGCGTCTCAATGAACTTTGTACAAGTTTAACGAACTTATGAAATATATAACAACGGGTTTCTAGGACTCTAAACCATGTTTCATGCAACATGAGTGCTTATAAGTGTCTCAATGAGCTTTGTACAAGTTTCACGAACTTATGAAACATATAACAACGCGTTTCTGGGATTCTAAACCAGGTTTCACGCAACATGAGTGCTTATAAATGTCTCAATGAGCTTTTTACAAGTTTCATTCAACATGAGTGATTATAAGTGTCTCAATGAGCTTTGTACTAGTTTGACGAACTTATGAAACATTTAAAAACGCGTTTCTAGGACTCTATACCAAGTTTCATGAAACATGAGTGCTTATAAGTTTCTCAATGAGCTTTGTACTAGTTTTACGAACTTATGAAACATCTAACAACGTGGTTTCTAGGACTCTAAACCAAGTTTCATGCAACATGAATGCTTATAAGTGTCTCAATAAGCTTTGTACAAGTTTAACGAACTTATGAAACATATAACAACGCGTTTCTAGGACTCTAAACCAAGTTTCATGCAACATGAGTGCTTATAATTGTCTCAATGAGTTTTGTACTAGTTTGACGAACTTATGAAACATCTAACAACGCGGTTTCTAGGACTCTAAACTAAGTTTCATGCAACATGAGTGCTTATAAGCGTCTCAATGAGCTTTGTACAAGTTTCATGAACTTATGAAACATATAAAAACGCTTTTCTAGGACTCTCTATACCAAGTTTCATGCAACATGAGTGCTTATAAGTGTCTCAATAAGCTTTGTACTAGTTTTACGAACTTATGAAACATCTAACAACGCGGTTTCTAGGACTCTATACCAAGTTTCATGCAACATGAATGCTTATAAGTGTCTCAATGAGCTTTGTACAAGATTAACGAACTTATGAAAAATATAACAACACGTTTCTAGGAATCTAAATCAAATTTTATGCAACATGAGTGCTTATAATTGTCTGAATGAGCTTTGTACAAGTCTGACGATCTTATGAAACATCTAACAAATCGTTTCTAGGATTCTAAACCAAGTTTCATGCAACATTAGTGCTTATAAGTGTCTCGATGTGCTTTGTACAAGTTTCACGAACTTATGAAACATATAACAACGCGTTTCTAGGACTCTAAACCAAGTTTCCTGCAACATGAGTGCTTATAAGTGTTTTAATGAGCTTTTATAAATCTGAAAAACTTATGAAACATCTAACAATGCGTTTCTAGGAATCTAAACCAAGTTTCATGGAACATGAGTGCTTATAAGTGTCTCAATGAGCTTATGAAACATGTAACAACGCGTTTCTAGGACTCTAAACCAAGTTTCATGCAACATGAGTGCTTATAAGCGTCTCAATGAGTTTTGTACAAGTTTCACGAACTTATGAAATATATAACAACGCATTTCTAGGACTCTAAACCATGTTTCATGCAACATGAGTGCTTCTAAGTGTCTCAATGAGCTTTGTACAAGTTTCACGAACTTATGAAACATATAACAACACGTTTCTAGGATTCTAAACCAAGTTTCAGGCAACATGAGTGCTTATACGTGTCTCAATGAGCTTTTTACAAATTTGACGTCCTTATGAAACATCTAACAATGCGTTTTTAGAACTCTAAACCAAGTTTCATGCAACATGAATGTTTTAAAGTGTCTCAATGAGCTTTGTACAAGTTTGAAAAACTTATGAAACATATAAAAACGTGTTTCTAGGGCTCTAAACCAAGTTTCATGCAACATGAGTGCTTATAAGTGTCTCGATGAGCTTTGTACAAGTTTCACGAACTTATGAAACATATAACAACGCGTTTCTAGGACTCTAAACCAAGTTTCCTCCAACATGAGTTCTTATAAGTGTCTTAATGAGCTTTGTATAAATCTGAAAAACTTATGAAACATCTATCAATGCGTTTCTAGGACTCTAAACCAAGTTTCATGGAACATGAGTGCATATAAGTGTCTCAATGAGCATTGTAAAAGTTTGACGAACTTATGAAACATGTAACAACGCGTTTCTAGGACTCTAACCCAAGTTTCATGCAACATGAGTGCTTATAAGCGTCTCAATGAGCTTTGTACAAGTTTCACGAACTTATGAAATATATAACAACGCGTTTCTAGGATTCTAAACCATGTTTCATGCAACATGAGTGCTTATAAGTGTCTCAGTGAGCTTTGTACAAGTTTCACGAACTTATGAAACATATAACAACGCTTTTCTAGGATTCTAAACCAAGTTTCACGCAACATGAGTGCTTATAAGTGTCTCAATGAGCTTTTTACAAATTTGACGTCCTTATGAAACATCTAACAATGCGTTTCTAGAACTCTAAACCAAGTTTCATGCAACATGAGTGCTTATAAGTGTCTCAGTGAGCTTTGTACAAGTTGAAAAACTTATGAAACATCTAACAACGTGTTTCTAGGACTATAAACCAAGTTTCATGCAACATGAGTGCTTATAAGTGTCTCAATGAGCTTTGTACTAGTTTGACGAACTTATGAAACATCTAACAACGCGTTTTCTAGGACTCTAAACTAAGTTTCATGCAACATGAGTGCTTATAAGTGTCTCAATGAGCATTGTACAACTTTCACGAACTTGTGAAACATATAAAAACGCGTTTCTAGGACTCTATACCAAGTTTCATGAAACATGAGTGCTTATAAGTGTCTCAATGAGCTTTGTACTAGTTTTACGAACTTATGAAACATCTAACAACGTAGTTTCTAGGACTCTAAACCAAATTTCATGCAACATTAATGCTTATAAGTGTCTCAATGAGCTTTGTACAAGTTTAACGAACTTATGAAACATATAACAACGCGTTTCTAGGACTCTAAACCAAGTTTCATGCAACATGAGTGCTTATAATTGTCTCAATGTGCTTTGTACTAGTCTGACGAACATATGAAACATCTAACAATTCGTTTCTAGGACTCTAAACCAAATTTCATGCAACATTAGTGCTTATAAGGCTCTTGGTGAGCGTTATACAAGTTTGACAAACTTATGAAACATCTAACAACTTGTTTCTAGGACTATAAACCAAGTTTCATCCAACATGAGTGCTTATAAGTGTCTAAATGAGCTTTGTACTAGTTTGACGAACTTATGAAACATCTAACAACGCGGTTTCTAGGACTCTAAACTAAGTTTCATGCAACATGAGTGTTTATAAGTGACTCAATGAGCTTTGTACAACTTTCACGAACTTATGAAACATATAAAAACACGTTTCTAGGACTCTATACCAAGTTTCTTGAAACATGAGTGCTTATAAGTGTCTCAATGAGCTTTGTACAAGTTTTACGAACTTATGAAACATCTAACAACGTAGTTTCTAGGACTCTAAACCAAATTTCATGAAACATGAATGCTTATAAGTGTCTCAATGAGCTTTTTACAAGTTTAACGAACTTATGAAACATATAACAACGCCTTTCTAGGACTCTAAACCATGTTTCATGCAACATGTGTGCTTATAATTGTCTCAATGAGCTTTGTACAAGTCTGACGAACATATGAAACATCTAACAATTCGTTTCTAGGACTCTAAACCAAATTTCATGCAACATTAGTGCTTATAAGGCTCTTGGTGAGCGTTATACAAGTTTGACAAACTTATGAAACATCTAACAACGCCTTTCTAGGACTCTAAACCATGTTTCATGCAACATGTGTGCTTATAATTGTCTCAATGAGCTTTGTACAAGTCTGACGAACATATGAAACATCTAACAATTCGTTTCTAGGACTCTAAACCTAGTTTCATGTAACATTAGTGCTTATAAGTGTCTCAATGAGCTTTGTACTAGTTTGACGAACTTATGAAACATCTAACAACGCGGTTTCTAGGACTCAAAACTAAGTTTCATGCAACATGAGTGCTTATAAGTGTCTCAATGAGCTTTGTACAAGTTTCACGAACTTATGAAACATATAAAAACGCGTTTCTAGGACTCTATACCAAGTTTCATGCAACATGAGTGCTTATAAGTGTCTCAATGAGCTTTGTACTAGTTTTACGAACTTATGAAACATCTAACAACGCGGTTTCTAGGACTCTAAACCAAGTTTCAAGCAACATGAATGCTTATAAGTGTCTCAATGAGCTTTGTACAAGATTAACGAACTTATGAAACATATAACAAAACGTTTCTAGGAATCTAAATCAAGTTTCATGCAACATGTGTGCTTGTAATTGTCTCAATGCGCTTTGTACAAGTCTGGCAAACTTATGAAACATCTAACAAATCGTTTCTAGGACTCTAAACCAAGTTTCAGGCAACATGAGTGCTTATAAGTGTCTCAATGAGCATTGTAAAAGCATGACGAACTTATGAAACATGTAACAACGCGTTTCTAGGACTCTAAAACAAGTTTCATTCAACATGAGTGCTTATAAGCGTCTCATTGAGCTTTGTAAAAGTTTCACGAACTTATGAAATATATAACAACGCCTTTCTAGGACTCTAAACCAAGTTTTATGCAACATGAGTGCTTATAATTGTCTCAATGAGGTTTGTACAAGTCTGACGAACTTTTGAAACATCTAACCATTCGTTTCTAGGACTCTAAACCAAGTTTCATGCAACATGAGTGCTTATAAGCGTCTCAATAAGCTTTGTACAAGTTTCATGAACTTATCAAATATATAACAATGCGTTTCTAGGACTCTAAACCATGTTTCATGAAACATTAGTGCTTATAAGTGTCTCGATAAGCTTTGTACAAGTTTGACAAACTTATGAAACATCTAACAACGTGTTTCTAGGACTATGAACAAAGTTTCATCCAACATGAGTTCTTATAACTGTCTCAATGAGCTTTGTACTAGTTTGACAAACTAATGAAACATCTAACAACGCGGTTTCTAGGACTCAAAACTAAGTTTCATGCAACATGAGTGCTTATAAGCGTCTCAATGAGCTTTGTACAAGTTTCACGAACTTATGAAATATATAAAAACGCGTTTCTAGGACTCTAAACCATGTTTCATGCAACATGAGTGCTTATAAGTGTCTCAATGAGCTTTGTACAAGTTTCACGAACTTATGAAACATATAACAACGCGTTTCTAGGATTCTAAACCAAGTTTCACGCAACATGAGTGCTTATAAGTGTCTCAATGAGCTTTTTACAAATTTGACATCCTTATGAAACATCTAACAATGCGTTTCTAGAACTCTAAACCAAGTTTCATGCAACATGAGTGCTTATAAGTGTCTCAGTGAGCTTTGTACAAGTTGAAAAACTTATGAAACATCTAACAACGTGTTTCTAGGACTATAAACCACGTTTCATGCAACATGAGTGCTTATAAGTGTCTCAATATGCTTTGTACTAGTTTGACGAACTTATGAAACATCTAACAACGCGGTTTCTAGGACTCTAAACTAAGTTTCATGCAACATGAGTGCTTATAAGTGTCTCGATGAGCTTTGTACAAGTTTCACGAACTTATGAAACATATAACAACGCGTTTCTAGGACTCTAAACCAAGTTTCCTCCAACATGAGTGCTTATAAGTGTCTTAATGAGCTTTGTATAAATCTGAAAAACTTATGAAACATCTATCAATGCGTTTCTAGGACTCTAAACCAAGTTTCATGGAACATGAGTGCATATAAGTGTCTCAATGAGCATTGTAAAAGTTTGACGAACTTATGAAACATGTAACAACGCGTTTCTAGGACTCTAAACCAAGTTTCATGCAACATGAGTGCTTATAAGAGTCTCAATGAGCTTTGTACAAATTTCACTAACTTATGAAATATATAAAAACGCGTTTCTAGGACTCTAAACCATGTTTCATGCAACATGAGTGCTTATAACTGTCTCAATGAGCTTTGTACAAGTTTCACGAACTTATGAAACATATAACAACGCGTTTCTAGGATTCTAAACCAAGTTTCACGCAACATGAGTGCTTATAAGTGTCTCAATGAGCTTTTTACAAATTTGACGTCCTTATGAAACATCTAACAATGCGTTTCTAGAACTCTAAACCAAATTTCATGCAACATGAGTGCTTATAAGTGTCTCAGTGAGCTTTGTATAAGTTGAAAAACTTATGAAACATCTAACAACGTGTTTCTAGGACTATAAACCACGTTTCATGCAACATGAGTGCTTATAAGTGTCTCAATGAGCTTTGTACTAGTTTGACGAACTTATGAAACATCTAACAACGCGGTTTCTAGGACTCAACTAAGTTTCATGCAACATGAGTGTTTATAAGTGTCTCAATGAGCTTTGTACAAGTTTGAAAAACTTATGAAAAATCTAAAAACGTGTTTCTAGGACTCTAAACCAAGTTTCATGCAACATGAGTGCTTATAAGTGTCTCGATGAGCTTTGTACAAGTTTCACGAACTTATGAAACATATAACAACGCGTTTCTAGGACTCTAAACCAAGTTTCCTCCAACATGAGTGCTTATAAGTGTCTTAATGAGCTTTGAATAAATCTGAAAAACTTATGAAACATCTATCAATGCGTTTCTAGGACTCTAAACCAAGTTTCATGGAACATGAGTGCATATAAGTGTCTCAATGAGCATTGTAAAAGTTTGACGAACTTATGAAACATGTAACAACGCGTTTCTAGGACTCTAAACCAAGTTTCATGCAACATGAGTGCTTATAAGCGTCTCAATGAGCTTTGTACAAGTTTCACGAACTTATGAAATATATAAAAACGCGTTTCTAGGACCCTAAACCATGTTTCATGCAACATGAGTGCTTATAAGTGTCTCAATGAGTTTTGTACAAGTTTCACGAACTTATGAAACATATAACAACGCGTTTCTAGGATTCTAAACCAAGTTTCACGCAACATGAGTGCTTATAAGTGTCTCAATAAGCTTTTTACAAATTTGACGTCCTTATGAAACATCTAACAATGCGTTTCTAGAACTCTAAACCAAATTTCATGCAACATGAGTGCTTATAAGTGTCTCAGTGAGCTTTGTATAAGTTGAAAAACTTATGAAACATCTAACAACGTGTTTCTAGGACTATAAACCACGTTTCATGCAACATGAGTGCTTATAAGTGTCTCAATGAGCTTTGTACTAGTTTGACGAACTTATGAAACATCTAACAACGCGGTTTCTAGGACTCAAAACTAAGTTTCATTCAACATGAGTGTTTATAAGTGTCTCAATGAGCTTTGTACAAGTTTGAAAAACTTATGAAACATCTAAAAACGTGTTTCTAGGACTCTAAACCAAGTTTCATGCAACATGAGTGCTTATAAGTGTCTCGATGAGCTTTGTACAAGTTTCACGAACTTATGAAACATATAACAACGCGTTTCTAGGACTCTAAACAAAGTTTCCTCCAACATGAGTGCTTATAAGTGTCTTAATGAGCTTTGTATAAATCTGAAAAACTTATGAAACATCTATCAATGCGTTTCTAGGACTCTAAACCAAGTTTCATGGAACATGAGTGCATATAAGTGTCTCAATGAGCATTGTAAAAGTTTGACGAACTTATGAAACATGTAACAACGCGTTTCTAGGACTCTAAACCAAGTTTCATGCAACATGAGTGCTTATAAGCGTCTCAATGAGCTTTGTACAAGTTTCACGAACTTATGAAATATATAACAACGCGTTTCTAGGACTCTAAACCATGTTTCATGCAACATGAGTGCTTATAAGTGTCTCAATGAGCTTTGTACAAGTTTCACAAACTTATGAAACATATAAAAACGCTTTTCTAGGATTCTAAACCAAGTTTCACGCAACATGAGTGCTTATAAGTGTCTCAATGAGCTTTTTACAAATTTGACGTCCTTATGAAACATCTAACAATGCGTTTCTAGAACTCTAAACCAAGTTTCATGCAACATGAGTGCTTATAAGTGTCTCAATGAGCTTTGTACTAGTTTGACGAACTTATAAAACATCTAACAACGCGGTTTCTAGGACTCTAAACTAAGTTTCATGCAACATGAGTGCTTATAAGTGTCTCAATGAGCATTGTGCAACTTTCACGAACTTATGAAACATATAAAAACGCGTTTCTAGGACTCTATACCAAGTTTCATGAAACATGAGTGCTTATAAGTGTCTCAATGAGCTTTGTACTAGTTTTACGAACTTATGAAACAACTAACAACGTAGTTTCTAGGACTCTAAACCAAATTTCATGCAACATTAATGCTTATAAGTGTCTCAATGAGCTTTGTACAAGTTTAACGAACTTATGAAACATATAACAACGCGTTTCTAGGACACTAAACCAAGTTTCATGCAACATGAGTGCTTATAATTGTCTCAATGTGCTTTGTACAAGTCTGACGAACATATGAAACATCTAACAATTAGTTTCTAGGACTCTAAACCAAATTTCATGCAACATTAGTGCTTATAAGGGTCTTGATGAGCTTTGTACAAGTTTGACAAACTTATGAAACATCTAACAACTTGTTTCTAGGACTATAAACCAAGTTTCATCCAACATGAGTGCTTATAAGTGTCTCAATGAGCTTTGTACTAGTTTGACGAACTTATGAAACATCTAACAACGCGGTTTCTAGGACTCAAAACTAAGTTTCATGCAACATGAGTGCTTATAAGTGACTCAATGAGCTTTGTACAAATTTCACGAACTTATGAAACATATAAAAACGCGTTTCTAGGACTCTATACCAAGTTTCATGAAACATGAGTGCTTATAAGTGTCTCAATTAGCTTTGTACTAGTTTTACGAACTTATGAAACATCTAACAACGTAGTTTCTAGGACTCTAAACCAAATTTCATGCAACATGAATGCTTATAAGTGTTTCAATGAGCTTTTTACAAGTTTAACGAACTTATGAAACATATAACAACGCCTTTCTAAGACTCTAAACCATGTTTCATGCAACATGTGTGCTTATAATTGTCTCAATGAGCTTTGTACAAGTCGACGAACATATGAAACATCTAACAATTCGTTTCTAGGACTCTAAACAAAATTTCATGCAACATTAGTGCTTATAAGGGTCTTGATGAGCTTTGTACAAGTTTGACAAACTTATGAAACATCTAACAACTTGTTTCTAAGACTATAAACCAAGTTTCATCTAACATGAGTGCTTATAAGTGTCTCAATGAGCTTTGTACTAGTTTGATGAACTTATGAAACATCTAACAACGCGGTTTCTAGGACTCAAAACTAAGTTTCATGCAACATGAGTGCTTATAAGGGACTCAATGAGCTTTGTACAACTTTCACGAACTTATGAAACATATAAAAACGCGTTTCTAGGACTCTATACCAAGTTTCATGAAACATGAGTGCTTATAAGCGTCTCAATGAGCTTTGTAAAAGTTTCACGAACTTATGAAATATATAACAACACCTTTCTAGGACTCTAAACCATGTTTCATGCAACATGAGTGCTTATAATTGTCTCAATGAGCTTTGTACAAGTTTAACGAACTTATGAAACATATAACAACGCGTTTCTAGGACTCTAAACCAAGTTTCATGCAACATGAGTGCTTATAATTGTCTCAATGAGGTTTGTACAAGTCTGACGAACTTATGAAACATCTAACCATTTGTTTCTAGGACTCTAAACCAAGTTTCATGCAACATGACTGCTTATAAGCGTCTCAATGAGCTTTGTACAAGTTTCACGAACTTATCAAATATATAACAATGCGTTTCTAGGACTCTAAACCATGTTTCATGCAACATTAGTGCTTATAAGTGTCTCGATAAGCTTTGTACAAGTTTGACAAACTTATGAAACATCTAACAACGTGTTTCTAGGACTAAGAACAAAGTTTCATCCAACATGAGTTCTTATAAGTGTCTCAATGAGCTTTGTACTAGTTTGACGAACTAATGAAACATCTAACAACGCGCTTTCTAGGACTCAAAACTAAGTTTCATGCAACATGAGTGCTTATAAGCGTCTCAATGAGCTTTGTACAAGTTTCACGAACTTATGAAATATATAAAAACGCGTTTCTAGGACTCTAAACCATGTTTCATGCAACATGAGTGCTTATAAGTGTCTCAATGAGCTTTGTACAAGTTTCACGAACTTATGAAACATATATAAACGCGTTTCTAGGATTCTAAACCAAGTTTCACGCAACATGAGTGCTTATAAGTGTCTCAATGAGCTTTTTACAAGTTTCACGAACTTATGAAATATATAACAACGCGTTTCTAGGATTCTAAACCATGTTTCATGCAACATGAGTGCTTATAAGTGTCTCAGTGAGCTTTGTACAAGTTTCACGAACTTATGAAACATATAACAACGCTTTTCTAGGATTCTAAACCAAGTTTCACGCAACACGAGTGCTTATAAGTGTCTCAATGAGCTTTTTACAAATTTGACGTCCTTATGAAACATCTAACAATGCGTTTCTAGAACTCTAAACCAAGTTTCATGCAACATGAGTGCTTATAAGTGTCTCGTTGAGCTTTGTACAAGTTGAAAAACTTATGAAACATCTAACAACGTCTTTCTAGGACTATAAACCACGTTTCATGCAACATGAGTGCTTATAAGTGTCTCAATGAGCTTTGTACTAGTTTGACGAACTTATGAAACATCTAACAACGCGGTTTCTAGGACTCTAAATTAAGTTTCATGCAACATGAGTGCTTATAAGTGTCTCAATGAGCATTGTACAACTTTCAAGAACTTATGAAACATATAAAAACGGGTTTCTAGGACTCTATACCAAGTTTCATAAAACATGAGTGCTTATAAGTGTCTAGATGTGCTTTGTACTAGTTTTACGATCTTATGAAACATCTAACAACGTAGTTTCTAGGATTCTAAACCAAATTTCATGCAACATGAATGCTTATACGTGTCTCAATGAGCTTTGTACAAGTTTAACGAACTTATGAAACATATAACAACGCGTTTCTAGGACTCTAAACCAAGTTTCATGCAACATGAGTGCTTATAAATGTCTCAATGTGCTTTGTACAAGTCTGACGAACATATGAAACATCTAACAATTCGTTTCTAGGAGTCTAAACCAAATTTCATGCAACATTAGTGCTTATAAGGGTCTCGATGAGCTTTGTACAAGTTTGACAAACTTATGAAACATCTAACAACTTGTTTCTAGGACTATAAACCAAGTTTCATCCAACATGAGTGCTTATAAGTGTCTCAATGAGCTTTGTACTAGTTTGACGAACTTATGAAACATCTAACAACGCGGTTTCTAGGACTCTAAACTAAGTTTCATGAAACACGAGTGCTTATAAGTGACTCAATGAGCTTTGTACAACTTTCACGAACTTATGAAACATATAAAAACGCGTTTCTAGGACTCTATACCAAGTTTCATGAAACATGAGTGCTTATAAGTGTCTCAATGAGCTTTGTACTAGTTTTACGAACTTATGAAACATCTAACAACATAGTTTCTAGGACTCTAAACCAAATTTCATGCAACATGAATGCTTATAAGTGTCTCAATGAGTTTTATACAGGTTTAACGAACTTATGAAACATATAACAACGCCTTTGTAGGACTCTAAACCATGTTTCATGCAACATGTGTGCTTATAATTGTCTCAATGAGCTTTGTACAAATCTGACGAACATATGAAACATCTAACAATTCGTTTCTAGGACTCTAAACCAAGTTTCATGCAACATTAGTGCTTATAAGTGTCTCGATGAGCTTTTTACAAGTTTGACAAACTTATGAAACATCTAACAACGTGTTTCTAGGACTATAAACCAAGTTTCATCCAACATGAGTGCTTATAAGTGTCTCAATGAGCTTTGTACTAGTTTGACGAACTTATGAAACATCTAACAACGCAGTTTCTAGGACTCAAAACTAAGTTTCATGCAACATGAGTGCTTATAAGTGTCTCAATGAGCTTTGTACAAGTTTCACGAACTTATGAAACATATAAAAACGCGTTTCTAGGAGCAAACTTATGAAACATCTAACAAATCGTTTGTAGGACTCTAAACCAAGTTTCATGCAACATTAGTGCTTATAAGTGTCTCGATGAGCTTTGTACAAGTTTCACGAACTTATGAAACATATAACAACGCGTTTCTAGGACTCTAAACCAAGTTTCATGCAACATGAGTGCTTATAAGTGTCTCGATGAGCATTGTAAAAGTTTGACGAACTTATAAAACATGTAACAACGCGTTTCTAGGACTCTAAACCAAGTTTCATGCAACATGAGTGCTTATAACCGTCTCAATGAGCTTTGTACAAGTTTCACGAACTTATGAAATATATAACAACGCGTTTCTAGGACTCTAAACCATGGTTCATGCAACATGAGTGCTTGTAAGTGTCTCAATGAGCTTTGTACAAGTTTAACGAACTTATGAAACATATAACAACGCGTTTCTAGGACTCGAAACCAAGTTTCATGCAACATGAGTGCTTATATTTGTCTCAATGAGGTTTGTACAAGTCTGACGAACTTATGAAACATCTAACCATTCGTTTCTAGGACTCTAAACCAGGTTTCATGCAACATTAGTGCTTATAAGTATCTCGATGAGCTTTGTACAAGTTTGACAAACTTATGAAACATCTAACAACGTGTTTCTAGGACTATAAACAAAGTTTCATCCAACATGAGTTCTTATAAGTGTATCAATGAGCTTTGTACTAGTTTGACAAACTAATGAAACATCAAACAACGCGGTTTCTGGGACTCAAAACTAAATTTCATGCAACATGAGTGCTTATAAGCGTCTCAATGAGCTTTGTACAAGTTTCACGAACTTATGAAATATATAAAAACGCGTTTCTAGGACTCTAAACCATGTTTCATGCAACTTGAGTTCTTATAAGTGTCTCAATGAGCTTTGTACAAGTTTCACGAACTTATGAAACATATAACAACGCGTTTCTAGGATTCTAAACCAAGTTTCACGCAAGATGAGTGCTTATAAGTGTCTCAATGAGCTTTTTACAAATTTGAAGTCCTTATGAAACATCTAACAATGCGTTTCTAGAACTCTAAACCAAGTTTCATGCAACATGAGTGCTTATAAGTGTCTCACTGAGCTTTGTATAAGTTGAAAAACTTATGAAACATCTAACAACGTGTTTCTAGGACTATAAACCACGTTTCATGCAACATGAGTGCTTATAAGTGTCTCAATGAGCTTTGTACTAGTTTGAAGAACTTATGAAACATCTAACAACGTGTTTCTAGGACTCTAAACCATGTTTCATGCAACATGAGTGCTTATAATTGTCTCAATGAGCTTTATACAAGTCTGACGAACATATGAAACATCTAACAATTTGTTTCTAGGACTCTAAACCAAGTTTCATGCAACATTAGTGCTTATAAGTGTCTCGATGAGCTTTGTACAAGTTTGACAAACATATGAAACATCTAACAACGTGTTTCTAGGACTATAAACCAAGTTTCATCGAACATGAGTGCTTATAAGTGTCTCAATGAGCTTTGTACTAGTTTGACGAACTTATGAAACATCTAACAATGCAGTTTCTAGGACTCTAAACCAAGTTTCATGCAACATGAATGCTTATAAGTGTCTCAATGAGCTTTGTACAAGATTAACGAACTTATGAAACATATAACAAAACGTTTCTAGGAATCTAAATCAAGTTTCATGCAACATGAGTGCTTGTAATTGTCTCAATGCGCTTTGTACAAGTCTGGCAAACTTATGAAACATCTAACAAATCGTTTGTAGGACTCTAAACCAAGTTTCATGTAACATTAGTGCTTATAAGTGTCTCGATGAGCTTTGTACAAGTTTCACGAACTTATGAATCATATAACAACGCGTTTCTAGGACTCTAAACCAAGTTTCATGCAACATGAGTGCTTATAAGTGTCTCAATGAGCATTGTAAAAGTTTGACGAATTTATGAAACATGTAATAACGCGTTTCTAGGACTCTAAACCAATTTTCATGCAACATGAGTGCTTATAAGCGTCCCAATGAGCTTTGTACAAGTTTCACGAACTTATGAAATATATAACAACGCGTTTCTAGGACTCTAAACCATGTTTCATGCAACATGAGTGCTTATAAGTGTCTCAATGAGCTTTGTACAACTTTCACGAACTTATGAAACATATAAAAACGCATTTCTAGGACTCTATACCAAATTTCATGAAACATAAGTGCTTAAAAGTGTCTCAATGAGCTTTGTACTAGTTTTACGAACTTATGAAACATCTAACAACGTAGTTTCTAGGACTCTAAACAAAATTTCTTGCAACATGAATGCTTATAAGTGTCTCAATGAGCTTTGTACAAGTTTAACGAACTTATGAAACATATAACAACGCGTTTCTAGGACTCTAAACCAAGTTTCATGCAACCTGAGTGCTTATAATTGTCTCAATGTGCTTTGTACAAGTCTGACGAACATATGAAACATCTAACAATTCGTTTCTAGGACTCTAAACTAAATTTCATGCAACATTAGTGCTTATAAGGGTCTCGATGAGCTTTGTACAAGTTTGACAAACTTATGAAACATCTAACAACTTGTTTCTAGGACTATAAACCAAGTTTCATCCAACATGAGTGCTTATAAGTGTCTCAATGAGCTTTGTACTAGTTTGACAAACTTATGAAACATCTAACAACGCGGTTTCTAGGACTCTAAACTAAGTTTCATGCAACATGAGTGCTTATAAGTGACTCAATGAGCTTTGTACAACTTTCACGAACTTATGAAACATATAAAAACGCGTTTCTAGGACTGTATACCAAGTTTCATGAAACATGAGTGCTTATAAGTGTCTCAATGACCTTTGTACTAGTTTTACGAACTTATGAAACATCTAACAACGTAGTTTCTAGGACTCTAAACCAAATTTCTTGCAACATGAATGCTTATAAGTGTCTCAATGTGCTTTGTACAAGTCTGACGAACATATGAAACATCTAACAATTCGTTTCTAGGACTCTAAACCAAATTTCATGCAACATTAGTGCTTATAAGGGTCTCGATGAGCTTTGTACAAGTTTGACAAACTTATGAAACATCTAACAACTTGTTTCTAGGACTATAAACCAAGTTTCATCCAACATGAGTGCTTATAAGTGTCTCAATGAGCTTTGTACTAGTTTGACGAACTTATGAAACATCTAACAACGCGGTTTCAAGGACTCTAGACTAAGTTTCATGCAACATGATTGCTTATAAGTGACTCAATGAGCTTTGTACAACTTTCACGAACTTATGAAACATATAAAAACGCGTTTCTAGGACTCTATACCAAGTTTCATGAAACATGAGTGCTTATAAGTGTCTCAATGAGCTTTGTACTAGTTTTACGAACTTATAAAACATCTAACAACGTAGTTTCTAGGACTCTAAACCAAATTTCATGCAACATCAATGCTTATAAGTGTCTCAATGAGCATTGTACAAGTTTAACGAACTTATGAAACATATATATAACAACGCGTTTCTAGGACTCTAAACCATGTTTCATGCAACATGAGTGCTTATAATTGTCTCAATGAGCTTTGTACAAGTCTGACGAACATATGAAACATCTAACAATTCGTTTCTAGGACTCTAAAACAAGTTTCATGCAACATTAGTGCTTATAAGTGTCTCGATGAGCTTTGTACAAGTTTGACAAACTTATGAAACATCTAACAACGTGTTTCTAGGACTATAAACCAAGTTTCATCCAACATGAGTGCTTATAAGTGTCTCAATGAGCTTTGTACTAGTTTGACGAACTTATGAAACATCTAACAACGCGGTTTCTAGGACTCAAAACTAAGTTTCATGCAACATGAGTGCTTATAAGTGTCTCAATGAGCTTTGTACAAGTTTCACGAACTCATGAAACATATAAAAACGCGTTTCTAGGACTCTATACCAAGTTTCATGCAACATGAGTGCTTATAAGTGTCTCAATGAACTTTGTACTAGTTTTACGAACTTATGAAACATCTAACAACGCGGTTTCTAGGACTCTAAACCAAGTTTCATGCAACATGAATGCTTATAAGTGTCTCAATGAGCTTCATACAAGATTAACGAACTTATGAAACATATAACAAAACGTTTCTAGGAATCTAAATCAAGTTTCATGCAACATGAGTGCTTGTAATTGTCTCAATGAGCTTTGTACAAGTCTTGCAAACTTATGAAACATCTAACAAATCGTTTCTAGGACTTTAAACAAAGTTTCATGCAAGATTAGTGCTTATAAGTGTCTCGATGAGCTTTGTACAAGTTTCACGAACTTATGAAACATATAACAACGCGTTTCTAGGACTCTAAACCAAGTTTCATGCAACATGAGTGCTTATAAGTTTCTCAATGAGCATTGTAAAAGTTTGACGAACTTATGAAACATGTAACAACGCGTTTCTAGGACTCTAAACCAAGTTTCATGCAATATGAGTGCTTATAAGCGTCTCAATGAGCTTTGTACAAGTTTCACGAACTTATGAAATATATAATAACGCGTTTCTAGGACTTTAAACCATGTTTCATGCAATATGAGTGCTTATAATGTTGAGGATAAATTGTCAAGGATCAAGATACATCAAGAGAGGGAAAATATAGTTGAGGCGTGTAGTCGACTAATGTAGTTGAGTAATGTAGTCGACCACATCGCAAGACTAAAGAGCCGTTAGAGCTATGGACCAATGGAATCAAGAGAGGGAAAATATAGTTGAGGCGTGTAGTCGACTAATGTAATTGAGTCATGTAGTCGACTACATCGCAAGACTAAAGAGCCGTTAGAGCTATGGACCAATGGACAAAGGAGTGTTCAAATTTGAATTCTAGCCGTTGGAGACTTCTCTTGTTGCTCTTTTCTTCATATACTCTTGATAGACTCTTGTAAAACCTCTAAGGAATTATTTCCTCATATACTTATCAATAAAGGCTGAAACTTTTCCCAATAATTCTCTTAATTCTTTCTTAATCTCTTCTTAATCCAATCTAGACTTTCACAAATCATCATGGTATCGAGCGTAATAGCTCCTAATCTCTCTATTCCGCAAATCTTTTCTTGTTTTTGAGCACTCACAAAGCTCAAAAGCATTTGGTGTTCTTCCTTTAAGCATCACAAAGCTTAAAGTTTCCACCTTTCTTCTTAAATCTCTTGACTTGAAGCATCACCAAGCTTAAAGTCATCATCTTTGAATCTCAATCATACTCAAGACATCATGGAAGACACTCAAGTTTCGATCTATCAAGGCTCCAAGTTTGGTTTGCCCTCGGTGATTCTCAAAGGAAGCAATTATCTCCTTTGGACTCGGACCATCAAGACCGCTCTTGGAGGCCGAGGACTTTGAAGCACATCACCAAGACCCAAGACCCAATCAACCCGGATAGATCTCTTGGTGATGAAGACTTGACCGAGGAGGAAGAGAAATGTTTCCAAGAAGATCAACGAGTGCTAGGAATCATACAACACACTCTAGATCCGGCGATCCTTGAGGCTTACTCTTATTGTGAGACGGCTAAGGAGCTTTGGGATACACTCAAGAACAACTATGGGAATGTATCCAATCTAAGCCGAGTGTATGAGGTAAAGAAAGCTCTCAACAATCTCTCTCAAGAAGATACCGAACTCACCGCCCACTATGGAAAGTTCTGAGCTTTATGGGCGGAGCTAGAGATGCTAAGGCCGAGCTCTATAGATGCTAAGGTCGAGCTCTATAGATGTGAAGGAGATTAACGAGACGAAGGAGCAAGACAAAGTCTTCGGACTTCTCTTGACTCTTAACTCGAGTTATATGGACCTAATCAAACATCTCTTAAGAGCCGACACTCTCCCATCTCTAGACTCCGTTGTCTCTTAACTCCAAAGAGAACAAGGAGGTGATGAGCTATTCGGTAAGAAGGAGATTGTCTTAGCCAACAAAGCCATCCTCAAGCCGCGTGAAGGAAGAAGGTCAATGGTGTGTGAACATTGCAAGAAGAGAGGGCACGCGAAGGACAAGTGCTGGATCCTTCATCCCCATCTCAAACCAAGCAAGTTCTCGGAGTCCAAGGCCAATCTCACTCAAGAAGACTCGGCTAATGGGGCAAGCACTTCTAGCCAAGGCAAAGATGAAGAAGCATTAGCCGTGGCTCCTTTCACCGATGAGTATGTCCGGAAGTCGGATATTGAAGCACTCATAAAGGCCCTGAAGGGGTCCGATATTGCTTCTTATTCCCTAAATGCTATTAAGATAGACAATGATCGTAGGATAGTCAAGCCAATAGTAGTAGACTCGGGTGCCTCTCACCATATGATTAGTAACGAGAATCTTGTGAGAAATGTTAAACCGGCCTTAGGTAATGTCATTGTTGCTAATGGAAGTAAAGTACCGATAAAAGGACTAGGAGATCTTAGGTTGTTTGATAGAGATATGAAAGCCCTTTATATGCCAAGTTTCACTTCTAATCTTTTATCGGTAAAACGGATAGCTAATGAATTGAATTGCAACGTTGTGTTTGGACCTAATGGTGTAACATTTCAGGATATTGACTCAAAGAAGATCATTGGTAGAGGGATCACCAAGGGAGATCTATATGTGCTTGATACAAATCCGACAAGCTCTCATCTATCTTTTTCTTTTAAAACCGTTTTATCCGAGGCTAATAATGTTATTTGGCATGCTAGATTAGGCCACCCTAACTCTAGAGCTCTTAAGCTTATGTTGCCTCTTGTTTCTTTTGATAATAATCTTTGTGAATCTTGCATCCTTGGTAAACATTGTAGAACCGTTTTCTCAAAGTCTTCAAAAGTTTATGAACATTGTTTTGAGTTAATCCATTCGGATGTATGGACTTCTCCGTGCGTTTCTAGAGAAAACCACAAGTACTTTGTTACTTTCATAGATGAGAAGTCCAAATTCACATGGTTAACTCTTATTTCCTCTAAGGATAGAGTCTTAGACGCTTTTAAAAACTTTCAAACCTATATATCTAACCAATACAATTCCAAGATAAAATGTTTTAGGTCGGACAATGGGGGAGAATACATGGGCCAAATGTTCAAAGATCACTTAGCAAAGCATGGGATACTTCATCAAACAAGTTGCCCATACACACCACAACAAAACGGAGTAGCCGAGAGGAAGAATAGACACCTTATGGAAGTAGCAAGATCAATGATGTTTCATACCAATGTCCCAAAGAGATTTTGGGGAGACGCGGTGACATCGGCTTGCTACCTCATTAATAGAACTCCTACTCAAATTCTCAATAACTTATCTCCATTTGAAGTTCTAAACAATTCTAAACCTTTTATCTCTCACTTACGCGTGTTTGGGTGTGTTTGCTTTGTATTGATTCCAGGGACACAAAGGAGTAAGCTAGATGCAAAGAGCCTAAAAGGAATGTTCATCGGCTACTCCACAACTCAAAAGGGTTATAAGTGTTATATACCCGAAAGAAGAAGGGTAATGGTCTCTAGAGATGTGAAGTTTCTTGAAGGACAAGGCTACTATGAAGAGAAGAATTGGGAGAGCATCAAGAACCTATCCACTCCTTTTCAAGATAGAGCCGCAAACCTCAAGAGACTTATGGAGGATCTCGGATTAAACCTCGGTGATGATAATGATGGTGAAGTACCATCAAATCCCCAAGAACCTCATCTTGATCATGAGGGGGAGAATGAAGAAGAATCGGCTATGAATGATCAAGAGGATCATGTAGTACAAGATTCATCTCAAACTCAAGCTCAAGCCAATCCGGTTCATGATCAAGATGATCATAGAGAAGATACGGTTCAAGAGAATCAACAAGAAGGTGTAAATGAAGAAGTAGTGCAACATCCTCTACGGAGAAGCACTAGAATCAAGCACCCCCATCCAATTGGGTCAATACTCGAGTCTACTTCAACAATAAAGCCGTAGCACATCCAATCCAAGCCGTATGCAATATGGTATCCTTTCCTCAAGAGCATCAAGTCTTTATGGCTAACATTGATGAGAATTGGATACCTAAGACGTATGAAGAAGCTATGGAACATGAAGTATGGGTTCAAGCCATAGACCAATAAGACAAATCCATGGAGCTTAATGACACTTGGTATGAGACCGACTTACCCAAAGGCAAGAGGACGGTTAGCTCTCGGTATGTCTTTACTATCAAGTACAAGAGTAACGGAGAGATAGAAAGACACAAGGCTCGGCTAGTGGCAAGGGGTCTTACTCAAACCTATGGTGAGGATTATCTTTGAGACCTTTGCTCCGGTTGCTAAGCTTCACACGGTGAGAGTTATCTTCTCTATTGCCACAAACCTTGAATGGGATCTATGGCAAATGGATGTCAAGAATGCATTGTTACAAGGTGAATTAGAGGATGAAGTGTACATGACTCCTCCTCCGGTATCAAAGACAAGATCACTCGGGTAAAGTGCTTAGATTGAAGAAGGCTATCTATGGTTTAAAGCAATCACCACGGGCTTGGTACCACAAGCTTAGTACCACTCTTCTCAACAAAGGATTCAAGAAATCCGAATCCGACCATACTCTCTTCACAAGCAAACGCCGAACGGGTATAGTAGTCATCCTCGTGTATGTTGATGATATCATCATCACCGGGGATGACAAGGTAAGGATTGAGGCTACCAAAGCTCATCTCAAATCTGTTTTTGACATCAAAGATCTCGGAGAGCTTAAGTACTTCCTTGGTATTGAAGTGTGTAGGTCTAAAGAAGGCCTATTCCTATCTCAAAGGAAGTATACTCTTGATTTACTTGTTGAAACAGGAAATCTTGGAGAGAAACCCGCAAAGACACCCTTGGAGGAGAACTACAAAGATATCCGCAAGGGGGAGCTTGAAGACAAGCCATACAAGGATCCAAAGCAATATAGGAGATTTGTTGGTAAGCTCATATACTTGACTATAACTCGGCCTGACATTTGTTTTGCCGTGACCCAGGTCTCACAACACATGCAATCACCGAACAATCACCATTGGAACTTGGTGGATAGAGTGCTAAGGTATCTCAAAGGAGCTCCCGGACAAGGCATTTGGATGGGATGCAACAAGAACACGGAGATAGTAGGCTATTGTGATGCTGACTGGGCTGGTGATAGAGGGGATAGAAGATCCACAACTGGCTATTGTACTTTTATTGGAGGCAATCTTGTCACTTGGAAGAGCAAGAAGCAAAAGGTCGTCTCATGCTCCACAACCGAGTCCGAGTACCGAGCCATGAGGAACTTGACTCAAGAGCTCATTTGGCTTAGAGGATTGGTCACGGATCTTGGTATTCAAGTCAATGGACCAATGACTATGCACGCCGACAACAAGTCCGCAATCAACTTAGCATCAAACTCCGTGTTTCATGAGAGGACAAAGCACATTGAGGTAGATTGCCATAAAGTCCGAGAAGCAATAGTCAAGAGAATCATCCTTCCGTGTTTCACCAAGAGTGAAGACCAATTGGCGGAAATTTTTACAAAGGCAGCAAGCACCAAGGTTTGTGAGTTCATCAACTCAAAGATGGGACTCACGAACCTCATCAAACAATGAGAAGACCCCTAACCGAAGAGACTAGTACTCTTTTCCCTTAGCAAGTTTTTATCCCAAGAGGTTTTACTTGCAAGGTTTTAATGAGGCTAGTCACGAGGTCCCAAGTCTAGCCATTCCATTCGGCTAGACTTGAGGGGGAGTGTTGAGGATAAATTGTCAAGGATCAAGATACATCAAGAGAGGGAAAATATAGTTGAGGCGTGTAGTCGACTAATGTAGTTGAGTCATGTAGTCGACTACATCGCAAGACTAAAGAGTCGTTAGAGCTGTGGACCAATGGAATCAAGAGAGGGAAAATATAGTTGAGGCGTGTAGTAGACTAATGTAGTTGAGTCATGTAGTCGACTACATCGCAAGACTAAAGAGCCGTTAGAGCTATGGACCAATGGACAAAGGAGTGTTCAAATTTGAATTCTAGCCGTTGGAGACTTCTCTTGTTGCTCTTTTCTTCATATAATGTTGATAGACTCTTGTAAAACCTCTAAGGAATTATTTCCTCATATACTTATCAATAAAGGCTGAAACTTTTCCCAATAATTCTCTTAATTCTTTCTTAATCTCTTCTTAATCCAATCTAGACTTTCACAAATCATCATATAAGTGTCTCAATGAGCTTTGTACAAGTTTAACGAACTTATGAAACATATAACAACGCGTTTCTAGGACTCTAAACCAAGTTTCATGCAACATGAGTGCTTATAATTGTCTCAATGAGGTTTGTACAAGTCTGACGAACTTATGAAACATCTAACCATTCATTTCTAGGACTCTAAACCAAGTTTCATGAAACATGAGTGCTTATAAGCGTCTCAATGAGGTTTGTACAAGTTTCACGAACTTATGAAATATATAACAACGCGTTTCTAGGACTCTAAACCATGTTTCATGTAACATTAGTGCTTATAAGTGTCTCGATGAGCTTTGTACAAGTTTGACAAACTTATGAAACATCGAACAACATGTTTCTAGGACTATAAATAAAGTTTCATCCCACATGCGTTCTTATAAGTGTCTCAATGAGCTTTGTACTAGTTTGACAAACTAATGAAACATCAAACAACGCGGTTTCTAGGACTCAAAACTAAATTTCATGCAACATGAGTGCTTATAAGCGTCTCAATGAGCTTTGTACAAGTTTCACGAACTTATGAAATATATAAAAACGCGTTTCTAGGACTCTAAACCATGTTTCATGCAACTTGAGTGCTTATAAGTGTCTCAATGAGCTTTGTACAAGTTTCACGAACTTATGAAACATATAACAACGCGTTTCTAGGATTCTAAACAAAGTTTCACGCAACATGAGTGCTTATAAGTGTCTCAATGAGCTTTTTACAAATTTGACGTTCTTATGAAACATCTAACAATGCGTTTCTAGAACTCTAAACCAAGTTTCATGCAACATGAGTGCTTATAAGTGTCTCAATGAGCTTTGTACAAGTTGAAAAACTTATGAAACATCTAACAACGTGTTTCTAGGACTCTAAACCAAATTTCATGCAACATGAATGCTTATAAGTGTCCCAATGAGCTTCTTACAAGTTTAACGAACTTATGAAACATATAACAACGCGTTTCTAGGACTCTAAACCACGTTTCATGCAACATGAGTGCTTATAATTGTCTCAATGAGCTTTGTACAAGTCTGACGAACATATGAAACATCTAACAATTCGTTTCTAGGACTCTAAACCAAGGTTCATGCAACATTAGTGCTTATAAGTGTCTCAATGAGCTTTGTACAAGTTTGACAAACTTATGAAACATCTAACAACGTGTTTCTAGGACTATAAACCAAGTTTCATCGAACATGAGTGCATATAAGTGTCTCAATGAGCTTTGTACTAGTTTGACGAACTTATGAAACATCTAACAACGCGGTTTCTAGGACTCAAAACTAAGTTTCATGCAACATGAGTGCTTATAAGTGTCTCAATGAGCTTTGTACAAGTTTCACGAACTTATGAAACATATAAAAACGCGTTTCTAGGACTCTATACCAAGTTTCATGCAACATGAGTGCTTATAAGTATCTCAATGAGCTTTGTACTAGTTTTACGAACTTATGAAACATCTAACAACGCGGTTTCTAGGACTCTAAACCAAGTTTCATGCAACATGAATGCTTATAAGTGTCTCAATGAGCTTTGTACAAGATTAACGAACTTATGAAACATATAACAAAACGTTTCTGGGAATCTAAGTCAAGTTTCATGCAACATGAGTGCTTGTAATTGTCTCAATGCGCTTTGTACAAGTCTGGCAAACTTATGAAACATCTAACAAATCGTTTGTAGGACACTAAACCAAGTTTCATGCAACATTAGTGCTTATAAGCGTCTCAATGAGCTTTGTACAAGTTTCACGAACTTATGAAATATATAACAACACGTTTCTAGGACTCTAATACAAGTTTCATGCAACATGAGTGCTTATAAGTGTCTCAATGAGCATTGTAAAAGTTTGACGAACTTATGAAACATGTAACAACGCGTTTCTAGGACTCTAAACCAATTTTCATGCAACATGAGTGCTTATAAGCGTCTCAATGAGCTTTGTACAAGTTTCACGAACTTATGAAATATATAACAACACGTTTCTAGGACTCTAAACCATGTTTCATGCAACATGAGTGCTTATAAGTGTCTCAATGAGCTTTGTACAAGTTTAACGAACTTATGAAACATATAACAACTCGTTTCTAGGACTCTAAACCAAGCTTCATGCAACATGCATGCTTATAATTGTCTCAATGAGGTTTGTAGAAGTCTGACGAACTTATGAAACATCTAACCATTCGTTTCTAGTACTCTAAACCAAGTTTCATGCAACATGAGTGCTTATAAGCGTCTCAATGAGCTTTTTACAAGTTTCACGAACTTATGAAATATATAAAAACGCGTTTCTAGGACTCTAAACCATGTTTCATGCAACATGAGTGATTATAAGTGTCTCAATGAGCTTTGTACAAGTTTCACGAACTTATGAAACATATAACAACACGTTTCTAGGATTCTAAACCATGTTGGTTATAAGTGTCTCAATGAGTTTTTTACAAATTTGACGTCCTTATGAAACATCTAACAATGCGTTTCTAGAACTCTAAACCAAGTTTCATGCAACTTGAGTGCTTATAAGTGTCTCAGTGAGCTTTGTACAAGTTGAAAAACTTATGAAACATCTAACAATGTGTTTCTAGGACTATAAACCACGTTTCATGCAACATGAGTGCTTATAAGTGTCTCAATGAGCTTTGTACTAGTTTGACGAACTTATGAAACATCTAACAACGCGGTTTCTAGGACTCTAAACTAATTTTCATGCAACATGAGTGCTTATAAGTGTCTCAATGAGCATTGTACAACTTTCACGAACTTATGAAACATATAAAAACACGTTTCTAGGACTCTATACCAAGTTTCATGAAACATGAGTGCTTATAAGTGTCTCAATGAGCTTTGTACTAGTTTTACGAACTTATGAAACATCTAACAACGTAGTTTCTAGGACTCTAAACCAAATTTCTTGCAACATGAATGCTTATAAGTGTCTCAATGAGCTTTGTAGAAGTTTAACGAACTTATGAAACATATAACAACGCGTTTCTAGGACTCTAAACCAAGTTTCATGCAACATGAGTGCTTATAATTGTCTCAATGTGCTTTGTACAAGTCTGACGAACATATGAAACATCTAAAAATTCGTTTCTAGGACTCTAAACCAAATCTCATGCAACATTAATACTTATAAGGGTCTCGATGAGCTTTGTACAAGTTTGAAAAACTTATGAAACATCTAACAACTTGTTTCTAGGACTATAAACAAAGTTTCATCCAACATGAGTGCTTATAAGTGTCTCAATGAGCTTTGTACTAGTTTGACGAACATATGAAACATCTAACAACACGGTTTCTAGGACTCTAAACTAAGTTTCATGCAACATGAGTGCTTATAAGCGACTCAATGAGCTTTGTACAAGTTTCACGAACTTTTGAAACATATAAAAAAGCGTTTCTAGGACTCTATACCAAGTTTCATGAAACATGAGTGCTTATAAGTGTCTCAATGAGCTTTGTACTAGTTTTACGAACTTATGAAACATCTAACAATGTATTTTCTAGGACTCTAAACCAAATTTCATGCAACATGAATGCTTATAACTGTCTCAATGAGGTTTGTACAAGTTTAAAGAACTTATGAAACATATATATAACAACGCGTTTCTAGGACTCTAAACCATGTTTCATGCAACATGAGTGCTTATAATTGTCTCAATGAGCTTTGTACAAGTCTGACGAACATATGAAACATCTAACAATTCGTTTCTAGGACTCTAAACCACGTTTCATGCAACGATAATGCTTATAAGTGTCTCGATGAGCTTTGTACAAGTTTGACAAACTTATTAAACATCAAAAAAATGTGTTTCTAGGACTATAAACCAAGTTTCATTTAACATGAGTGCTTATAAGTGTCTCAATGAGCTTTGTACTAGTTTGACGAACTTATGAAACATTTAACAACGCGGTTTCTAGGACTCAAAACTAAGTTTCATGCAACATGAGTGCTTATAAGTGTCTCAATGAGCTTTGTACAAGTTTCACGAACTTATGAAACATATAAAAACGCGTTTCTAGGACTCTATACCAAGTTTCATGCAACATGAGTGCTTATAAGTGTCTCAATGAGCTTTGTACTAGTTTTACGAACTTATGAAACATCTAACAACGCGGTTTCTAGGACTCTAAACCAAGTTTCATGCAACATGAATGCTTATAAGTGTCTCAATGAGCTTTGTACAAGATTAACGAACTTATGAAACATATAACAAAACGTTTCTAGGAATCTAAATCAAGTTTCATGCAACATGAGTGCTTGTAATTGTCTCAATGAGCTTTGTACAAGTCTGGCAAACTTATGAAACATCTAACAAATCGTTTCTAGGACTCTAAACCAAGTTTCATGCAACATTAGTGCTTATAAGTGTCTCGATGAGCTTTGTACAAGTTTCACGAACTTATGAAACATATAACAACGCGTTTCTAGGACTCTAAACCAAGTTTCATGCAACATGAGTACTTATAAGTGTCTCAATGAGCATTGTAAAAGTTTGACGAACTTATGAAACATGTAACAACGCGTTTCTAGGACTCTAAACCAAGTTTCATGCAACATGAGTGCTTATAAGCGTCTCAATGAGCTTTGTACAAGTTTCACGAACTTATGAAATATATAATAACGCGTTTCTAGGACTCTAAACCATGTTTCATGCAACATGAGTGCTTATAAGTGTCTCAATGAGCTTTGTACAAATTTCACGAACTTATGAAACATATAACAACGCGTTTCTAGGACTCTAAACCAAGTTTCATGCAACATGAGTGCTTATAAGTGTCTCAATGAGCATTGTAAAAGTTTGACGAACTTATGAAACATGTAACAACGCGTTTCTAGGACTCTAAACCAAGTTTCATGCAACATGAGTGCTTATAAGCGTCTCAATGAGCTTTGTACAAGTTTCACGAACTTATGAAATATATAATAACGCGTTTCTAGGACTCTAAACCATGTTTCATGCAACATGAGTGCTTATAAGTGTCTCAATGAGCTTTGTACAAGTTTAACGAACTTATGAAACATATAACAACGCGTTTCTAGGACTCTAAACCAAGTTTCATGCAACATGAGTGCTTATAATTGTCTCAATGAGGTGTGTACAAGTCGGACGAACTTATGTAACATCTAACCATTCGTTTCTAGGACTTTAAACCAAATTTCATGCAACATGAGTGCTTATAAGCGTCTCAATGAGCTTTGTACAAGTTTCACGAACTTATGAAATATATAATAACGCGTTTCTAGGACTCTAAACCATGTTTCATGCAACATTAGTGCTTATAAGTGTCTCGATGAGCTTTGTACAAGTTTGACAAACTTATGAAACATCTAACAACGTGTTTCTCGGACTATAAACCAAGTTTCATGCAACATGAGTGCTTATAAGTGTCTCAATGAGCTTTGTACTAGTTTGACGAACTTATAAAACATCTAACAACGCGGTTTCTAGGACTCAAAACTATGTTTCATGCAACATGAGTGCTTATAAGCGTCTCAATGAGCTTTGTAGAAGTTTCACGAACTTATGAAACATATAAAACACGTTTCTAGGACTCTATACCAAGTTTCATGAAACATGAGTGCTTATAAGTGTCTCAATGAGCTTTGTACTAGTTTTACGAAATTATGAACCATCTAACAACACGGTTTCTAGGACTCTAAACCAAGTTTCAGGCAACATGAATGCTTATAAGTATCTCAATGAGCTTTGTACAAGATTAACGAACTTATGAAACATATAACAACACGTTTCTAGAAATCTAAATCAAGTTTCATGCAACATGAGTGCTTATAATTGTCTCAATGAGCTTTGTACAAGTTTGACGAACTTAGGAAACATCTAACAAATCGTTTCTAGGACTCTAAACCAAGTTTCATGCAACATTAGTTCTTATAAGTGTCTCGATGAGCTTTGTACAAGTTTCACGAACTTATGAAACATATAACAACGCGTTTCTAGGACTCTAAACCAAGTTTCATGCAACATTAGTTCTTATAAGTGTCTCGATGAGCTTTGTATAAGTTTGACGAACTTATGAAACATCTAAAAACATGTTTCTAGGACTCTAAACCAAGTTTCATGCAACATGAGTGCTTATAAGTGTCTCAATGAGCTTTGTACTAGTTTGACGAACTTATGAAACATCTAACAACGCGATTTCTAGGACTTTAAACTATGTTTAATGAAACATGAGTGCTTATAAGTGTCTCAACGAGCTTTGTACAAGTTTCACAAACTTATGAAACATATAAAAACACATTTCTAGGACTCTATACCAAGTTTCATGAAACATGAGTGCTTATAAGTGTCTCAATGAGATTTGTACTAGTTTTACGAACTTATGAAACATCTAACAACGTGGTTTCTAGGACCCTAAACCAAGTTTCACGCAACATGATTGCTTATAAGTGTCTCAATGAGCTTTTTACAAATTTGACGTCCTTATGAAACATCTAACAATTCGTTTCTAGGACTCTAAACCAAGTTTCATGCAACATTAGTGCTTATAAGTGTCTCGATGAGCTTTGTACAAGTTTGAAAAACTTATGAAACATCTAACAACGTGTTTCTAGGACTATAAACCAAGTTTCATGCAACATGAGTGCTTATAAGTGTCTCAATGAGCTTTGTACTAGTTTACAAACTTATGAAACATCTAACAACGCGGGTTCTAGCACTCTAAACTAAGTTTCATACAACATGAGTGCTTATAAGCGTCTCGATGAGTTTTGTACAAGTTTCACGAACTTATGAAACATATAAAACGCGTTTCTAGGACTCTATACATGGTTTCATGCAACATAAGTGCATATAGGTGTCTCAATGAACTTTGTACTAGTTTGACAAACTTATGAAACATCTAACAACGCGGTTTCTAGGACTCAAAACTAAGTTTCATGCAACATGAGTGCTTATAATCGTCTCAATGAGCTTTGTACAAGTTTCACGAACTTATGAAACATATAAAAACGCATTTCTAAGACTCTATACCAAGTTTCATGCAACATGAGTGCTTATAAGTGACTCAATGAGCTTTGTACAAGTTTTACGAACTTATGGAACATCTAACAACGCGGGTTCTAGGACTCTAAACAAAGTTTCATGCAACATGAATGCTTATAAGTGTCTCAATGAGCTTTGTACAAGATTAACGAACTTATGAAACATATAACAACACGTTTCTAGGAATCTAAATCAAGTTTCCTGAAACATGAGTGCTTATAATTGTCTCAATGAGCTTTGTACAAGTCTGACGAACTTATGAAACATCTAACAAATCGTTTCTAGGACTGTAAACCAAGTTTCATGCAACATTAGTGCTTATAAGTGTCTCGATGAGCTTTGTACAAGTTTCACGAACTTATGAAACATATAACAAAGCGTTTCTAGGACTCTAAACCAAGTTTCCTGCAACATGAGTGCTTATAAGTGTCTTAATGAGCTTTGTATAAATCTGAAAAACATATGAAACATCTAACAATGCGTTTCTAGGTCTCTAAACCAAGTTTCATGGAACATGAGTGCTTAAGTGTCTCAATGAGCATTTCAAAAGTTTGACGAACTTATGAAACATGTAACAACGCGTTTCTAGGACTCTAAACCAAGTTTCATGCAACATGAGTGCTTATTAGCGTCTCAATTAGCTTTGTACAAGTTTCACGAACTTATGAAATATATAACAACGCGTTTCTAGGACTCTAAACCATGTTTCATGCAACATGAGTGCTTATAAGTGTCTCAATGAGCTTTGCAAAAGTTTCACGAACTTATGAAACATATAACAACGCGTTTCTAGGATTCTAAACCAAGTTTCACGCAACATGAGTGCTTATAAGTGTCTCAATGAGCTTTTTACAAATTTGACGTTCTTATGAAACATCTAACAATGCGTTTCTAGAACTCTAAACCAAGTTTCATGCAACATGATTGCTTATAAGTGTCTCAATGAGCTTTGTACAAGTTTGAAAAACTTATGAAACATCTAACAACGTGTTTCTAGGACTATAAACCAAGTTTCATGCAACATGAGTGCTTATAAGTGTCTCAATGAGCTTTTTACTAGTTTGACGAACTTATGAAACATCTAACAACGCGGTTTCTAGGACTCTAAACTAAGTTTCATACAACATGAGTACTCATAAGTGTCTCAATGAGCTTTGTACAACTTTCACGAACTTATGAAACATATAAAAAACGCGTTTCTAGGACTCTATACCAAGTTTCATTAAACATGAGTGCTTATAAGTGTCTCAATGAGCTTTGTACTAGTTTTACGAACTTATAAAACATCTAACAACGTGGTTTCTAGGACTCTAAACCAAGTTTCATGCAACATGAATGCTTATAAGTGTCTCAATGAGCTTTGTACAAGTTTAACGAACTTATGAAACTTATAACAACGCGTTTCTAGGACTCTAAACCAAGTTTCATGCAACATGAGTGCTTATAATTGTCTCAATGAGCTTTGTACAAGTCTGGCGAACTTGTGAAACATCTAACAATTCGTTTCTAGGACTCTAAACCAAGTTTCATGCAACATTAGTGCTTGTAAGTGTCTCGATGAGCTTTGTACAAGTTTGGCAAACTTATGAAACATCTAACAACGTGTTTCTAGGACTATAAACCAAGTTTCATCTAACATGAGTTCTTATAAGTGTCTCAATGAGCTTTGTACTAGTTTGACGAACTTATGAAAAATCTAACAACGCGGTTTCTAGTACTCAAAACTACGTTTCATGCAACATGAGTGCTTATAAGCTTCTCAATGAGCTTTGTACAAGTTTCGAGAACTTATAAAACATATAAAAACGTGTTTCTAGGACTCTATACCAAGTTTCATGCAACATGAGTGCTTATAAATGTCTCAATGAGCTTTGTACTAGTTTTAAGAATTATGAAACATCTAACAACGCGGTTTCTAGGCCTCTAAACCAAGTTTCATGCAAAATGAAAGCTTATAAGTTTCTCATTGAGCTTTGTACAAGATTAACCAACTTATGAAACATATAAAAACACGTTTCTAGGAATCTAAATCAAGTTTCATGCAACATGAGTGCTTATAATTGTCTCAATGAGCTTTGTACAAGTCTGACGAACTTATGAAACATCTAACAAATCGTTTCTAGGACTCTAAACCAAGTTTCATGCAACATTAGTGCTTATAAGTGTCTCGATGAGCTTTGTACAAGTTTCACGAACTTATGAAACATATAACAACGCGTTTCTAGGACTCTAAACCAAGTTTTCTGCAACATGAGTGCTTATAACTGTCTTAATGAGATTTGTATAAATATGACAAACTTATGAAACATCTATCAATGCGTTTCTAGGACTCTAAACTAAGTTTCATAGAACATGAGTGCATATAAGTGTCTCATTGAGCATTGTAAAAGTTTAACGAACTTATGAATTATATAAAAACGCGTTTCTAGGACTCTATACCAAGTTTCATGCAACATGAGTGCTTATAAGTGTCTCAATGAGCTTTGTACTAGTTTTAAGAACTTATGAAACATCTAACAACGCGGTTTCTAGGACTCTAAACCAAGTTTCATGCAACATGAATGCTTATAAGTGTCTCAATGAGCTTTGTACAAGATTAACGAACTGATGAAATATATAACAACACGTTTCTAGGAATCTAAATAAAGTTTCATGCAACATGAGTGCTTATAATTGTCTCAATGAGCTTTGAACAAGTTTGACGAACTTATGAAACATCTAACAAATCAATTCTAGGACTCTAAACCAAGTTTCATGCAACATTAGTGCTTATAAGTGTCTCGATGAGCTTTATACAAGTTTCACGAACTTATGAAACATATAACAACGCGTTTCTAGGACTCTAAACCAAGTTTCCTGCAACTTGAGTGCTTATAAGTGTCTTAATGAGCTTTGTATAAATATGAAAAACTTATGAAACATCTATCAATGCGTTTCTAGGACTCTAAACCAAGTTTCATGGAACATGAGAGCATATAAGTGTCTCAATGAGCATTGTAAAAGTTTGACGAACTTATGAAACATGTAACAACGCGTTTCTAGGACTCTAAACCAAGTTTCATACAACATGAGTGCTTATAAGCGTCTCAATGAGCTTTGTACAAGTTTCACGAACTTATGAAATATATAACAACGCGTTTCTAGGACTCTAAACCATGTTTCATGCAACATGAATGCTTATAAGTGTCTCAATGAGCTTCGTACAAGTTTTACGAAATTATGAAATATATAACAACGCGTTTCTAGGATTCTAAACCAAGTTTCACGCAACATGAGTGCTTGTCTCAATGAGCTTTTTACAAATTCGACGTCCTTATGAAACATCTAACAATGCGTTTCTAGAACTCTAAACCAAGTTTCATGTAACATGAGTACTTATAAGTGTCTCAGTGAGCTTTCTACAAGTTGAAAAACTTATGAAACATCTAACAACGTGTTTCTAGGACTATAAACCAAGTTTCATGCAACATGAGTTCTTATAAGTGTCTCAATGAGCTTTATACTAGTTTGACGAACTTATGAAACATCTAACAACGCGGTTTCTAGGACTCTAAACTAAGTTTCATGCAACATGATTGCTTATAAGTGTCTCAATGAGCTTTGTACAACTTTCACGAACTTATGAAACATATAAAACCGCGTTTCTAGGACTCTATACCAAGTTTCATTAAACATGAGTGCTTATAAGTGTCTCAATGAGCTTTGTACAACTTTCACGAACTTATGAAACATATAAAACCGCGTTTCTAGGACTCTAAACCAAATTTCATCCAACATGAATGTTTATAAGTGTCTCAATGAGCTTTGTACAAGTTTAACGAACTTATGAAACATATAACAACGCGTTTCTAGGACTCTAAACCAAGTTTCATGCAACATGAGTGCTTATAATTGTCTCAATGAGCTTTGTACAAGTCTGACGAACATATGAAACATCTAACAATTCGTTTCTAGGACTCTAGACCAAGTTTCATGCAACATTACTGCTTATAAGTGTCTCGATGAGCTTTGTACAAGTTTGACAAACTTATGAAACATCTAACAACGTGTTTCTAGGACTATAAACCAAGTTTCATCCAACATGAGTGCTTATAAGTGTCTCAATGAGCTTTGTACTAGTTTGACGAACTTATGAAACATTTAACAACGCGGTTTCTAGGACTCTAAACTAAGTTTCATGCAACATGAGTGCTTATAAGGGTCTCAATGAGCTTTGTACAACTTTCACGAACTTATGAAACATATAAAAACGTGTTTCTAGGACTCTATACCAAGTTTCATGAAACATGAGTGCTTATAAGTGTCTTAATGAGCTTTGTACTAGTTTTAAAAACTTATGAAACATCTAACAACGTAGTTTCTAGGACTCTAAACCAAATTTCATGCAACATGCATGCTTATAAGTGTCTCAAAGAGCTTTGTACAAGTTTAGCGAACTTATGAAACATATAACAACGCGTTTCTAGGACTCTAAACCAAGTTTAATGCAACATGAGTGCTTATAATTGTCTCAATGAGTTTTGTACAAGTCTGACGAACATATGAAACATCTAACAATTCGTTTCTAGGACTCTAAACCAAGTTTCATGCAACATTAGTGCTTATAAGTGTCTCGATGAGCTTTGTACAAGTTTGACAAACTTATGAAACATCTAACAACGTGTTTCTAGGACTCTAAACCAAGTTTCATCCAACATGAGTGCTTATAAGTGTCTCAATGAGCTTTGTACTAGTTTGACGAACTTATGAAACATCTAACAACGCGGTTTCTAGGACTTTAAACTAAGTTTCATGCAACATGACTGCTTATAAGTGTATCAATGAGCTTTGTACAACTTTCACGAACTTATGAAACATATAACAAAACGTTTCTACGAATCTAAGTCAAGTTTCGTGCAACATTAGTGCTTGTAATTGTCTCAATGAGCTTTGTACAAGTCTTGCAAACCTATGAAACATCTAACAAATCGTTCCTAGGACTCTAAACCAAGTTTCATGAAACAATAGTGCTTATAAGTGTCTCGATGAGCTTTGTACAAGTTTCACGAACTTATGAAACATATAACAACGCGTTTCTAGGACTCTAAACCAAGTTTCATGCAACATGAGTGCTTATAAGTGTCTCAATGAGCATTGTAAAAGTCGACGAACTTATGAAACATCTAACAACGCGTTTCTAGGACTCTAAACCAAGTTTCATGCAACATGAGGGCTTATAAGCGTCTCAATGAGCTTTGTACAAGTTTCACGAAATTATGAAATATATAACAACGCGTTTCTAGGACTCTAAACCATGTTTCATGCAACATGAGTGCTTATAAGTGTCTCAATGAGCTTTGTACAAGTTTAACGAACTTATGAAACATATAACAACGCGTTTCTAGGACTCTAAACCAAGTTTCATGCAACATGAGTGCTTATAATTGTCTCAATGAGGTTTGTACAAGTCTGACGAACTGATGAAACATCTAACCATCCGTTTCTAGAACTCTAAACCAAGTTTCATGCAACATGAGTGCTTATAATTGTCTCAATGAGTTTTGTACAAGTCTGACGAACATATGAAACATCTAACAATTCGTTTCTAGGACTCTAAACCAAGTTTCATGCAACATTAGTGCTTATAAGTGTCTCGATGAGCTTTGTACAAGTTTGACAAACTTATGAAACATCTAACAACGTGTTTCTAGGACTCTAAACCAAGTTTCATCCAACATGAGTGCTTATAAGTGTCTCAATGAGCTTTGTACTAGTTTGACGAACTTATGAAACATCTAACAACGCGGTTTCTAGGACTTTAAACTAAGTTTCATGCAACATGACTGCTTATAAGTGTATCAATGAGCTTTGTACAACTTTCACGAACTTATGAAACATATAACAAAACGTTTCTACGAATCTAAGTCAAGTTTCGTGCAACATTAGTGCTTGTAATTGTCTCAATGAGCTTTGTACAAGTCTTGCAAACCTATGAAACATCTAACAAATCGTTTCTAGGACTCTAAACCAAGTTTCATGAAACAATAGTGCTTATAAGTGTCTCGATGAGCTTTGTACAAGTTTCACGAACTTATGAAACATATAACAACGCGTTTCTAGGACTCTAAACCAAGTTTCATGCAACATGAGTGCTTATAAGTGTCTCAATGAGCATTGTAAAAGTCTGACGAACTTATGAAACATCTAACAACGCGTTTCTAGGACTCTAAACCAAGTTTCATGCAACATGAGGGCTTATAAGCGTCTCAATGAGCTTTGTACAAGTTTCACGAAATTATGAAATATATAACAACGCGTTTCTAGGACTCTAAACCATGTTTCATGCAACATGAGTGCTTATAAGTGTCTCAATGAGCTTTGTACAAGTTTAACGAACTTATGAAACATATAACAACGCGTTTCTAGGACTCTAAACCAAGTTTCATGCAACATGAGTGCTTATAATTGTCTCAATGAGGTTTGTACAAGTCTGACGAACTGATGAAACATCTAACCATCCGTTTCTAGAACTCTAAACCATGTTTCTTGCAACATTAGTGCTTATAAGTGTCTCGATGAGCTTTCTACAAGTTTGACAAACTTATGAAACATCTAACTACGTGTTTCTTGGACTATAAACAAAGTTTAATTTAACATGAGTGCTTATAAGTGTCTCAATGAGCTTTGTACTAGTTTGACGAACTAATGAAACATCTAACAACGCGGTTTTTGGGACTCAAAACTAAGTTTCATGCAACATGAGTGCTTATAAGCGTTTCAATGAGCTTTGTACAAGTTTCACGAACTTATGAAATATATAAAAACGCGTTTCTAGGATTCTATACCAAGTTTCATGCAAAATGAGTGCTTATAAGTGTCTCAGTGAGCTTTGTACTAGTTTTACGAACTTATGAGACATCTAACAACGCGGTTTCTAGGAATCTAAACCAAGTTTCATGTAACATAAATGCTTATAGGTGTCTCAATGAGCTTTGCACAAGATTAACGAACTTATGAAACATATAACAACACGTTGCTAGGAATCTAAATCAAGTTTCATGCAACATGAGTGCTTATAATTGTCTCAATGAAATTTGTACAAGTCTTACGAACTTATGAAACATCTAACAATTCGTTTCTAGGACTCTAAACCAAGTTTCATGCAACATTAGTGCTTATAAGTGTCTCGATGAGCTTTGTACAAGTTTGACAAACTTATGAAACATCTAACAACGTGTTTCTCGGACTATAAACCAAGTTTCATGCAACATGAGTGCTTATAAGTGTCTCAATGAGCTTTGTACTAGTTTGACGAACTTATGAAACATCTAACAACGCGGTTTCTAGGACTCAAAACTAAGTTTCATGCAACATGAGTGCTTATAAGCGTCTCGATGAGCTTTGTACAAGTTTAACGAACTTATGAAACATATAAAAACGCGTTTCTAGGACTCTATACCAAGTTTCATGCAACATGAGTGCTTATAATTTTCTTAATGAGCTTTGTACAAGTTTCACGAACTTATGAAACATATAACAACGCGTTTCTAGGACTCTAAACCAAGTTTCATGCAACATCAATGCTTATAAGTGTCTCAATGAGCTTTCTACAAGTTTAACGAACTTATTAAACATATAACAACGCTTTTCTAGGACTTTAAACCAATTTTCATGCAATATGAGTGCTTATAATTGACTCAATGAACTTTGTACAAGTCTGACGAACTTATGAAACATCTAACAATACGTTTCTAGGACTCTAAACTAAGTTTCATGCAACATTAAAGCTTATAAGTGTCTCGATGAGCTTTGTAAAATTTTGACGAACTTATGAAACATGTAACAACGCGTTTCTAGGACTCTAAACCAAGTTTCATGCAACATAAGTGGTTATAAGTGTCTCAATGAGCTATGTACAAGTTTCACGAACTTATGAAACATATAACAACGCGTTTCTAGGATTCTAAACCATGTTTCATGCAACATGAATGTTTATAAGTGTCTCAATGAGCTTTTTAGAAATTTGACGAACTTATGAAATATCTAACAAGTCGTTTCTAGAACATGAAACAAAGTTTCATGGAACATGAGTGCTTATAAGTGTCTCAATGAGCTTTGTAAAAGTTTGACTAACTTATGAAACATCTAACAACGCGTTTCTAGGACTCTAAACCAAGTTTCATGCAACATGAGTGCTTATAAGTGTCTCAACGAGCTTTGTACAAGTTTCACGAACTTATGAAACATAAAAAAAACGCGTGTCTAGGACTCTATACCAAGTTTCATGAAACATTAGAGCTTTGTACTAGTTTAAACCAACTTTCTTATAAGTGTCTCGATGAGCTTTGTAAAAGTTTGACTAACTTATTAAACATCTAACAACGCGTTTCTAGGACTCTAAACCAAGTTTCATGCAACATGAATGCTTATAAGTGTCTCAAAGAGCTTTGTACAAGTTTCACGAACTTATGAAACATATAAAAACGCGTTTCTAGGACTCTATACCAAGTTTCATGAAACATGAGTGCTTATAAGTGTCTCAATGAGCTTTGTACTAGTTTTACGAACTTATGAAACATCTAACAACGTGGTTTCTAGGACTCTAAACCAAGTTTCATGAAACATGAATGCTTATAAGTGTCTCAATGAGCTTTGTACAAGTTTCACAAACTTATGAAACATATAACAACGCGTTTCTGGGACTCTAAACCAAGTTTCATGCAACATGAGTTCTTATAAGTGTCTCAATGAGCTTTATGCTAGTTTGACGAACTTATGAAACATCTAACAACGTTGTTTCTAGGACTCTAAGCCAAGTTTCATGCAACATGAGTGCTTATAACTGTCTCAATGATCATTGTCCAAGTTTGACAAACTTATGAAACATCTAACAACGCGTTTCTAGGACTCTAAACCAAGTTTCATGCAAGATGAGTGCTTATAAGTGTTTCAATGAGCTTTGTGCTAGTTTGACGAACTTATGAAACATCTACCAACGCGGTTTCTATTACTCTAAACCAAGTTTCATGCAACATGAGTGCTTATAAGTGTCTCAATGAGCTTTGTACAAGTTTCACGAACTTCTGAAACATATAAAAACGTGTTTCTAGGACTCTAATTCAAGTTTCATGCAACATAGGTTATTATAAGTGTCTCAATGACCTTCCTACAAGTTTGACGTACGAATGAAACATCTAACAACGTGGTTTCTAGGATTCTAAACAAAGTTTCATGCAACATGAGTGCTTATAAGTGTCCCAAGAAGCACAAGTTTCACGAACTTATGAAACATCAAACACTGCGTTTCTAGTACTCTAAACCAAGTTTCATGCTACTCTAAACCAAGTTTCATGCAACAAGACTGCTTATAAGTTTCTCAATGATCTTTGTACAAGTTTCACCAACTTATGAAATATATAACAACGCGGGGACTCTAAACCAAGTTTCCTGCAACATGAGTTCTTATAAGTGTCTCAATAAGCTTTGTACTAGTTTTATGAACTTATGAAACATCTAACAACGCGGTTTCTAGGACTCTAAACCAAGTTTCATGCAACATGAGTGCTTATAAGTGTCGCAATGAGCTTTGTACAATTTGTACGAACTTATGAAACATATAACAACACATTTCTAGGACTATAAAACCAAGTTTCATGCATGATGAGTGCTTATAAGTGTCTCAATGAGTTATGTACAAGTTTGACGAACTTATGAAACATCTAACAACGTGTTTCTAGGACTCTAAACCAAGTTTCATGCAACATGAGTGCTTATAAGTGTCTCAATGAGCTTTGTACTAGTTTGACGAGTTTATGAAACATCTAACAACGCATCGTAGGACTCTAAACCAAGTTTCATGCAACATGAATGCTTATAAGTTCCTCAATGATCTTTGTTAAAGTTTGACGAACTTATGAAACATCTAACAACGCGTTTCTAGGACACTAAGCAAAGTTTCATGCAACATGAGTGCTTATAAGCGTCTTAATGAGCTTTATACAAGTCTCACAAACTTATGAAACATATAACAACGCGTTTCTAGGACTCTAAACCTAGTTTCATGCAACATGAGTGCTTATAAGTGTCTCAATGAACTTTGTACTAGTTTGACGAACTTATGAAACATCTAACAACGCGGTTTCTAGGACTCTAAGCCAAGTTTCAGGTAACATGAATGTTTATAAGTGTCTCAATGAGCTTTGTACAAGTTTCACGAACTTCTTAACCATATAAAAACGTGTTTCTAGGACTTTAATTCAAGTTTCATGCAACATGAGTGCTTATAAGTGTCTCAATGAGCTTCGTACAAGTTTGACGAACTTATGAAACATCTAACAACGTGGTTGCTAGGACTCTAAACAAGGTTTCGTACAACATGAGTGCTTATAAGTGTCTCAATGAGCTTTGTACAAGTTTAACGAACTTATGAAACATATAACAACTCTAAACCAAGTTTCATGCAACATGAGTGCTTATAATTGTCTCAATGAGATTTTGTACAAGTTTGACGAACTTATGAAACATATAAAAACGCATTGCTAGGACTCTAAACGAAGTTTGACGAAGTTATGAAACATCTAACAACGCGTTTCTAGAACTCTAAACCAAGTTTGTCAAACTTATGAAACATCTAACAACGCATTTCTAGGACTCTAAACCAAGTTTCATGCAACATGATTGCAAGTGTCTCAATGACATTTGTACTAGTTAGACGAACTTATAAAACATCTAACAACGCGATTTCTAGGACTCTAAAACAAATTTCATGCAAGATGAGTTCTTACAAGTGTCTCAATGAGCTTTGTACAAGTTTCACGCCACAAACTTATGAAACATCTAACAACCCGTTTCTACGACTCTAAACAAAGTTTCATGTAACATGAGTGCTTATAAGTGTTTCAATGAGCTTTATAATAGTTTGACGAAATTATGAAACATCTAACAACGCGGTTTCTATGACTTTAAACAAAGTTTCATGCAACGTGAGTGCTTATAAGTGTCTCAATGAGATTTGTACAAGTTTCACGAACTTATGAAACATCTAACAACGCGTTTCTAGGACTCTAAACAAAGTTTCATGCAAAATGAGTGCTTATTACAAGTTTGACGAACCTATGAAACATCTAACAACGCGTTTGTAGGACTCTAAACCAAGGTTGATGCAACATGAGTGCTTATAAAAGTCTCAATGAGCTTTATACTAGGTTGACGAACTTATGAAACATCTAACAACGCGTTTCTAGGACTCTAAACAAAGTTTCATGCTACGTGAGTATTTATAAGTGTCTCAATTAGCTTTTTACAAGTTTTACAAAGTTATGAAACATCTAACAGCGCGTTTCTAGTACTCTAACCCAAGTTTCATGCAACATGAGTGCTTATAAGTGTCTCAATGAGCTTTGTACTTGTTTCGCGAACTTATGAAACATCTAACAACGTGGTTTCTAGTACTCTAAACTAATTTTTATGCAACTTGGCTGCTTATAAGTTCCTCAATGAGCTTTGTACAAGGTTGACGAACTTATGAAACATCTAACAACGCGTTTCTAGGACTCTCAACCAAGTTTCATGCAACATGAGTGCTTATAAGTGTCTCAATTAACTTTGTACTAGTTTGATGAACTTATGAAACATCTAACAACGTGGTTGCTAGGACTCTAAACTAAGTTTCATGAAACATGAGTGCTTATAAGTGTCTCAATGTGCTTTGTACATGTTTGACGAACTTATGAAACATAGAAAAACGCGTTGCTAGGACTCTAAACCAAGTTTCATGCAACATGAGTGCTTATAAGTGTCTCAATGAGCTTTCTCAAAGTTTGACGAACTTATGAAACATCTAACAACACATTTCTAGGACTCTAAAACAAGTTTAATCAACCATGAGATCTTATAAGTGTCTCAACGAGCTTTGTACAAGTTTGACGAACTTATGAAATATCTAACAACGCATTTCTAGGACTCTATAACAAGTTTCATGCAACATGAGTGGTTATAAGTTTCTCAATGAGCTTTGTACTAGTTTGAACAAATTATGAAACATCTTATAATGCGGTTTCTAGGACTCTAAACATAGTTTCATGCAACATGAGTGCTTATAAGTGTCTCAATAAGCACAAGTTTCACGAACTTATGAAACATCAAACACTGCGTTTCTAGTACTCTAAACCACGTTTCATGCAACAAGACTACTTATAAGTTCCTCAATGAGCTTTGTACAAGTTTCACAAACTTATGAAACATCTAACAACGCAGTTTCTGGGACTCTAAACTAAGTTTCATAAAACATGAGTGCTTATAAGTGTCTCAATGATCTTTGTACAAGTTTCACCGATTTATGAAACATATAACAACGCGGGGACTCTAAACCAAGTTTCATGCAACATGAGTTCTTATAAGTGTCTCAATAAGCTTTGTACTAGTTTTACAAACTTATGAAACATCTAACAACGCGGTTTCTAGGACTCTAAAACCAAGTTTCATGCAACATGAGTGCTTATAAGTGTCGCAATGAGCTTTGTACAATTTGAACGAACTTATGAAACATATAACAACACATTTCTAGGACTATAAAACCAAGTTTCATGCATGATGAGTGCTTATAATTGTCTCAATGAGCTATGTACAAGTTTGACGAACTTATGAAACATCTAACAACGTGTTTCTAGGACTCTAAACCAAGTTTCATGCAACATGAGTGCTTATAAGTGCCTCAATGAGCTTTATACTAGTTTGACGAGCTTATGAAACATCTAACAACGCATTCTTAGGACTCTAAACCAAGTTTCATGCAACGTGAATGCTTATAAGTTCCTCAATGATCTTTGTTAAAGTTTGACGAACTTATGAAACATCTAACAACGCGTTTCTAGGACACTAAACCAAGTTTCATGCAACATGAGTGCTTATAAGCGTCTCAATGAGCTTTATGCAAGTCTCACAAACTTATGAAACATATAACAACGCGTTTCTAGGACTCTAAACCTAGTTTCATGCAACATGAGTGCTTATAAGTGTCTCAATGAGCTTTGTACTAGTTTGATGAACTTATGAAACATCTAACAACGCGGTTTCTAGGACTCTAAGCCAAGTTTCATGCAACATGAGTGCTTATAACTGTCTCAATGAGCTTTGTACAAGTTTGATAAACTTATGAAACATCTAACAACGCGTTTCTAGGACTCTAAACCAAGTTTCATGGAAGATGAGTGCTGATAAGTGTTTCAATGAGTTTTGTGCTAGTTTGACGAACTTATGAAACATCTAACAACCCGATTTCTGTTACTCTAAACCAAGTTTCAGGCAATATGAGTGCTTATAAGTGTCTCAATGAGCTTTGTACAAGTTTCACGAACTTCTTAACCATATAAAAACGCGTTTCTAGGATTCTAATTCAAGTTTCATGCAACATGAGTGCTTATAAGTGTCTCAATGAGCTTCTTACAAGTTTGACGAACTTATGAAACATCTAACAACGTGGTTGCTAGGACACTAAACAAGGTTTCGTACAACATGAATGCTTATAAGTGTCTCAATGAGCTTTGTACAAGTTTAACGAACTTATGAAACATATAACAACTCTAAACCAAGTTTCATGCAACATGAGTGCTTATAATTGTCTCAATGAGCTTTTGTACAAGTTTGACGAACTTATGAAACATATAAAAACGCGTTGCTAGGACTCTAAACGAAGTTTGACGAAGTTATGAAACATCTAACAACGCGTTTCTAGAACTCTAAACCAAGTTTGTCAAACTTATGAAACATCTAACAACACATTTCTAGGACTCTAAACCAAGTTTCATGCAACATGATTGCAAGTGTCTCAATGACATTTGTACTAGTTTGACGAACTTATAAAACATCTAACAACGCGATTTCTAGGACTCTAAAACAAATTTCATGCAACATGAGTTCTTACAAATGTCTCAATGAGCTTTGTACAAGTTTCATGCCACAAACTTATGAAACATCTAACAACGCGTTTCTACGACTCTAAACAAAGTTTCATGCAACATGAGTGCTTATAAGTGTCTCAATGAGCTTTATACTAGTTTGACGATATTATGAAACATCTAACAACGCGGTTTCTATGACTCTAAACAAAGTTTCATGCAACATGAGTGCTTATAAGTGTCTCAATGAGCTTTGTACAAGTTTCACGAACTTATGAAACATCTAACAACGCGTTTCTAGGACTCTAAACAAAGTTTTATGCAAAATGAGTGCTTATTAGTGTCTCAATGAGCTTAGTACAAGTTTGACGAACCTATGAAACATCTAACAACGCGTTTCTAGGACTCTAAACCAAGGTTGATGCAACATGAGTGCTTATAAAAGTCTCAATGAGCTTTATACTAGGTTGACGAATTTATGAAACATCTAACAACGCGTTTCTAGGACTCTAAACAAAGTTTCATGCAACATGAGTATTTATAAGTGTCTCAATGAGCTTTTTACAAGTTTTACAAACTTATGAAACATCTAACAACGCGTTTCTAGGACTCTAACCCAAGTTTCATGCAACATGAGTGCTTATAAGTGTCTCAATGAGCTTTGTACTAGTTTCACGAACTTATGAAACATCTAACAACGTGGTTTCTAGTACTCTAAACCAAGTTTCATGCAACATGGCTGCTCATAAGTTCCTCAATGAGCTTTGTACAAGGTTGGCGAACTTATGAAACATCCAACAACGCGTTTCTAGGACTCTAAACCAAGTTTCATGCAACATGAGTGCTTATAAGTGTCTCAATTAACTTTGTACTAGTTTGACGAACTTATGAAACATCTAACAACGTGGTTTCTAGGACTCTAAACTAAGTTTCATTCAACATTAGTGCTTATAAGTGTCTCAATGAGCTTTGTACATGTTTGACGAACTTATGAAACATAGAAAAACGCGTTGCTAGGACTCTAAACCAAGTTTCATGCAACATGAGTGCTTATAAGTGTCTCAATGAGCTTTCTGAAATTTTGACGAACTTATGAAACATCTAACAACGCGTTTCTAGGACTCTAAACAAGTTTAATCAACCATGAGATCTTATAAGTGTCTCTACGAGTTTTGTACAAGTTTGATGAACTTATGAAACATCTAACAACGCATTTCTAGGACTCTAAACCAAGTTTCATGGAACACGAGTGCTTATAAGTGTCTCAACGAGCTTTATACAAGTTTGATGAACTTATGAAACATCTAACAATGTATTTCTAGGAATCTAAAACCAAGTTTCATAGAACACGAGTGCTTAAAAGTGTTTCAATGAGCTTCGTACAAGTTTGACGAACTTATGAAACATCTAACAACGTAGTTTCTAGAACTCTAAACCAAGTTTCATGCAACCTGAGTGCTTATAAATTCCTCAATGAGCTTTGTACAAGTTTTACGAACTTATAAAACATCTAACACGCGTTTTGAGGACTCTAAACCAAGTTTCATGCAACATGAGTGCTTATAATTGTCTCAATGACCTTTGTACAAGTTTGATGACCTTATGAAACATCTAAAACGTGGTTTCTAGGACTCTAAACCAAGTTTCATGCAACATGAGTGCTTATAAGTGTCTCATTGAACTTTGTACAAGTTTGACGAACTTATGAAACATCTAACAACGCGTTTATAGGACTCTAAACCAAGTTTCATGCAACATGAGTGCTTATAAGTGTCTCATTGTGCTTTGTACAAGTTTGACGAACTTATGAAACATCTAATAACACGTTTCTAGGACTTAAAACCAAGTTTCATTCAACATGAGTGCTTATAAGCGTCTCAATGAGCTTTGTACAAGTTTGACGAACTTATGAAACATCTAACAACGTGGTTTCTAGTACTCTAAACAAAATTTCATGCAACATGACTGCTTATAAGTTCCTCAATCAGCTTTGTACAAGTTTGTCGAACTTATCAAACATCTAACAACGCGTTGCTAGGACTCTAAACCAAGTTTCATGCAACATGAGTGCTTATAAGTTCCTCAATGAACTTTGTACTAATTTGACGAACTTATGAAACATCTAACAACGTGGTTGCTAGGACTCTAAACCAAGTTTCTTGCAACATGAGTGCTTATAAGTGTCTCAATGAGCTTTGTACAAGTTTGACGAACTTCTGAAACATATAACAACGCATTGCTAGGACTCTAAACCAAGTTTCATGCAACATGAGTGCTTATATGCGTCTCAATGAGCTTTGTACAAGTTTGACGAACTTATGAAACATCTAACAACGCGTTTCTAGGAATCTAAACCAAATTTGATGCAAAATGAGTGCTTATAAGTGTCTCAATGAGGTTTGTACAAGTTTGACGAACTTATGAAATATCTAACAACGTGGTATCTAGGACTCTAAACCAGGTTTCGTGCAACATGATTGCTTATAAGTTCCTCAATGAGCTTTGTACAAGTTTCAAGAACTTATGAAACATCTACCAACGCGTTTCGAGGACTTTAAACCAAATTTCATGCAACATGAGTGCATAAAAGTGTCTCAATGAGCTTTGTACTAGTTTGAAGAACTTATGAAACATTTAACAACGTGGTTGCTAGGACTCTAAACCAAAGTTTCATGCAACATGACTGCTTATAAGTTCCTCAATGAGCTTTGCAAAAGTTTGACGAACTTATGAAACATCTAACAACGCGTTTTCTAGGACTCTAAACCAAGTTTCATGCATCATGCGTGCTTATAAGTGTCTCAATGACCATTGTACTAGTTTGACGAACTTATGAAACATCTAACAACGCGGTTTCAAGGAATCTAAACCAAATTTCATGCAACATGAGTGCTTATAAGTGTCTCAATGAGCTTTGAATAAGTTTCACAGACTTATGAAACATCTAACAACGCGTTTCTTGGACTCTAAACAAAGTTTCATGCAACATGAGTTCTTATTAGTGTTCAATGAGCTTAGTACAAGTTTGACGAACTTATGAAACATCTAACAACGCGTTTCTAGGACTCTAAACTATGTTTCATGGAACCGGAGTGCTTATAAGTGTCTCAATGTGCTTTATACTAGTTTGACGAACTTATGAAACGTCTAACAACGCGGTTGATATGACTCTAAACCAATTTTCATGCAACATGAGTGCTTATAAGTGTCTCAATGAGCTTTTTACAAGTTTGACGAACTTATGAAACATCTAACAATGCGTTTCTAGGACTCTAAACCAAGTTTCATGCAACATGAGTGTTTATAAGTGTCTCAATGAGCTTTGTACAAGTTTGACGAACTTATGAAACATATAACAACGCATTGCTAGGACTCTAAACCAAGTTTCATGCATCATGAGTGTTTATAAGTGTCTCAATGAGCTTTCTACAAGTTTGACGAACTTATGAAACATCTAACAACGCGTTTCTAGGACTCTAAACCAAGTTTCATGCAACATGAGTGCTTATAAGTGTCTTAACAAGCTTTGTACAAGTTTGACGTACTTATGAAACATCTAACAACGCGTTTCTAGGACTGTAAACAAGGTTTCATGCAACATGAGTGCTTATAAGTGTCTCAATGAGGTTTGTAGAAGTTTCTCAAACTTATGAAACATATAACAACGCATTGCTAGGACTCTAAACCAAGTTTCATGCAACATGAGTGCTTATAAGTTCCTCAATGAACTTTGTACAAGTTTCACGAACTTATGAAACTTCTAACAACGCGTTTCGAGGACTCTAAACCAAGTTTCATGCAACATGAGTGCTTAAAAGTGTCTCAATGAGCTTTGTAGAAGTTTGACGAACTTATGAAACATCTAACAACGCGTTTCTAGGACTCTAAACCAAATTCATGCAACATGAGTGCTTATATGCGTCTCAATGAGCTTTGTACAAGTTTGACGAACTTATGAAACATCTAACAACGCTTTTCTAGGAATCTAAACCAAATTTCATGCAAAATGAGTGCTTATAAGTGTCTCAATGAGGTTTGTACAAGTTTGACAAACTTATGAAACATCTAACAACGTGGTTTCTAGTACTCTAAACAAAATTTCATGCAACATGACTGCTTATAAGTTCCTCAATGAGCTTTGTACAAGTTTCACGAACTTATGAAACATCTAACAACGCGTTATTAGGACTCTAAACCAAGTTTCATGCAACATGAGTGCTTATAAGTGTCTCAATGAGCTTTGTACAAGTTTGACGAACTTATGAAACATATAACAACGCGTTGCTAGGACTCTAAACCAAGTTTCATGCAACATGAGTGTTTATAAGTGTCTCAATGAGCTTTCTACAAGTTTGACGAACTTATGAAACATCTAACAACGCGTTGCTAGGACTCTAAACCAAGTTTCATGCAACATGAGTGTTTATAAGTGTCTCAATGAGCTTTCTACAAGTTTGTCGAACTTATGAAACATCTAACAACGCGTTTCTAGGACTCTAAACCAAGTTTCATGCAACATGAGTGCTTATAAGTGTCTTAACAAGCTTTGTACAAGTTTGACGTACTTATGAAACATCTAACAACACGTTTCTAGGACTGTAAACAAGGTTTCATGCAACATGAGTGCTTATAAGTGTCTCAATGAGGTTTGTAGAAGTTTCTCGAACTTATGAAACATATAACAACGCATTGCTAGGACTCTAAACCAAGTTTCATGCAACATGAGGGCTTATAAGTTCCTCAATGAACTTTGTACAAGTTTCACGAACTTATGAAACTTCTAACAACGCGTTTCGAGGACTCTAAACCAAGTTTCATGCAACATGAGTGCTTAAAAGTGTGTCAATGAGCTTTGTACAAGTTTGACGAATGTATGAAACATCTAACAACGCGTTTCTAGGACTCTAAACCAAATTCATGCAACATGAGTGCTTATATGCGTCTTAATGAGCTTTGTACAAGTTTGATGAACTTATGAAACATCTAACAACGCGTTTCTAGGAATCTAAACCAAATTTCATGCAAAATGAGTGCTTATAAGTGTCTCAATGAGGTTTGTACAAGTTTGACGAACTTATGAAACATCTAACAACGTGGTTTCTAGTACTTTAAACAAAATTTCATGCAACATGACTGCTTATAAGTTCCTCAATGAGCTTTGTACAAGTTTCACGAACTTATGAAACATCTAACAACGCGTTTCTAGGACTCTAAACCAAGTTTCATGCAACATGAGTGCTTATAAGTGTCTCAATGAACTTTGTACTAATTTGACGAACTTATGAAACATCTAACAACGTGGTTGCTAGGACTCTAAACCAAGTTTCATGCAACATGAGTGCTTATAAGTGTCTCAATGAGCTTTGTACAAGTTTGACGAAATTATGAAACATATAACAACGCGTTGCTAGGACTCTAAACCAAGTTTCATGCAACATGAGTGTTTATAAGTGTCTCAATGAGCTTTCTACAAATTTGACGAACTTATGAAACATCTAACAACGCGTTTCTAGGACTCTAAACCAAGTTTCATGCAACATGAGTGCTTATAAGTGTCTTAACAAGCTTTGTACAAGTTTGACGTACTTATGAAACATCTAACAACGCGTTTCTAGGACTGTAAACAAGTTTTCATGCAACATGAGTGCTTATAAGTGTCTCAATAAGGGTTTGTAGAAGTTTCTCGAACTTATGAAACATATAACAACGCATTGCTAGGACTCTAAACCAAGTTTCGTGCAACATGAGTGCTTATAAGTTCCTCAATGAACTTTGTACAAGTTTCACGAACTTATGAAACTTCTAACAACGCGTTTCGAGGACTCTAAACCAAGTTTCATGCAACATGAGTGCTTAAAAGTGTCTCAATGAGCTTTGTACAAGTTTGACGAACTTATGAAACATCTAACAACGCGTTTCTAGGACTCTAAACCAAATTCATGAAACATGAGTGCTTATATGCGTCTCAATGAGATTTGTACAAGTTTGACGAACTTATGAAACATCTAACAACGCGTTTCTAGGAATCTAAACCAAATTTCATGCAAAATGAGTGCTTATATGTGTCTCAATGAGGTTTGTACAAGTTTGACGAACTTATGAAACATCTAACAACGTGGTTTCTAGTACTCTAAACAAAATTTCATGCAACATGACTGCTTATAAGTTCCTCAATGAGCTTTGTTCAAGTTTCACGAACTTATGAAACATCTAACAACGCGTTTCTAGGACTCTAAACCAAGTTTCATGCAACATGAGTGCTTATAAGTGTCTCAATGAACTTTGTACTAATTTGACGAACTTATGAAACATCTAACAACGTGGTTGCTAGGACTCTAAACCAAGTTTCTTGCAACATGAGTGCTTATAAGTGTCTCAATGAGCTTTGTACAAGTTTGACGAACTTCTGAAACATATAACAACGCATTGCTAGGACTCTAAACCAAGTTTCATGCAACATGAGTGTTTATAAGTGTCTCAATGAGCTTTCTACAAGTTTGACGAACTTATGAAACATCTAACAACGCGTTTCTAGGAATGTAAACCAAATTTGATGCAAAATGAGTGTTTATAAGTGTCTCAATGAGCTTTCTACAAGTTTGTCGAACTTATGAAACATCTAACAACGCGTTTCTAGGACTCTAAACCAAGTTTCATGCAACATGAGTGCTTATAAGTGTCTTAACAAGCTTTGTACAAGTTTGACGTACTTATGAAACATCTAACAACGCGTTTCTAGGACTGTAAACAAGGTTTCATGCAACATGAGTGCTTATAAGTGTCTCAATGAGGTTTGTAGAACTTTCTCGAACTTATGAAACATATAACAACGCATTGCTAGGACTCTAAACCAAGTTTCATGCAACATGAGTGCTTATAAGTTCCTCAATGAACTTTGTACAAGTTTCACGAACTTATGAAACTTCTAACAACGCGTTTCGAGGACTCTAAACCAAGTTTCATGCAACATGAGTGCTTAAAAGTGTGTCAATGAGCTTTGTACAAGTTTGACGAATTTATGAAACATCTAACAACGCGTTTCTAGGACTCTAAACCAAATTCATGCAACATGAGTGCTTATATGCGTCTTAATGAGCTTTGTACAAGTTTGATGAACTTATGAAACATCTAACAACGCGTTTCTAGGAATCTAAACCATATTTCATGCAAAATGAGTGCTTATAAGTGTCTCAATGAGGTTTGTACAAGTTTGACGAACTTATGAAACATCTAACAACGTGGTTTCTAGTACTTTAAACAAAATTTCATGCAACATGACTGCTTATAAGTTCCTCAATGAGCTTTGTACAAGTTTCACGAACTTATGAAACATCTAACAACGCGTTTCTAGGACTCTAAACCAAGTTTCATGCAACATGAGTGCTTATAAGTGTCTCAATGAACTTTGTACTAATTTGACGAACTTATGAAACATCTAACAACGTGGTTGCTAGGACTCTAAACCAAGTTTCATGCAACATGAGTGCTTATAAGTGTCTCAATGAGCTTTGTACAAGTTTGACGAACTTATGAAACATATAACAACGCGTTGCTAGGACTCTAAACCAAGTTTCATGCAACATGAGTGTTTATAAGTGTCTCAATGAGCTTTCTACAAATTTGACGAACTTATGAAACATCTAACAACGCGTTTCTAGGACTCTAAACCAAGTTTCATGCAACATGAGTGCTTATAAGTGTCTTAACAAGCTTTGTACAAGTTTGACGTACTTATGAAACATCTAACAACGCGTTTCTAGGACTGTAAACAAGGTTTCATGCAACATGAGTGCTTATAAGTGTCTCAATAAGGGTTTGTAGAAGTTTCTCGAACTTATGAAACATATAACAACGCATTGCTAGGACTCTAAACCAAGTTTCGTGCAACATGAGTGCTTATAAGTTCCTCAATGAACTTTGTACAAGTTTCACGAACTTATGAAACTTCTAACAACGCATTTCGAGGACTCTAAACCAAGTTTCATGCAACATGAGTGCTTAAAAGTGTCTCAATGAGCTTTGTACAAGTTTGACGAACTTATGAAACATCTAACAACGCGTTTCTAGGACTCTAAACCAAATTCATGAAACATGAGTGCTTATATGCGTCTCAATGAGATTTGTACAAGTTTGACGAACTTATGAAACATCTAACAACGCGTTTCTAGGAATCTAAACCAATTTTCATGCAAAATGAGTGCTTATATGTGTCTCAATGAGGTTTGTACAAGTTTGACGAACTTATGAAACATCTAACAACGTGGTTTCTAGTACTCTAAACAAAATTTCATGCAACATGACTGCTTATAAGTTCCTCAATGAGCTTTGTACAAGTTTCACGAACTTATGAAACATCTAACAACGCGTTTCTAGGACTCTAAACCAAGTTTCATGCAACATGAGTGCTTATAAGTGTCTCAATGAACTTTGTACTAATTTGACGAACTTATGAAACATCTAACAACGTGGTTGCTAGGACTCTAAACCAAGTTTCTTGCAACATGAGTGCTTATAAGTGTCTCAATGAGCTTTCTACAAGTTTGACGAACTTATGAAACATATAACAACGCGTTGCTAGAACTCTAAACCAAGTTTCTTGCAACATGAGTGCTTATAAGTGTCTCAATGAGCTTTGTACAAGTTTGACGAACAACGCGTTGCTAACAACGCGTTTCTAGGACTCTAAACCAAGTTTCATGCAACATGAGTGCTTATAAGTGTCTTAACAAGCTTTGTACAAGTTTGACGTACTTATGAAACATCTAACAACGCGTTTCTAGGACTGTAAACAAGGTTTCATGCAACATGAGTGCTTATAAGTGTCTCAATGAGGTTTGTAGAAGTTTCTCGAACTTATGAAACATATAACAACGCATTGCTAGGACTCTAAACCAAGTTTCAAGCAACATGAGTGCTTATAAGTTCCTCAATGAACTTTGTACAAGTTTCACGAACTTATGAAACTTCTAACAACGCGTTTCGAGGACTCTAAACCAAGTTTCATGCAACATGAGTGCTTAAAAGTGTCTCAATGAGCTTTGTACAAGTTTGACGAACTTATGAAACATCTAACAACGCGTTTCTAGGACTCTAAACCAAATTCATGCAACATGAGCGCTTATATGCGTCTCAATGAGCTTTGTACAAGTTTGGCGAACTTATGAAACATCTAACAACGCGTTTCTAGGAATCTAAACCAAATTTCATGCAAAATGAGTGCTTATAAGTGTCTCAATAAGGTTTGTACAAGTTTGACGAACTTATGAAACATCTAACAACGTGGTTTCTAGTACTCTAAACAAAATTTCATGCAACATGACTGCTTATAAGTTCCTCAATGAGCTTTGTACAAGTTTCACGAACTTATGAAACATCTAACAACGCGTTTCTAGGACTCTAAACCAAGTTTCATGCAACATGAGTGCTTATAAGTGTCTCAATGAACTTTGTACTAATTTGAAGAACTTATGAAACATCTAACAACGTGGTTGCTAGGACTCTAAACCAAGTTTCATGCAACATGAGTGCTTATAAGTGTCTCAATGAGCTTTGTACAAGTTTGACGAACTTATGAAACATATAACAACGCGTTGCTAGGACTCTAAACCAAGTTTCATGGAACATGAGTGTTTATAAGTGTCTCAATGAGCTTTCTACAAGTTTGACGAACTTATGAAACATCTAACAACGCGTTTCTAGGACTCTAAACCAAGTTTCATGCAACATGAGTGCTTATAAGTGTCTTAACAAGCTTTGTACAAGTTTGACGTACTTATGAAACATCTAACAACGCGTTTCAAGGACTGTAAACAAGGTTTCATGCAACATGAGTGCTTATAAGTGTCTCAATGAGGTTTGTAGAAGTTTCTCGAACTTATGAAACATATAACAACGCATTGCTAGGACTCTAAACCAAGTTTCAAGAAACATGAGTGCTTATAAGTTCCTCAATGAACTTTGTACAAGTTTCACGAACTTATGAAACTTCTAACAACGCGTTTCGAGGACTCTAAACCAAGTTTCATGCAACATGAGTGCTTAAAAGTGTCTCAATGAGCTTTGTACAAGTTTGACGAACTTATGAAACATCTAACAACGCGTTTCTAGGACTCTAAACCAAATTCATGCAACATGAGTGCTTATATGCGTCTCAATGAGCTTTGTACAAGTTTGACGAACTTATGAAACATCTAACAACGCGTTTCTAGGAATCTAAACCAAATTTCATGCAAAATGAGTGCTTATAAGTGTCTCAATGAGGTTTGTACAAGTTTGACGAACTTATGAAACATCTAACAACGTGGTTTCTTGTACTCTAAACAAAATTTCATGTAACATGAGTGCTTATAAGTTCCTCAATGAGCTTTGTACAAGTTTCACGAACTTATGAAACATCTAACAACGCGTTTCTAGGACTCTAAACCAAGTTTCATGCAACATGAGTGCTTATAAGTGTCTCAATGAGCTTTGTACAAGTTTGACGAACTTATGAAACATATAACAACGCGTTGCTAGGACTCTAAACCAAGTTTCATGGAACATGAGTGTTTATAAGTGTCTCAATGAGCTTTCTACAAGTTTGACGAACTTATGAAACATCTAACAACGCGTTTCTAGGACTCTAAACCAAATTCATGCAACATGAGTGCTTATAAGTGTCTTAACAAGCTTTGTACAAGTTTGACGTACTTATGAAACATCTAACAACGCGTTTCTAGGACTCTAAACCAAGGTTTCATGTAACATGAGTGCTTATAAGTGTCTCAATGAGGTTTGTAGAAGTTTCTCGAACTTATGAAACATATAACAACGCGTTGCTAGGAGTCTAAACCAAGTTTCATGCAACATGAGTGCTTATAAGTTCCTCAATGAACTTTGTACAAGTTTCACGAACTTATGAAATTTCTAACAACGCGTTTCCAGGACTCTAAACCAATTTTCATGCAACATGAGTGCTTAAAAGTGTCTCATTGAGCTTTGTACAAGTTTGACGAACTTATGAAACATCTAACAACGCGTTTCTAGGACTCTAAACCAAATTCATGCAACATGAGTGCTTATATGCGTCTCAATGAGCTTTGTACAAGTTTGACGAACTTATGAAACATCTAACAACGCGTTTCTAGGAATCTAAACCAAATTTCATGCAAAATGAGTGCTTATAAGTGTCTCAATAAGGTTTGTATAACTTTGACGAACTTATGAAACATCTAACAACGTGGTTTCTAGGACTCTAAACCAGGTTTCGTGCAACATGAGTGCTTATAAGTTACTCAATGAGCTTGGTACAAGTTTCAAGAAATTTTGAAACATCTACCAATGCGTTTCGAGGACTTTAAACCAAATTTCATGCAACATGAGTGCATAAAAGTGTCTCAATGAGCTTTGTACTAGTTTGAAGAACTTATGAAACATTTAACAACGTGGTTGCTAGGACTCTAAACCAAAGTTTCATGCAACATGAGTTCTTATAAGTGTCTAAATGAGCTTTGCACAAGTTTGACGAACTTATGAAACATCTAACAACGCGTTTCTAGGACTCTAAATCAAGTTTTATGCATCATGCGTGCCTATAAGTGTCTCAATGACCTTTGTACTAGTTTGACGAACTTATGAAACATCTAACAACGCGGTTTCTAGGAATCTAAACCAAATTTCATGCAACATGAGTGCTTATAAGTGTCTCAATGAGCTTTGAACAAGTTTCACGAACTTATGAAACATCTAACAACGCGTTTCTTGGACTCTAAACAAAGTTTCATGCAATATGAGTTCTTATTAGTGTCTCAATGAGCTTAGTACAAGTTTGACGAACTTATGAAACATCTAACAACGCGTTTCTAGGACTCTAAACTATGTTTCATGAAACATGAGTGCTTATAAGTGTCTCAATGTGCTTTATACTAGTTTGACGAACTTATGAAACATCTAACAACGCGGTTGCTATGACTCTAAACCAATTTTCATGCAACATGAGTGCTTATAAGTGTCTCAATGAGCTTTTTACAAGTTTGACGAACTTATGAAACATCTAACAATGCGTTTCTAGGACTCTAAACCAAGTTTCATGCAACATGAGTGTTTATAAGTGTCTCAATGAGGTTTGTACTAGTTTCACGAACTTATGAAACATTTCTAACAACAAAATTTCATGTGGTTTCTAGGACTCTCTAAACCAAGAGCTTTCATGCAACATGAAACATCTAACAACGTGCTTATAAACATGAGTGCTTATAAGTGTCTCAATGAGCTTTGTACAAGTTTGACGAACTTATGAAACATATAACAACGCGTTGCTAGGACTCTAAACCAAGTTTCATGGAACATGAGTGTTTATAAGTGTCTCAATGAGCTTTCTACAAGTTTGACGAACTTATGAAACATCTAACAACGCGTTTCTAGGACTCTAAACCAAGTTTCATGCAACATGAGTGCTTATAAGTGTCTTAACAAGCTTTGTACAAGTTTGACGTACTTATGAAACATCTAACAACGCGTTTCTAGGACTGTAAACAAGGTTTCATGTAACATGAGTGCTTATAAGTGTCTCAATGAGGTTTGTAGAAGTTTCTCGAACTTATGAAACATATAACAACGCGTTGCTAGGAGTCTAAACCAAGTTTCATGCAACATGAGTGCTTATAAGTTCCTCAATGAACTTTGTACAAGTTTCACGAACTTATGAAATTTCTAACAACGCGTTTCCAGGACTCTAAACCAATTTTCATGCAACATGAGTGCTTAAAAGTGTCTCATTGAGCTTTGTACAAGTTTGACGAACTTATGAAACATCTAACAACGCGTTTCTAGGACTCTAAACCAAATTCATGCAACATGAGTGCTTATATGCGTCTCAATGAGCTTTGTACAAGTTTGACGAACTTATGAAACATCTAACAACGCGTTTCTAGGAATCTAAACCAAATTTCATGCAAAATGAGTGCTTATAAGTGTCTCAATAAGGTTTGTATAACTTTGACGAACTTATGAAACATCTAACAACGTGGTTTCTAGGACTCTAAACCAGGTTTCGTGCAACATGAGTGCTTATAAGTTACTCAATGAGCTTGGTACAAGTTTCAAGAAATTTTGAAACATCTACCAATGCGTTTCGAGGACTTTAAACCAAATTTCATGCAACATGAGTGCATAAAAGTGTCTCAATGAGCTTTGTACTAGTTTGAAGAACTTATGAAACATTTAACAACGTGGTTGCTAGGACTCTAAACCAAAGTTTCATGCAACATGAGTTCTTATAAGTGTCTAAATGAGCTTTGCACAAGTTTGACGAACTTATGAAACATCTAACAACGCGTTTCTAGGACTCTAAATCAAGTTTTATGCATCATGCGTGCCTATAAGTGTCTCAATGACCTTTGTACTAGTTTGACGAACTTATGAAACATCTAACAACGCGGTTTCAAGGAATCTAAACCAAATTTCATGCAACATGAGTGCTTATAAGTGTCTCAATGAGCTTTGAACAAGTTTCACGAACTTATGAAACATCTAACAACGCGTTTCTTGGACTCTAAACAAAGTTTCATGCAATATGAGTTCTTATTAGTGTCTCAATGAGCTTAGTACAAGTTTGACGAACTTATGAAACATCTAACAACGCGTTTCTAGGACTCTAAACTATGTTTCATGAAACCAGAGTGCTTATAAGTGTCTCAATGTGCTTTATACTAGTTTGACGAACTTATGAAACGTCTAACAACGCGGTTGCTATGACTCTAAATCAATTTTCATGCAACATGAGTGCTTATAAGTGTCTCAATGAGCTTTTTACAAGTTTGACGAACTTATGAAACATCTAACAATGCGTTTCTAGGACTCTAAACCAAGTTTCATGCAACATGAGTGTTTATAAGTGTCTCAATGAGGTTTGTACTAGTTTCACGAACTTATGAAACATCTAACAACGTGGTTTCTAGTACTCTAAACAAAATTTCATGCAACATGACTGCTTATAAGTTCCTATATGAGCTTTGTACAAGTTTCACGAACTTATGAAACATCTAACAACGCGTTTCTAGGACTCTAAACCAAGTTTCATGCAACATGAGTGCTTATAAGTGTCTCAATAAGGTTTGTACAAGTTTGACGAACTTATGAAACATATAACAACGCGTTCCTAGAACTCTAAACCAAGTTTCATGCAACATGAGTGTTTATAAGTGTCTCAATGAGCTTTCTACAAGTTTGACGAACTTATGAAACATCTAACAACGCGTTTCTAGGACTCTAAACCAACTTTCATTAAGCATGAGTGCTTATAAGTGTCTCAATGAAATTTGTACTAGTTTGACGAACTTATGAAACATATAACAACGCGTTTCTACGACTCTAAACAAAGTTTCATGCAACATGAGTGCTTATAAGTGTCTCAATGAGCTTTATACTAGTTTGACGAAATTATGAAACATCTAACAACGCGGTTTCTATGATTCTAAACAAAGTTTCATGCAACATGAGTGCTTATAAGTGTCTCAACGAGCTTTGTACAAATTTTACATACTTATGAAACATCTAACAATGCGTTTCTAGGACTCTAAACCAAGTTTCATAGAAAACGAGTGCTTATAAGTGTCTCAATGAGTTTGGTACTAGTTTGACGAACTTATGAAACATCTAACAACACGGTTTCTAGGACTCTAAACAAAGTTTCATGCAACATGAGTGCTTATAAGTGTCTCAATGAGCTTTCTACAATTTTCACAAACTTATAAAACATATAACAACGCGTTTCGAGGACTCTAAACCAAGTTTCATGCAACATGAGTGCTAATAAGTGTCTCAATGAACTTTGTACAAGTTTCACAAACTTATGAAACATCTAACATAGCGTTTCTAGGACTCTAAACAAAGTTTCATGCAACATGAGTGCTTATAAGTGTCTCAATGAGCTTTGTACAAGTTTCAAAAACTTATGCAACCTCTAACAACGTGGTTTCTAGGACTCTAAACCAGGTTTCCTGCAACATGAGTGCTGATAAGTTCCTCAATGAGCTTTGTACAAGTTTCACGAACTCATGAAACATCCAATAACGCGTTTCGAGGACTCTAAACCAATTTTCATGCAACATGAGTGCTTATAAGTGTCTCAATGACCTTTGTACATGTTTTACGAACTTATGAAACATCTAAGAACGTGGTTGCCAGGACTCTAAACCATGTTTCATGCAACATGAGTCCTTATAAGTGTCTCAATGATCTTTGTACAAGTTTGACGAACTTATGAAACATCTAACAACGCGTTTCTAGGACTTTTAACCAAATTTCATTCAACATGAGTGCTTATAAGTTCCTCAATGAGCTTTGTACAAGTTTCACGAACTTATGAAACATCTAACAACGCGTTTTGAGGACTCTAAACCAAGTTTCATACAACATGAGTGCTTATAAGTGTCCTAATGACCTTTGTACAAGTTTGACGAACTTATAAAAACATCTAACAACGTGGTTGCTAGGACTCTAAACCAAGTATCCTGCAACATGAGTGCTTATAAGTGTCTCAATGAGCTTTGCACAAGTTTGACGAACTTATTAAACATCTAACAACACGTTTCTAGGACTCTAAACAAGGTTTCAAGCAACATGAGTGCTTATAAGTGTCTCAATGAGCTTTGTAGAGGGTTGACGAACTTATGAAACATCTAACAACGCCTTTCTAGGACTTTAAACCAAGTTTCATTCAACATGAGTGCTTATAAGCGTCTTAATAAGTTTTGTACAAGTTTGACGAACTTATGAAACATCTAACAACGCGTTTCTGCCACTCTTAACCAAGTTTCATGCAACTTGAGTTCTTATAAGTGTCTCAATGAGCTTTGTACTAGTTTGACGAACTTATGAAACATATAATAACTTGGTTGCTAGGATCCTAACAAAAAGCTTCATGCAACATGAGTTCTTATAAGTATCTCAATGAGCTTTTGTACAAGTTTGACGAACTTATGAAACATCTAACAACGCGTTTCTAGGACTCTAAACCAAGTTTCATGCATCATGAGTGATTATAAGTGTGTCAATGACCTTTGTACAAGTTTGACGAACTTATGAAACATCTAACAACCCGGTTTCTAGGACTCTAAACCAAGTTTCATGCAACATGAGTGCTTATAAGTTTCTTAATGAGCTTTGTACAAGTTTGACGAACTTATGAAACATCTAACAACGTGGTTTCTAGGACTCTAAACCAAGTTTCATGAAACATGAGTGCTTATATATGTTTCAATGAGCTTTTTACATGTTTAACAAACTTATGAAACATCTAACAACGCTTTACTAGGACTTTAAACCAAGTTTCATTCAACATGAGTGCTTATAAGCGTCTCAGTAAGCTTTTTACAAGTTTGACGAACTTATGAAACATCTAAGAACGTGGTTGCTAGGACTCTAAACCAAGTTTCATGCAACATGAGTGCTTATAAGTATCTCAATGAGCTTTGTAAAAGTTTGACGAACTTATGAAACATCTAATAACGTGGTTTCTAGGACTCTAAACCAAGTTTCATTCAACATGAGTGCTTATAAGTGTCTCAATGAGCTTTGTACAAGTTTGACGAACTTATGAAACATCTAACAACGCGTTTCTAGGACTCTTAACCAAGTTTCATGAAACATCAGTGTTTATAACTGTCTCAATGAGCTTTGTACTAGTTTGACAAACTTATGAAACATCTAACAACGTGGTTGCTAGGAATCTAAATCAAACTTTCATGCAACATGAATTCTTATAAGTGTCTCAATGAGCTTTGTACAAGTTTGACGAACTTATGAAACATCTAATAATGCGTTTCTAGGACTCTAAATCAAGTTTCATGCAACATGAGTGCTTATTAGTGTCTCAATGACCTTTGTACAAATTTGACAAACTTATGAAACATCTAACAACGTGGTTTCTAGGACTCTAAACCAGGTTTCATGCAACATGAGTGCTTATAAGTGTCTCAATGAATTTTTTACAAGTTTGACGAACTTATGAAACATCTAACAACTTGTTCTAGGACTCTAAACCAAGTTTCATGCAACATGAGTGCTTTTAAGTGTCTCAATGAGCTTTTTAAAAGTTTGACAAACTTAGGAAACATCTAACAACGTGGTTTCTAGGACTCTAAACCAATTTTCATGCAACACGAGTGCTTATAAGTGTCTCAATGAGTTTTGTACTAGATTGAAGAACTTATGAAACATCTAACAACACGGTTTCTAGAACTCTAAACCAACTTTCATTAAGCATGAGTGCTTATAAGTGTCTCAACTCGTTCTAGGACTCTAAACCAAGTTTCATGCAACATGATTGCTTATAAGCGTCTCAATGAGATTTGTACAAATTGGAAAAACTTATGAAACATCTAACAACGCGTTTCTAGAACTCTAAACCAAGTTTCATGCAACATGAGTGCTTATAAGTGTCTCAATGAGGTTTGTACAAGTTTAACAAACTTATGAAACATCTAACAACGCATTTATAGGACTCTAAACCAAGTTTCATGCAACATGAGTGCTTAGAATGGTCTGAATGAGCATTGTACTAGTTTCACGAACTTATGAAACATCTAACAACGTTGTTTCTAGTACTCTAAACAAATTTTGATGCAACATGACTGCTTATAAGTCCCTCAATGAGCTTTGTACAAGTTTCACAAACTTATGAAACATCTAACAACGCGTTTCTAGGACTCTAAACCAACTTTCATGCAACATGAGTGCTTATAAGTGTCTCAATTAAATTTGTACTAGTTTGACGAACTTATGAAACATCTAACAACGTGATTGCTAGGAATCTAAACAAAGTTTCATGCAACATTAGTGCTTATAAGTGTCTCAATGAGCTTTTTACAAGTTTGACGAACTTATGAAACATATAACAACGCGGTTTCTAGGAATCTAAACCATGTTTCATGCAACGTGAGTGCTTATAAGTGTCTCAATGAGCTTTCTACAAGTTTGACGAACTTATGAAACATCTAACAACGCGTTTCTAGGACTCTAAAACAAGTTTCATGGAACACGAGTGCTTATAAGTGTCTCAATGAGCTTTGTACAAGTTTGATGAACTTATGAAACATATAACAACGCATTTCTAGGACTCAAAACCAAGTTTCATGCAACATGAGTGCTTATAAGTGTCTCAATGAGCTTTGTACAAGTTTCACAAACTTGTAAAACATCTAACAACCGCGTTTCTAGGACTCTAAACCATATTTCATGCAACATGAGTGCTTATAAGTGTCTCAATGAGCTTCGTACAAGTTTGACAAACAAATGAAACATCTAACAACGTGGTTTGTAGGACTCTAAACAGGTTTCGTGCAACATGAGTGCTTATAAGCTCCTCAATGAGCTTTGTAGAAGTTTCACGAACTTATGAAACATCTAACAACGCGTTTCGAGGACTCTAAACCAAGTTTCATCAAACATGAGTGCTTCTAAGTGTCTCAATGACCTAGGTACAAGTTTGACGAACAAATGAAACATCTAACAACTTAGTTGCTAGGACGCTAAACCAAATTTCATGGAACATGAGTGCTTATAAGTGTCTCAATGAGATTTCTACATGTTTGACGAACTTATGAAACATCTAATAACACGTTTCTAAGACTCTAAACCAAGTTTCATCCAACATGAGTGCTTATCAGTGTCTCAACGAGCTTTGTAGAAGTTCGAAGAACTTATGATACAATGTAACAACGCGTTTCTTGGACTCTAACTCAAGTTTCATGGAACACGAGTTCATATAAGTGTCTCAATGAGTTTTGTACTAGTTTGACGAATTTATGAAACATCTAACAACGCGGTTTCTAGGACTCTAAACCAAGTTGCATGCAACATGAGTTCTTATAAGCGTCTCAATGAGCTTTGTACAAGTTTCACAAACTTATGAAACATCTAACAACGCGTTTCTACGACTCTAAACCATGTTTCATGCAAAATGAGTGCTTATAAGTGTCTCAATGAGCTTCGTACAAGTTTAACGAACTTATGAAACATCTAACAACGTGGTTTCTAGGAATCTAAACCAGGTTTCATGCAACATGAGTGCTTATAAGCTGCTCAATGACTTAGGTACAAGCTTGACGAACTGATGATACATCTAACAACGTGGTTGCTAGGAATCTAAACCAAATTTCGTGCAACATGAGTGTTTATAAGTGTGTCAATGAGCTTTGTACAAGTTTCACGAACTTATGAAAAGTCTAACAACGCGTTTCTAGGACTCTAAACAAAATTTTATGCAACATGAGTGCTTATTAGTGTCTCAATGAGCTTATTACAAGTTTTACGAACTTATGAAACATCTAACAACGTGTTTCTAGGACTCTAAACCAAGTTTCTTGCAACAAGAGTGCTTATAAGTGTCTCAATGAGCTTTATATTAGTTTGACAAAATTATGAAATATCTAACAACGCGGTTTCTATGACTCTAAACAAAGTTTCATGCAACATGAATGCTTATAAGTGTCTTAATGAGCTTTGTAAAAGTTTCACGAACTTATTAAACATCTAACAACGCGTTTATTGTACTCTAAACCAAGTGTCATGCAACATGACTGCTAATAAGTTCCTCAATGAGCTTTGTACAAGTTTCACGAACTTATGAAACATCTAACAATGCGTTTCTAGGACTCTAAACCAAGTTTCATGCAACATGGGTGCTTATAAGTGTCTCAATATCTTTTGTACAAGTTTGACGAACTTATGAAATATCTAACAACATAGTTTCTAGGACTCTAAACCAAGTTTCATGCAACATGAGTGTTTATAACTGTCTCAATGAGCTTTGTACAAGTTTGACGAACTTATGAAACATCTAACATCGCGTTTCTAGGACTCTAAACAAAGTTTCATGCAACATGTGTGCTTATAAGCGTCTCAATGAGCTTTGTACCAGTTTGACGAACTTATGAAACATCTAACAACGCGTTTATAGAACTCTAAACCAAGTTTCATGCAACATGACTGCATATAAGTTCCTCAATGAGCTTTGTACAAGTTTCACGAACTTATGAAACATCTAACAACGTGGTTTCTACGACTCTAAACCAAGTTTCATGCAACATGAATGCTTATTAGTGTCTGAATGAGTTTTGTACTAGTTTGACGAACTTATGAAACATCTAACAACGTGGTTTCTATGACTCTAAACCAAGTTTCATGCAACATGAGTGCTAATAAGCGTCTCAATGAGCTTTGTACAAGTTTCACGAACTTATGAAACACGTAACAAGCGTTTCTAAGACTCTAAACCAAGTTTCATGGAACACGAGTGCTTATAAGTGTCTCAATGAGCTTTGTACAAATTTCACGAACTTATGAATCATATAACAACGCATTTCTAGGACTCCAAACCAAGTTTCATTCTGTTGAGACTTGTGTCTATAATGGACTAGAAGTCATAGATAAAAGAGAAGACTTCTTATGCAAGTTGTTTGGAGACTTGTATCAAAAACAACCCAAGAAGAATTCAAAAAGAAGACAAGGAAGAAAAAACGCCAAAGAAAGGCATAAGCGGATGGATAAGGCTTGGCCTGTCCGTACACTAGCTGGCACCAGCCGTCCACACGCTCTTGGTCAATAAAGCAGTCTTCCTCTCACGTGTGGAGTCCAAGCTTATCCTCCAACGGCTAGATTGTACCTAGAAAGTTCTCTTGTTTCTAAATATTGGCGCATAATCTCCTCCTTGTAATTTATCAAACATGTTTCTCTCTTATGAATAAACATGAATCTGAAACTTATTCTCCTCTATTCTCTCACTCTCTCTAATCTTCAAGAATTATCATGGTATCAGAGCCAGGTTCCGGATCCTCTCACCTAGAATTGATAGACCGCTAGTAAGTGATAGACCGCTAGTATTTGACTCCGGTGCCTCTCATCATATGATTAGTAGTTCAAATCTTATAGAAAATATCAAACCAATGTTAGGAAATGTGGTGGTAGCTAATGGCGGTAAGGTTCCAATTAAAGGTTTAGGTAGGCTCAAATTGTTTGATAAAGAAATGAATGCTCTCTACATGCCTACATTTACCTCTAATCTCTTATCCGTTAAGCGTATATCAACCGATTTGAAATGCAATGTTATTTTCAGTCCTAACAATGTGATTTTTCAGGATATTGAATCTAAGAAAGTGATTGGTAAGGGAAGCACCAAAGGAGATCTCTATGTGCTAGAAGGAAATCCAAGCTCCCATCTATCTTTTGCATTTAAGTCTGTTTTAGTTGAAGCTAATAATATTATTTGGCATGCTAGGCTAGGACATCCAAACTCTAGAGCTTTAAAATTGTTATTGCCAAGTGTTTCTTTTGATAATAGTCTATGCGAATCTTGTATCCTTGGTAAACATTGTAGAACCGTGTTTCCCAAGTCTAATAATGTTTATGAGTCTTGTTTTGATTTGATCCATTCCGATGTATGGACTTCACCATGCATCTCAAGAGAAAATCATAAATATTTTGTTACATTTATAGATGAGAAGTCAAAATACACTTGGATTACCCTATTACCTTCAAAAGATAGAGTCCTAGATGTATTTAAAAACTTTCAAACTTATGTTACTAATCATTATGATGGCAAGATCAAGTTTTTCAGGTCGGATAATGGTGGAGAATACATAAGCCATAGTTTTAAAGATCATCTATCCAAGCATGGGATAATCCACCAAACAAGTTGTCCCTATACGCCACAACAAAATGGAGTGGCGGAGAGGAAGAATAGACACTTGATGGAGGCGGCTAGATCAATCATGTTCTATATGAATGTGCCTAAGAGATTCTGGTCGGATGCGGTGATGACGGCATGCTACTTGATTAACGAACACCGACACAAATCCTCCAAAAATCTTCTCCTTTTCAAGTTTTAAACAAAGCTAAACATTATCTTACTCACCTACGTGTATTTGGTTTTTTTTTGTTTTGTCTTACTACCAGGAGAACAAAAGAACAAGCTTGAACCCAAGAGTGTCAAGGCTATGTTCATCGGTTACTCCAATACTCAAAAGGGATACAAGTGCTATGTTCCCGAAACTAGAAGAGTTCTAATATCAAGGGATGTTAAGTGTTTAGAACGAAGAGGCTACTAAGAAGAAAATAATTGGAAGAGTATCAAAGATCTACCCAACTCAACTTCGGATAGAGCCATGGCCCTTAGAAAGCTTATGGAGAACCTTGGTATGAAACTTGGTGAAGAACCAAGGGAAGAAGATCACATAGAACCCCATCTTGACCATGAGGGGGAGAGAAATGATGATCCAAGTCCAAACTACGAAGAAACTCCGGAAGTCCATGAAGAGAATCCGGATGGTCAAGTTCACCAACAAGAAAGTGCTCAAGGAATTGATCACCAAGACCATGTTCAAGATGAGACGGTTACGCTAAGAAGAAGTACAAGGCTGAGAAAAGATCCATCCAATTGGAAGAATACAAGAGTCTACTTCAACAATCAAGCCGTGGCCCATCCAATTCAAGCCGTTTGCAACATGACTACCTTCCCTCTTGATCATCAAGTCTTCTTGGTTAAGATTGATTCTCATTGGATACCAAAGACTTATGAGGAGGCAATGGAACATGAGGTCTGGATAGAAGCGGTTAAACAAGAGGACAAAGCTATGGAACTCAATGATACTTGGTATGAGACGGATCTCCCTCAAGGAAAAAGGACTGTGATCTCAAGATACGTCTTTACAATCAAGTACAAAAGCACCAGAAACATAGAGAGATACAAGGCAAGGTTAGTATGGGGAAGATTACCTTGACACTTTTGCTCCGGTTGCAAAGCTACACACGGTTAGAGTCCTCTTCTCTTTGGCGACTAACATGGAATGGGATCTATGGCAAATGGATGTCAAGAATGCATCATACAATTGTCTACACAGACATCAATTGAGTGATACGGAAGACCAAGACTGATAACCAATTTTTAAACCTCATAAAACGTTTCAGCAGCTAAATTATCAAAGGGTAGATATTCTTTTAACAATGAAGCCCAATCATCCATGCAAACCTCAGATAAGTTATGGTCTGTTTTAATATTCATCATTCTAGCAGCTAATGACAATTTAGAGTGCCCTTCTCTACAATTATCATATATTGGTTGATTTGCGCATTTAACATGTCGTAGAATTTTTTAGCATCTAAATTAGGTTCTTCAACTAAATTTTCATCGATGCAACTTCAGACGAAATGCATCGCTAACCATGTCATTTATCCTATCCGGTTCATTTCCATGATCATGATGAAAATTATAAAAATCATACTCATTTTCTACATGCCGGTCATAGTCTACAGATTCCTGATGATAATTACTACTACTAGCAACATTACCAGAATAACCTTCCCCATGCTGAAACCATATATAATATTGTGGTGTAAATCCTCTATTTAAAAATGCTTCCAAACATTTTCAACCAAAATGAACCGTCTATTGTCGCATTTGATACAAGGACAAAACATCTTACCGCCTTCGATAGTGACAGGTAAATTTGTTGCTTGCTGCATGAATACTTCAACCCCGTCGAGGAACTCCCGTGTCACCGATTCGTCATCGCCTCGATGTATGTACATCCATTTTTCGGATTTCGTAAATATTGCCTCCAGACATTTTTTTTTATAAAAAGAGTTTTTTTTTTGTATGTGAGAGAGATAGAGAGATATAAAATTGATGGTGTGATTTATGGTGAAAGATGAGGAGGTATTTATAGGATTTTTTAAAATTTTCCAACTTTTTACCAAGGAAATTAACCACTAATTTACAACGATTCATAATTTAACAAGGGATTTACAACGATTTTACAACAATTTAACGACTAAAATGAAAGTTGTAAATAATTAGGTGCAACTGTAAATACACGTTTTCAACTACCAGATTAAATGTCTTTAAATCGTTGTTAAAATGTCCCAAAATCAGAAGTTGTAAATTCGTTGTAAATTAGCAACGATTTAGCGACGAAATATTCTTATAGATCAAAACGTCGGTAAATCGTTGTAAATTTACGACGAATTTACAACGATTTTGGTAATCGTCGTACAATCGTCGTAATGTCGTCGTAAGTTTACGACGATTAAAATGGTTGTAAATTTTTCGTGGTAATTTGCGAACTTATGAAACATCTAACAACGCGTTCCTAGGACTTTAAACCAAGTTTCATGCCACATGAGTGCTTATAAGTGTCTCAATGAGCTTTGTACAAGTTGGAAAAACTTGTGAAACATTTAACAACGTGATTTCTAGGACTCTAAACCAAGTTTCAAACAACATGAGTGCTTAAAGTGTCTGAATGAGCTTTGGACAAGTTTCACGAAATTATGAAACATATAACAACGCGTTTCTAGGCCTCTAAACCATGTTTCATGCAACATTAGTGCTTATAAGTGTCTCAATGAGCTTTGTACACGTTTGACGAATTTATCAAACATCTAAAAAAACGTTTGTTGGCCTCTAAACAAAGTTTCATGCAACATGAGTGCTTATAAGTGTCTCAATGAGCTTTGTACAAGTTTGACGAACTAATGAAACATTTAACAACGCGTTTCTAGGACTATAAACCAAGTTCATGCAACAAGAATGCTTATAAGTTCCTCAATGAGCTTTGTTAAAGTTTCACGAACTTATGAAACATCTAACAACGTGGTTTCTAGGATTCTAAACCAAGTTTCATGCAACATCAGTGCTTATAAGTGTCTCAATGAGCTTTATACAAGTTTGAAGAACTTATGAAACATCTAACAACGCGGTTTCTAGGACTCTAATCCAAGTTTCATGCAACATTAGTGCTTATAAATTCCTCAATGAGTTTTGTACAAGTTTTAGGGACTTCTGAAACATCTAACAACGCGTTGCGCGAACTCTAAACCAAGTTTCATGAAACATGAGTGCTTAGAAGAGTCTCAATGAGCTTTGTATTAGTTTTACGAACTTATGAAACATCTAACAACGTGGTTTATAGGACTCTAAAGCAAGTTTCATGCAACATGACTGCTTATAAGTGTTTGAATGAGTTTTGTACTAGTTTGACGAACTTATGAAACATCTAACAACGTGATTTCTAGGACTCTAAACCAAGTTTTATGCAACATGAGTGTTTATGAGCGTCTCAATGAGCTTTGTAAAAGTTTCACGAACTTATGAAACATATAACAACACGTATCTAGGACTTTAAACCAAGTTTCATGAACCATGAGTGTTTATGAGCGTCTCAATGAGCTTTGTACAAGTTTGACGAACTTATGAAACATCTTACAACGCGGTTTCTGGGACTCTAAAAAACGTTTCATGCAACATGAGTGCTTATAAGTGTCTCAATGAGCTTTGTACAAGTTTGACGAACTAATGAAACATCTAACAACGCGTTTCTAGGACTATAAACCAAGTTTCATGCAACATGGATGCTTAAAAGTTCCTCAATGAGCTTTGTTAATGTTTCACGAACTTATGAAACATCTAACAACGTGTTTTCTAGGACTCGAAACACGGTTTCATGCAACATGAGTGCTTATAAGTGTCTCAATGAGATTTGTACTAGTTTGACGAACTTTCGAAACATCTAACAACGTGGTTTCTAGGACTCTAAACCAAGTTTCATGCAACATGAGTTCTTATAAGCGTCTCAATCAGCTTTGTACAAGTTTCACGAACTTATGAAACATCTAACAACACGTTTCTAGGACTCTAAACCAAATTTCATGGAACACGAGTGCTTATAAGTGTCTCAATGAGCTTTGTACAAGTTTCACGAACTTATGAAACATATAACAACGCATTTCTAGGACTCTAAACCAAGTTTCATGCAACATGAGTGCTTATAAGTGTCTCAATTACATTTGTACAAGTTTTACAAACTTATAAAACATCTAACAACGCGTTTCTAGGAATTAAAACCATGTTTCATGAAACATGAGTGTTTATAAGTGTCTCAATGAGCTTCGTACAAGAACGACATACTTATGAAACATCTAACAACGCGTTTCTAGGACTATAAACCATGTTTCATGAAACATGAGTGCTTATAAGCTCCTCAATAAGCTTTGTACAATTTTTACGAACTTATGAAACTTGTAACAACGCGTTTCGAGGACTCTAAACCAAGTTTCATGCAACATGAGTGTTTATAAGTGTCTCAATGACCTAGGTACAAGTTTGACGAACTTATGAAACATTTAACAACGCGGTTTCTAGGAATCTAAACCAAGTTTCATGCAACATGTGTGCTTATAAGCGTCTCATGAGCTTTGGACAAGTTTGACGAAGTTATGAAACATCTAAAAACGCGTTTGTTGGCCTCTAAACAGAGTTTCATGCATCATGAGTGCTTATAAGTGTCTCAGTGAGCTTTGTACAAGTTTGACGAACTTATGAAACTTCTAACAACGTGGTTTCTAGGACTCTAAACCAAGTTTCATGCAACATGAGTGCTTATAAGTGTCTCAATTAGGATTGTACAAGTTTGACGAACTTATGAAACATCTAACAACGCGTTTCTAGGACTTTAAACCAAGATTCATTCAACATGAGTGCTTATAAGCGTCTCAATGAGATTTGTATAAGTTTGACAAAATTATGAAACATCTAACAACGTGTTTCTAGGAATCTAAACCAAGTTTCATGCAAGATGAGTGCTTATAAGTGTCTCAATGAGCTTTGTACAAGTTTTGTGAACTTATGAAACATCTAACAACGCGTTCCCAGGACTCTAAACCAAGTTTACTGCCACATGAGTGCTTATAAGTGTTTCAATGAGCTTTGTACAAGTTTGACGAACTTATGAAACATCTAATAACGCGTTTCTAGGACTCTAAATCAAATTTCAAACAACATGAGTGCTTAAAGTGTCTCAATGAGCTTTGTACAAGTTTCACGAAATTATGAAACATATAACAACGCGTTTCTAGGACTTGTTTTCTAGGACTCGAAACACGGTTTCATGCAACATGAGTGCTTATAAGTGTCTAAATCAGCTTTGAAATAGTTTGACAAACTTTCGAAACAGCTAACAACGTGGTTTCTAGGACTCTAAACCAAGTTTCATGCAACATGAGTGCTTATAAGCGTCTCAATGAGCTTTGTACAACTTTGACGAACTTATGAAACATCTAACAACGCGTTTCTAGAACTCTAAACCAAGTTTCATGGAACACGAGTGCTTATAAGAGTCTCAATGAGCTTTGTACAAGTTTCACGAACTTATGAAACATATAACAACGCATTTCTAGGACTCCAAACCAAGTTTCATGCAACATGAGTGTTTATAAGTGTCTCAATTAGATTTGTACAAGTTTCACAAACTTATAAAACATATAAAAACGTGTTTCTAGGACTATAAACCATATTTCATGAAACATGAGTGCTTATAAGTGTCTCAATGAGCTTCGTACAAGAACGACGGACTTATGAAACATCTAACAACGTGGTTTCTAGGAGTCAAAACCAGGTTTCGTTCAACATGAGTGCTTATAAGCTCCTCAATGAGCTTTGTACAAGTTTCACGAACTTATGAAACATCTAACAACGCGTTTCGAGGACTCTAATCCAAGGTTCATGCAACATGAGTGCTTATAAGTGTCTCAATGACCTAGGTACTTACAAGTTTGACGAATTTATGAAACATCTAACAACGTGGTTGCTTGGACTCTAAACCAAGTTTCATGCAACATGAGTGCGTATAAGTGTCTCAATGAACTTAGGACACGTTTGACTAACTTATGAAACATCTAACAACGCGTTTCTAGAACTCTAAACCAAGTTTCATGCAACATGAGTGCTTAAAAGTTATGAAACATCTAACAACGTGGTTTCTAGGACTCTAAACCAAGTTTCATGCAACATGAGTGCTTATAAGTGTCTCAATGACCTTTGTACAAGTTTGACGAACTTATGAAACATCTAACAACGCGTTTCTAGGACTTTAAACCAAGTTTCATGCCACATGAAAGCTTATAAGTGTCTCAATGTGCTTTGTATAAGTTTGACGAACTTATAAAACATCTATCAACGCGTTTCTATGACTCTAAACCAAATTTCAAACAACATGAGTGCTTATAAGTGTCTCAATGAGCTTTGTACAATTTTGACGAATTTATGAAACATCTAAAAACACGTTTGTACAAGTTTGACGAACTAATGAAACATCTAATAACGCGTTTTTAGGACTATAAACCAAGTTCATGCAACATGAATGCTTATAAATCCCTCAATGAGCTTTGTTAAAGTTTCACGAACTTATGAACCATCTAACAACGTTGTTTCTAGGATTCTAAACCAATTTTCATGAAACATGAGTGCTTATATGAGTCTCAATGAGCTTTGTAGTAGTTTAACGAACTTATGAAACATCTAACAACGTGGTTTCTAGAACTCTAAACCAAGTTTCATGCAACATGAGTGTTTATAAGTGTCTGAATGAGTTTTGTACTAGTTTGACGAACTTATGAAACATCTAACAACGTGGTTTCTAGGACTCTAAACCAAGTTTCATGCAACATGAGTGCTTATAAGCGTCTCAATGAACTCTGTACAAGTTTCACAAACTTATGAAACATATAACAACACGTTTCTAGGACTCTAAACCAAGTTTCATGAACCATGAGTGCTTATAAGTGTCTCAATGAGCTTTGTACAAGTTTCACGAACTTCTGAAACATCTAACAACGCGGTTTCTGGGACTCTAAACCAAGTTTCATGCAACATGAGTGCTTATAAGAGTCTCAGTGAGCTTTGTACTTGTTTGACGAACTTATGAAACATCTAAACTTGGTTGGTAGGACTCTAAACCAAGTTACATGCAACATGAGTGCTTATAAGTGTCTCAATGAGTTTTGTACTAGTTTGACAAAATTATGAAACATCTAACAACACGGTTTCTAGGACTCTAAACCAAGGTTCATGCAACATGAGTGCTTATAAGCGTCTCATGAGCTTTATACAAGTTTGACGAACTTATGAAACATCTAAAAACGCGTTTGGTGGCCTCTAAACAGAGTTTCATGCAACATGAGTGCTTATAAGTGTCTCAGTGAGCTTTGTACAAGTTTGACGAACTTATGAAACATCTAACAACGTGGTTTCTAGGACACTAAACCAAGTTATATGCAACATGAGTGCTTATAAGTGTCTCAATGAGCATTGTAGAAGTTTGACGAACTTATGAAACATCTAACAACGCGTTTATAGGACTTTAAACCAAGTTTCATTCAACATGAGTGCTTATAAGCGTCTCAATGAGAATTGTATAAGTTTGACGAACTTATGAAACATCTAACAACGCGTTTCTAGGAATCTAAATCAAGTTTCATGCAACATGAGTTCTTATAAGTGTCTCAATGAGCTTTGTACAAGTTTTGTGAACTTATGAAACATCTAACAACGCGTTCCTAGGACTCCAAACCAAGTTTCATGCCACATAAGTGCTTATAAGTTTCTCAATGAGCTTTGTACAAGTTTCACGAATTTATGAAACATCTAAAAAATGTTTGTAGGCCTCTAAACAAACTTTCATGCAACATGAGTGCTTATAAGTGTCTCAATGAGCTTTGTACAAGTTTGACGAACTAATGAAACATTTAACAACGCGTTTCTAGGACTATAAACCAAGTTCATGCAACATGAATGCTTATAAGTTCCTCAATGAGCTTTGTTAAAGTTTCACGAACTTATGAAACATCTAACAACGTGGTGTCTAGGATTCTAAACGAAGTTTCATGCAACATGAATGCTTATAAGTATCTCAATGAGTTTTATACAAGTTTTAGGGACTTCTTAAACATCTAACAACGCGTTGCGAGGACTCTACACCAAGTGTCATGAATCATGAGTGCTTATAAGAGTCTCAATGAGCTTTGTAGTAGTTTGACGAACTAATGAAACATCTAGAAACGTGGTTGCTAGGACTCTAAACCAAGTTTCATGCAACATGAGTTCTTAGAAGCGTCTCAATGAGGTTTGTACAAGTTTCACGAAGTTATGAAACATATAACAACACGTTTCTAGGACTCTAAACCAAGTTTCATGAACCATGAGTGCTTATAAGTGTCTCAATGAGCTTTGTACAAGTTTGACGAACTTATGAAACATCTAACAACGCGGTTTATGGGACTCTAAACAAAGTTTCATGCAACATGAGTGCTTATAAGTGTCTCAATTAGATTTGTACAAGTTTGACGAACTTATGAAACATCTAACGACGTGGTTTCTAGGACTCTAAACCAAGTTTCATGCAACATGAGTGCTTATAAGTGTCTCAATGAGCTTTGTACAATTTTGACGAACTTATGAAACATCTAACAACGCGTTTCTAGGACTTTAAACAATGTTTCATTCAACATGAGTGCTTATAAGCGTCTCAATGAGATTTGTATAAGTTTGACGAACTTATGAAACATCTAACAACGCGTTTCTAGGAATCTAAACCAATTTTCATGCAACATGAATGCTTATAAGTGTCTCAATGAGCTTTGTACAAGTTTTATGAACTTATGAAACATCTAACAACGCATTCCTGGGACTCTTCATGCCACATGAGGGCTTATAAGTGTCTCAATGAGCTTTGTACAAGTTTGACGAACTTATGAAACATCTAACAACGCGTTTCTAGGACACTAAACCAAATTTCAAACTACATGAGTGCTTAAAGTGTCTCAATGAGTTTTTTACAAGGTTTACGAACTTATGAAACATATAACAATGCGTTTCAAGGACTCTAAACCATGTTTCATCCAACATTAGTGCTTATAAGTGTTTCAATGAGCTTTGTACAAGTTTGACGAATTTATGAAACATCTAAAAACACGTTTGTACGCCTCTAAACAAAGTTTCATGCAACATGAGTGCTTATAAGTGTCTCAATGAGCTTTGTACAAGTTTGACGAACTAATGAAAAATTTAACAACTTTCTAGGACTATAAACCAAGTTCATGAAACATGAATGCTTATAAGTTCCTCAATGAGCTTTGTTAAAGTTTCACGAACTTATGAGTCATATAACAACGTGTTTTCTAGGATTCTCTACCAAGTTTCATGCAACATGAGTGCTTATAAGTGTCTCAATGAGCTTTATACAAGTTTGACGAACTTATGAAACATCTAACATTGCGGTTTCTATGACTCTAAACTAAGTTTCATGCAACATTAGTGCTTATAAGTTCCTCAATGAGTTTTTTACAGGTTTTAGGGACTTCTGAAACATCTAACAACGCGTTGCGAACTTATGAAACATATAACAATGCGTTTCTAGGACTCTAAACCAAGTTTCATGAAACATGAGTGCTTATAAGAGTCTCAATGAGTTTTTTAGTAGTTTGACGAACTTATGAAACATCTAACAACGTGGTTTCTAGGACCCAAACCAAGTTTCATGCAACATGAGTGCTTATAAGCGTCTAAATGAGCTTTGTACAAGTTTCACGAACTTATGAAACATATAACAACACGTTTCTAGGACTCTAAACCAAGTTTCATACACCATGAGTGATTATAAGTGTCTCAATGAGCTTTGTACAAGTTTGACGAACTTATGAAACATCTAACAACGCGGTTTCTAGGACTCTAAACCAAGTTTCATGCAACATGAGTGCTTATAAGCGTCTCAATGAGCTTTGTACAAGTTTGACGAACTTATAAAACATATAAAAACGCGTTTGTAGGCCTCTAAAGAAAATTTCATGCAACATGAGTGTTTATAAGTGTCCCAATGAGCTTTCTACAAGTTTTATGAACTAATGTAACATCTAACATCGCGTTTCTAGGACTATAAACCAAGTTTCATGCAACATGAATGCTTATAAGTTCCTCAATGAGCTTTGTTAAAGTTTCACGAACTTATGAAACATCTTACAACGTGGTTTCTAGGACTCTACACCAAGTTTCATGCAACTTGAGTGCTTATAAGTGTCTCAATGAGCTTTATACAAGTTTGAAGAAATTATGAAACATCTAACAACGCGGTTTCTAGGACTCTAAACCAAGTTTCATGCAACATGAGTGCTTATAAGTTCCTCAATGAGTTTTGTACGAGTTTTACGGAATTCTGAAACATCTAACAACGCGTTTTGAGGAATCTAAACAAAGTTTTATGAAACATGAGTGCTTATAAGAGTCTTAATGAGCTTTGTAGTAGTTTGACGAACTTATGAAACATTTAACAACGTGGTTTCTAGGACTCTAAGCAAAGTTTCATGCAACATGAGTACTTATAAGTGTTTGAATAAGTTTTGTACTAGTTTGACGAACTTATGAAACATCTAACAACGTGTTTTCTAGGACTCTAAACCAAGTTTCATGCAACATGAGTGCTTATAAGCATCTCAATGAGCTTTGTACAAGTTTCACGAACTTATGAAACATATAACAACACGTTTCTAGGACTCTAAACCAAGTTACATGCAACATGAGTGCTTATAAGTGTCTCAATGAGTTTTGTACTAGTTTGACGAACTTATGAAACATCTAACAACGCGGTTTCTGGGACTCTAAACAAAGTTTCATGCAACATGAGGGCTTATAAGTTTCTCAATGAGCTTTGCACAAGTTTGACGAACTAATGAACCATCTAACAACGCGTTTTGACACGATCTTCCTAGCGGATACAAGCTCTGACGAGGCTGAGCTACGAGTTTGGGTGATTTGCGGATGGTGTGGGAGGTGGCGGCGTCTTAAGGACAAAAACAAAGGACTATGGAGAGGGTGGGATTCTCAAGCAATCTGTGTATGATCACTTGATGCGTAGAAGATACTCTTGGAGCTTAACAAGCTATAAGAGGATCAGATTCAGTCTCAGAATCTCGAAGGGGGTTAGACTCGCCCAACAAAGAGTAAAAGTCCAAGTTTTCTTCTCATTCAACGCTAAAGAACAAAAGAGTGGCGTGATTACAACATATAGGTCGTAATCTTTAGGGTTTAAACAATAAAACATGTAGCTTCTGATGAGATAAACCAGCAAAGCGTTGAAAGTAAAATGGCAAGATGTTTCCTTGTTGTGAAAACAACAAGGCGTTCTTGGTTTGCCTCCACCATGCGAAACAACTAAGTGGTATTGGGCCTCGATAAAAACCTTGCAATGGAAAACCCAATTGGGACAAAACCATTGTTAAGGAAAAGAGCGTCCAGAAGATGTCCCACTTAGTGTTGCGTACTATGGACTTCTCCATGCACGAACACGTTCCAAACTCTGTCAAGCACCTCCTCCTCGGTCTTGTCCGCGATCTGTTGCATTCCTTTGATCATCTCCTTAGCTCTTGCTTGGGTTATGGCTCTTGCTGGTGCTGACTCATCCTCCTCTGAGCTCCCGATCATATCATCCTCTCCCTCTTGAAAAGGATTTGACCTGAAACATCTAACAACACATTTCTAGGACTCTAAACCAAGTTTCATGCAACATGTGTGCTTATATGTGTCTCAATGAGCTTTGTACAAGTTTGACGAATCGATGAAACATCTAACAACGCGTTTCTAGGACTCTAAACCAAGTTTCATGCTACATCAGTGCTTATAAGTTCCTCAATGAGTTTTGTTAAAGTTTGACGAACTTATGAAACATCTAACAACGCATTTCTAGGACTCTAAACCAAGTTGCATGCAACATGAGTGTTTATAAGTGTCTCAATGAGGTTTGTACAAGTTTGACGAACCGATGAAACATCTAACAAAGCTTTTCTATGACTTTAAAACAAGTTTTATGCTACATGAGTACTTATAAGTTCCTCAATGAGCTTTGTTAAAGTTTAATGAACCTATGAAACTTCCAACAACGCGGTTTCTAGGACTCTAAACCAAGTTTCATGCAACATGGGTGCTTATAAGTTTCTCAATGAGCTTTGTAAAAGTTTGACGAATTTATGAAACATCTAACTCGTTAGATTTAAGAAGATTAAGAGACTATTAAGTGTGTATGTTCTTGAGTTCTATCAAGAACACCAAGAACAAGACACAAAATAGAGAGAGAATAGGTTTTAATCGATTTTCATTTCATAAGTTGGATAACCTTTTTGTTTACAAAGAGAATAACAATATATATACAAAAGAATATGTAAAAGGAATCATAGGTAGATGCCATAAGGATCCTTTCTTTGGTCGCCGAACATTTAATGTGCCAAGCTAAGAATGCCAAGTCTCCTAGGCGGATATGTGACCGTACAGACGAGTGAGATGCATTCTCGGCTAAACTCCACCCGTGACTTGTACGGGCGAGTAGTGTGCACTCGCCTAACGAATTTTTTGGTAAGCGCATCCTTCCTTATAGATCCTTCTTCTTCTTATGTCTTCCTTGTACTTTTATTCCCAACGGTAACTAGGATATAAAGATTGTTGAGTCTTCCTTAAGCTAGGTCACTTACCTTGATGACCATGTTAGGTCGGGTAATGCCTTAGTCTCTTCAATACTCCCCCGCAAGCTTAGCCTCATGCAATGGCTAAGCTTGGAACCCGCATAACCTTGCCTCGTTAAAACCTTTGTGAGAAAACCACTTGGGATAAAACTCACCTAAGGGAAAAGAGTACAAGTTTATGCGGTTGGGGACTTAGGCTTTGGTAGCCCGTGTTATTCCATGTATAGGTAGGATGGACTCACAAACCTTCAATCTTTCGGACTTGGTGAAGATGTCCGCGAGTTGGTCTTGGCTCTTGGTGAATCATGGTAGAATGGTGCCTTTGACCATTTGTTCTCTAACCTTGTGACAATCCACTTTATGTGTTTCGTCCTCTCATGAAAGACCAAGGTTGATGCTATGTGGATGGTCGTTTGGTTATCACAATGCATGGTCATTGGTGCTTCAATCTTGACTCCCAAGTCGCCTTGCAAGTTCTTTACCCACATGAGCTCTTTGGTTAGTTTCCTCATGGCTCTATACTCGGCTTCGACGGTTGATCACACTACAAGAAAACAGAGGTTTTCCGACTACAACGTTAGTCGCATTGTAGTCGGTAAAAGATCATTTACGACTACTACATGATTAAGCCATGTAGTCGTCAATCTTTAGTCGCTAAATTGTATAGTCGTAAATATAGTCGCTATTTAACGACTACATTACGACTATGCCAAGAGAGTCGTATAGTAGTCGTAAACGAGTCGTTGTATATTACGACTATTATACGACTGCTTACCGTCTACCTAACGACTGTTTCCCGACTATGTTGTGACCATTATACGACTGCTTACCGACTACCTAACGACTGTTTCCCGACTATGTGGTGACCATTATTTATAGAAAATTATACGTTTGGTATTTGTTATTGCCATTTATTTGTATTCATAAAACAGAAGAATCTTTCTTCTTGATCTGTTGTAACAAACAAAAAGCTCACACAATTGAATATAAACCACAATCCATGAAATTATCTTAACAAGCATACAAGTACATCAAGTTATAACCAAAACGTTAACTTAAACATTGAAAAAGAAAAGTGACTAGTTCATGATAGAGGGATAAGTAACCTAAGTAGCAGGAGAAGTTGAGAGAGGTGTGGTGGTGTCTTTAGCTGATTCAGTCTTCATAAAGTCGAGAAAGGCAGGATCCGTTTGGCGTAGGTACTTTTCGACCAAGGATAAGTGTGCGAGCTTGCTCTCTTGTGCAGCTAAAGCTTGCGAATGCTCTTGTTCACGCTTCTTATTAGCTGCGTCTTGTTCTTCGATCTTTTTTTGTGCTTCCTTCAGTTGCTCTTGCACTGACACAAAGGATGAAGAGCCTCCTTGTGTTTTGCCGAATGTGAAAACATTCTCAATATTCTCCTTGAGGCTTCCAAGTCCATACATATTGCCTCGTGAATCCTTTTGAGTGGACTTTGAACATAAACAACAAAACAAGAAACAAAAGGAATAACAACTTTCAGGTATTCATAAATGTTTATGAAAAAAGTTTATAAATGAAAAATGTTTATAAATGAAAAATGTTTTATTTTACCTCGAGAAAGATGGTTGTATATTCATCCGCTGTGAGCTCTCGAAGGCGTGAAGCACCGTCTGAAATAACCGAATTCTCTTCATTAAGGTGAGACAATCTCTGTTCCAACTTTTTCTCATAATCAGAAGCAATCTTCTCTGCCTTCTTATCGACAAAGGTACCATCTGGCTTCGTATGTGTCTTAATGAAGACCTCACCAATACTCACCGGTCATCCCAATTTCTCTTCCTGCAATGTTACAAAAGAAACACTTATTACACATCAACTTAGAGAACATATATAATTTAGTTACTAACCATTCCATATTGGATTTGTTGATAAGAGGTCGGTCCTGATAAATGGATGTGAGGACCAAGACCACCACGATCAGACATACGAGCATTGGAATAAATGAGACTTCTTTCTTTTGCTTCGTCAGTATCCCAATGGAGAGTCATTTCCTTCCACAGAGATTTGCCGATCCATGTAGGGCGCTCTCTAGAATTTCTCACAGAGGAAACCATGTCTTTCATCCGGCGTTGACAAACGTTCTCGAAATGTTGTTGAACTGTCCCTGTTATCAAGGGATCCCATGTGTGAGTTTTCTACAAAACAGAGAGAATATTATGATGTTAGGAAAAGAAATAAACAATAAGAGAAGAGAATACTATAATGTAAAAGTTAAGAGAATGATAAATGTACCGCAAACTCGACAAAGTATCTTTCTTGCCTATCCCTAGGCACACAAGTCCAGCTATAAAATGGACCATCAAATTTGTTCGTAAAAATTTTTGTAATCTTACGAACCAATTTAGATCCCTTGTCGCGAGTAAACCTAAAAGCAAGAAGTGATGAAGTAATAAAATGCAATAACAAAAGTAAAGAAATAGATAAGGAAAGGAAATAAACAGACCCAAATCAACATTAACCACAGCCAATACATTCTAGGAACCAAACACAACAAAACTAGAATCAATATCTTGTCGGTTTCTATTTGCACAAACTAGTAACATGAACAACATAAGCCTAAATCAAGAATCAATACACAGAGAATCAATGATTCAGTATCATAAGCCTAAATGAACAATCACTACACAAATACAATACAAAATGAATCAATGAAGATAAAGAGATATACCATGTCGAGTTTGGCGTCGGTGTGGGAGAGAGCACCGTGACGAACTTATCACGTCCTGGCATCGCCAGCAAGGCATTTAAAGTCGTCAGCGTGTCCTCCCTAAGATCCGGTACATCATCATCAACATCGCGGTCGAAATTGTTACCTACGAGAAGATGGGCGACTATGACCTAGAGAATGATTAGGCGTCCCTTGCTCTTGCGGATCCTTCTCTCGCTTCTTCAATCGATGCCTTTGTTGAGATTCGGAATTCTGGAAAAGAGCAATTGGCGGTGGATAGTCTCGGACTTGTGGTGGTGGTGCCGTCGAAGGACCAGCCACATTGAGGACTTGTTGTCGCGACGACTGATGAGGTGAAGGAGTATCTTCACGATTTGGCGCCGGTGTGAAGTTGTATTGAGCCGGAAGACGGATTTTTTGCTGCGCCGGGGTTAGAGATATGTTTGGAGTTATCTTTCGTTTTCTTCCTTTTTTTTGCTGATTCATCATGAGATCTCGTCTTGATGATGAAGAAGGAGTGACAATCGCTGAAGACGAAGAAGGTCGCGACGGCTTGAAGACGAAGAAGCTCTCGCCGGCTTGACAAACGAAGAAGCAAATAAACGAAGAAGAAACGGCGAGCAGGGGAAGAAGAGAGATAGCTAGGTTATGCCATTGGGCCCAAATGTGAAGCCCAAATTTAGTCGCTATGTAGTCGTTAAATAAGCGACTACAAGACGACTCACCGACAAAGTCGCATATTTGCCACTAATTACCGACTATATTCAAACATTGTTTTCCTTATGGAGATTAGTCATTTAGTAGTCGTTAAATTACGACTACAAGACCGATTACTTGTTGTAGTCGTAAACTAACGACTCATAAATGACTAGAACTTTGTAGTCGTTATACAGTCGTATAGTCGTAGCTAAACAGTCACGAAATATGACGACTACGGCTGTAGTCGCTACCTGTAGTCGGAAATTCCCTGTTTTCTTGTAGTGAAGAGTCTATCTTTTTCTTCTTGGTCTTCAATGTAAAAAGGTTACCACCGATGAATGTACAATACCTGGGATTGGATCGTCTATCTTCCAAATTTCCGGAGATTATTATATTATCTACATAGAAAAGAACTACCACTATACCTTCTTGGTTTGTCCGAGTGAATAAGGTGTGTTCGACATGAGATCTTTTGATTCTTTTTGCCATTAAGGTTAAGCTAAGCTTGTGGTACAAAGCTCTCGGTGATTTTTTGAGGCCATAGATAGCTTTCCTTAGTCTCAATACTTTTCCCGGAGTGATGGTTTCTTCTAAGCCCGGCGGTGGTGTCATGTACACGTCTTCTTCAAGCTCTCATTGTAGGAAAGCAATCTTGATGTCCATTTGGAACAAGTCCCACGAGAGATTGGTGGCCACTGAAAGGATGAATCTGACGGTATGGAGATTTTTAACCGGTTCAAAAGTATCCAATTAGTCTTCCCCATATGTTTGTGTAAGCCCTCTTGCCACTAACCTAGCTTTGTGTCTTTCTATCTCACCATTGCTATGATACTTGATAGTGAAGATGTAACTTGAACTCATGGTTATCTTGCCTTTAGGAAGGTCGGTTTAATAGAAGGTTTCATTGTCTTCCATTGCCTTGTTTTTAACTTTAACAACATTGACCCACACATCTTCCTTCATTGCTTCTTCATATGTTCTTTGTATCACATGCTGATCCATGGAGGTGATGAAAGCTTGGTTTTCCTCGAGAAAACTTGCAAGAGAACACATGGCTTGAGTAGGATGGGAAACCGCCTTGCTATTGTAGTATACCCTATTGGATGGGTGCTTCTTTATTCTTGTGATTCTCCTTAGAGCCGGTGGTTCTCTTCTTGATCATGATCTTCTTGAGCATGTCTTTGATCTTCTTGTTGCTCGGGTGAAGTTTGTTGAGCACTTGATTATCCCCCGGACTCATTAGATTCTTGAGGTTTAGAATTGACTTGCTCATTGTTCTTCTCCATCTCATGATCAAGATGAGTGGTTTGTTGAGTTGGTACATCTTGTCTCGGTTCTTCTTCAAAACTCATACAAAGATTCTTCATTAGGTTTCTTAGACTTATAGCTCTATCTGTGACCTTCTTGGGTAAGTCCTTCACACTATCCCAATTCTTGTCTTCATAGAAGCTTTTACCTTCAAGGAACTTGACAGCTTTTTACACTATGACCTTTCTTGTCTCGGGTACATAGCACTTGTATCCTTTTTGCGTGTTTGAGTAGCCTATGAACATGACTTTGATGCTCTTTGCTTCAAGCTTGTTTCTTTGTTCACTAGGCACAACCAAAAACTCTTAGATGATTAATAAAAGGTCTACTCTTATTCAAAACTTCAAAGGAGATTGATTGTTTAAGATTTGAGTAGGGGTTCGGTTGATGAGATAACACGCGGTTAAAACACCATCCGACCAAAACCGTTTTGGGATGTTCATGTGGAACATCATAGACCGTGTGACCTCCATGAGATGCCTATTCTTTCTTTCGACTATAACATTTTGTTGAGGTGTATACGGGCATGTGGTTTGGTGAAGGATCTCATGGTTGGCTATGTGTTATTTGAATGCTCGGCTTGTGTACTCTCCATCATTATCCGACCTAAAAGTTTTAATCTTAGCATTGTAATGGTTAGTCACATAGTTTTGAAAGCTTTTAAAAGCCTCTAATACCCTATCTTTAGTTTGTAAAAGTGTAACCCAAGTGTACTTAGATATTTCATCTATGAATTTGACAAAGTAAGCATGATTATCCCTAGATTTGCAAGGAGAAGACCAAACATCCGAGTGAATTAATTCAAAAGGTTTGTAACACATAATTGATTTTGGAAAAACGGTTCTACAATGCTTGCCTAAGATGCAAATTTCATAAGTTTGATGATCAAAAGAAACATTATGTAAAATAGTTTTCAAAGCATTCAAATGAGGAGGACCAAGTCTAAAGTGCCAAATAACATTGTTTACTTTGGATATAACCGATTTAAAAGCATGACAAAATAAAGAACTAGATGCATTCTCTTCAAGAACATAAAGATCGTCTCTTGTGATCCCTTTTCCAATGATCTCCTCACTCTTAATATCCTGAAAACCACATCATTAGGACCAAATATATCATTGCAATTCAAATCATAAGCAATGTGTTTAACATATATAAGATTAGAGGTAAAGCTCTGCATATAAAGGGTTTGAGAGTCTCTATCAAACAACTTAAGGTTTCCTAATCCTTTTATAGGAATCTCACTCCCATTTGCAATAATGAAATTACCTAAAGTTGGTTTCCCATTACTAAATAAGTCTAAGTTACTAATCATGTGATAAGAAGCACCCGAATCAATGATAATAGGCTTATAAGGTTTCTTGTCTATATTTTCAGCATTAAGGGGAGTAGAAGGGATAAATACCCGAGCCCTTAAGGGCTTTGATGAGAGCATCAAGGCCGGACTTCCTCACGAACTCATCCATGTAAGGAACTATGGCCGAAGACTCCTCTTCCTTGCCATAGTTTGGTCCGCTTGTGCTTGGTATGTTCGCCGAGTCATCATGGGAGTAAATTGGCCTTGGCATCTTTGAACTTGGCCGGTTTGAGATTGGGATGCAAGATCCAACACTTCTCCTTTGTGTGACCCTTATTATTGCAATGGTCACAAGTCAAGGTTTTCTTTTCTTCATATGTCTTGGATGAGGGTTTGAACGCCACCTTGTTTGCGGTTACTAGCTCCTTCTTGCCATCAAACAACTCAATAAAGCCTTGTTCCCTTTGGAGTTGAGCGCATACCTCTTCAAGATTTGGTAAGGTGTCGAAACGAAGCAAATGTTTTATAACATCCTTGTAGCTACCATTGAGAGTAAGGAGCAATCCAAATACTTTATCTTGCTCTCTTCGTTCGTTTAAGACCTTAGCATCAACGGTCCAAAGCGATCTAAACTTCCCAAAGTGTTTAGTGAACTCGGTGTCTTCTTGGTTGAGATCATTGATTGCTTTCTTGATTTCATAGACTCGGCTTAGGTTGGATATATTGCCATAGACAGTCTGTAGAGTATCCCACAATTCCTTGGCATTCTCACAATAGGAGTATGCTTCCAAGATAGACGGCTCAAGGGATCCTTGGATGATTCCAAGGACCTTTTGGTCTAGTTGAAACCACTTTTCGTCATCGGTTGTGAGCTCATCATTCCCGAAGGTGAAGTCGATTGGAGCTTCTAGATGAGTGCTTATAAGTGTCTCAATGATCTTTGTAAAAGTTTGACCAACTTATGAAACATTTAACAACGCGTTTCTAGGACTTCAGACCAAGTTTCATGCAACATGAATGCTTATAAGTCTCTCAATGAGGTTTGTACAAGTTTCACGAATTTATGAAACATCTAACAACACATTTCTAAGACTCCAAACCAAGTTTAATGCAACATGAGTGCTTATAAGTGTCTCAATGAGCTTTGTACAACTTTGACGAACTTATGAAACATCTAAAAACGCGTTTCTAGGACTCTAAACCAAGTTTCATGCAACATGAGTGCGTTTAAGTGTCTAAACGAGCTTTCTACTAGTTTGAAAAAATTATGAATTATCTAAAAACACGGTTTCTAGGACTCTAAACAAAGTTTCATGCAACATGAGTGCTTATAAGTGTCTCAATGAGCTTTGTAAAAGTTTCACGAACTTATGAAACGTCTAACAACACATTTCTAAGACTAAACCAAGTTTAATGCAACATGAGTGCTTATAAGTGTCTTAATGAGCTTTGTACAAGTTTGACGAACTTATGAAACATCTACCAACGCGTTTATAGGACTCTAAACCAAGTTTCATGCAACATGAGTGCTTATAAGTGTCTCAATGAGCTTTGTACAAGTTTGAAGAACTTATGAAACATCTAACAACGCGTTTGTAGAATTATAAACCAAGTTTCATGCAACATGAGTGCTTTTTAAGTGTCTCCATGAGCTTTGTAAAAGTTTGACGAACTTATGAAACATCTAACAACACGTTTCTAGGACTCTAAACCAAGTTTCATGCAACATGAGTGCTTATAAGTGTCTCAACGAGCTTAATTGGTACTAGTTTGACAACTTATGAAACATATAACAATGCGGTTTATAAGACTCTAAAAAAAATTCATGCACCATGAGTGCTTATAAGTGTCTCAATTAGCTTTGTACAAGTTTTACGAACTTATGAAACATCTAACAACGTGGTTGCTAGGACTCTAAACCAAGTTTCATACAACATGAGTGTTTACAAGGGACTCAATGAGCTTTGTACTTGTTTGACGAAGTTATGCAACATCCCTCAAAGTGGTTTCTAGGACTCTAAACAATGTTTCATGCAACATGAGTGCTTTTAAGTGTCTCAATGAGCTTTGTACTAGTTTGACGAACTTATGTAACATCTAACAACGTGGTTTGCAGGACTCTAAACCAAGTTTCATGCAACATGAGTGCTTATAAGTGTTTCAATGTGCTTTGTAAAAGTTTGACGAACTTATGAAGCATCTAACTACGCGGTTTCTAGGACTCTAAACCAAGTTTCATGCAACATAAGTGCTTATAAGTCTCTCAATGAGGTTTGTACAAGTTTCGGGAACTTATGAAACATCTAACAAAGCGTTTCTAGGACTCTAAACCAAGTTTCATGCAACATGAGTGGTTATAAGTGTCTCAATTAGCTTTGTACTAGTTTGACGAACTTATGAAACATCTAACAATGTGGTTTCTAGGACTATAAACAAAGTTTCATGCTACATGAGTGCTTATAAGTGTCTCAATGAGCTTTGTAAAAGTTTGACCAACTTATGAAACATTTAACAACGCGTTTCTAGGACTTCAGACCAAGTTTCATGCAACATGAGTGCTTATAAGTCTCTCAATGAGGTTTGTACAAGTTTCACGAATTTATGAAACATCTAACAACACATTTCTAAGACTCCAAACCAAGTTTATTGCAACATGAGTGCTTATAAGTGTCTCAATGAGCTTTGTACAAGTTTGACGAACTTATGAAACATCTAAAAACGCGTTTCTAGGACTCTAAACCAAGTTTCATGCAACATGAGTGCGTTTAAGTGTCTAAATGAGCTTTCTACTAGTTTGAAAAAATTATGAATTATCTAAAAACACGGTTTCTAGGACTCTAAACAAAGTTTCATGCAACATGAGTGCTTATAAGTGTCTCAATGAGCTTTGTAAAAGTTTCACGAACTTATGAAACATCTAACAACACATTTCTAAGACTAAACCAAGTTTAATGCAACATGAGTGCTTATATGTGTCTTAATGAGCTTTGTACAAGTTTGACGAACTTATGAAACATCTACCAACGCGTTTATAGGACTCTAAACCAAGTTTCATGCAACATGAGTGCTTATAAGTGTCTTAATGAGCTTTGTACAAGTTTGAAGAACTTATGAAACATCTAACAACGCGTTTGTAGAATTATAAACCAAGTTTCATGCAACATGAGTGCTTTTTAAGTGTCTCCATGAGCTTTGTAAAAGTTTGACGAACTTATGAAACATCTAACAACACGTTTCTAGGACTCTAAACCAAGTTTCATGCAACATGAGTGCTTATAAGTGTCTCAACGAGCTTAATTGGTACTAGTTTGACAACTTATGAAACATATAACAATGCGGTTTATAGGACTCTAAAAAAAATTCATGCACCATGACTGCTTATAAGTGTCTCAATTAGCTTTGTACAAGTTTTACGAACTTATGAAACATCTAACAACATGGTTGCTAGGACTCTAAACCAAGTTTCATACAACATAAGTGTTTACAAGGGTCTCAATGAGCTTTGTACTTGTTTGACGAAGTTATGCAACATCCCTCAAAGTGGTTTCTAGGACTCTAAACAATGTTTCATGCAACATGAGTGCTTTTAAGTGTCTCAATGAGCTTTGTACTAGTTTGAAGAACTTATGTAACATCTACCAACGTGGTTTGCAGGACTCTAAACCAAGTTTCATGCAACATGAGTGCTTATAAGTGTTTCAATGTGCTTTGTAAAAGTTTGATGAACTTATGAAGCATCTAACTACGCGGTTTCTAGGACTCTAAACCAAGTTTCATGCAACATAAGTGCTTATAAGTCTCTCAATCAGGTTTGTACAAGTTTCGTGAACTTATGAAACATCTAACAAAGCGTTTCTAGGACTCTAAACCAAGTTTCATCCAACATGAGTGGTTATAAGAGTCTCAATTAGCTTTGTACTAGTTTGACAAACTTATGAAACATCTAACAATGTGGTTTATAGGACTATAAACAAAGTTTCATGCTACATGAGTGCTTATAAATGTCTCAATGAGCTTTGTAAAAGTTTGACCAACTTATGAAACATTTAACAACGCGTTTCTAGGACTTCGGACCAAGTTTCATGCAACATGAGTGCTTATAAGTGTCTCAATGAGCTTTGTACAAGTTTGACGAACTTATGTAACATATAAAAACGCGTTTCTAGGACTCTAAACCAAGTTTCATGCAACATGAGTTCTTATAAGTGCCTCAATGATATTTGTACGAGTTTGACGAACTTATGAAACATCTAACAAAGTGTTTCTAGGACTCAAAATAAAGTTTCATGCAACATGAGTGCTTATAAGTGTCTGAATGAGCCTTCTACTAGTTTCACGAACTTATGAGACATCTAACAACGTGGTTGCTAGGACTCTAAACACAGTTTCGTGCAACATGAGTTCTTATATGTGTATCAATGAACTTTTTACAAGTTTCACGAACTTATGAAACATCTAATAACTTGTTTGCTAGGACTCTAAACCAAGTTTCATACAATATGAGTGCTTATAAGTCTCTCAATGAGGTTTGTACTAGTTTGACGAAGTTATGAAACATTTTCACAAAGTGGTTTCTATGACTCTAAACCAAGTTTCATGCAACATGAGTGCTTATAAGTGTCTCAATGAACTTTATACTAGTTTCATGAACTTATGTAACATCTAACAACGTGGTTTCTAGGACTCTAAACCAACTTTCATACAACATGAGTGCTTATAAATGTCTCAATGAGATTTGTATAAGTTTGACAAACTTATGAAACATCTAACAACGCGGTTTCTAGGACTCTAAACCATGTTTCATGCAACATGAGTGCTTATAAGTGTTTTGAACTAGTTTGACGAACTTCTGAAACATCTAACAACGTGGTTTCTAGGACTCTAAACCAAGTTTCATGCAACATGAGTGCTTATAAGTTCCTCAATGAGCTTTGTACAAGTTTCACGAAATTATGAAACAACTAACAACGCGTTTCGAGGACTCTAAACCAAGTTTCATGCAACATGAATGCTTACAAGTGTCTCAATGAGCTTTGTACAAGTTTGACGAACTTATGAAATATCTAACAACGCGGTTTCTAGGACTCTAAGCAAAGTTTCATGCAACATGATTTGTTATAAGTGTCTCAATGAGCTTTGTAATAGTTTGACGATCTTATGAAACATCTAACAATGTGGTTTCTAGTACTCTAAACAAAGTTTCTTCCAACATGAGTGCTTATAAGTGTCTCAATGAGCTTTGTAAAAGTTTCTCGAACTTATGAAATATTTAACAACGCGTTTCTAGGACTCTAAACCAAGTTTCATGCAACATGGGTGCTTATAAGTGTCTCAATGAGCTTTGATCAAGTTTGACGAACATATGAAACATCTAACAACACGATTATAGGACTCTAAAAAAAGTTTCATGCAACATCAATGCTTGTAAGTGTCTCAATGAGCTTTATACAAGTTTCACGAACTTATGAAACATCTAACAACACGATTCTAGGACTCTAAACAAATTTTCATGCAACATGAGTGCTTATAAGTGTCTCAATGAGCTTTATACAAGTTTCACAAACTTATGAAACATCTAACAACGTGGTTGCTAGGACTCCAAATGAAGTTTCATGCAACATGAGTGCTTATATGTGTCTCGATGAGCTTTGTACAAGTTTCACGAACTTATGAAACATCTAACAACGTGGTTGCTAGGACTCTAAACAAAGTTTCATACAACATTAGTGCTTATAAGTGTCTCAATGAGCTTTGTACTAGTTAGACGAAGTTATGAAACATCTCACAAATTGGTTTCGATAACTCTAAACCAAGTTTCATGCAACATGAGTGCTTATAAGTGTCTCAATGAGCTTTAACTAGTTTCACGAACTTATGTAACATCTAACAACGGGTTTGTAGGATTCTAATCCAAGTTTCATGCAACATGAGTGCTTATAAGTGTCTCAATTAGCTTTGTACAAGTTTGACGAACTTATGAAACATCTAACAACGCGGTTTCTAGGACTCTAAACCAAGTTTCATGAAACATGAGTGCTTATAAGTGTCTCAAAGTGGTTTGTATAAGTTTTACGAACTTATAAAACATCCAACGCGGTTTCTAGGACTCTAAACCAAGTTTCTTGCAACATGAGTGCTTATAAGTTCCTCAATGAGCTTTGTAAAAGTTTCACGAGCTTATGAAACAACTAACAAAGCGTTTTGAGGACTCTAAACCAAGTTTCACGCAACATGAATTCTTATAAGTGTCTCAATGAGCTTTGTACAATTTGTACGAACTTATGAAACATCTAACAACGCGTTACTAGGACTCGAAACCAAGTTTCATGCAACAAGAGTGCTTATAAGTGTCTCAATGAGTTTTGTACTAGTTTGACGAACTTATGAAATATCTAACAACGAGGTTTCTAGGACTCTAAACAGAGTTTCATGCAACATGAGTGGTTATAAGTGTCTCAATGAGCTTTGTAATAGTTTGACGATCTTATGAAACATCTAACAACGTGGTTTCTAGGACTCTTAACGAAGTTTCATGCAACATGAGTGCTTATAAGTGTCTCAATGAACTTTGTACAAGTTTGACGAACTTATGAAACATCTAACAACGCGTATGTAGGATTCTAAACCAAGTTTCATGCAACACGAGTGCTTATAAATGTGTCAATGAGCTTTGTATAAGTTTGAAGAAGTTATGAAACATTTAACAACGCGTTTCTAGGACTCTAAACCAAGTTTCATACAACATGAGTGCTTATAAGTGTCAGAACGAGCTTTGTACTAGTTTGACGAAATTTTGAAACATCTAACAACGCGGTTTATAAAACTTTAAACCATGTTTCATGCAACATGAGTGCTTATAAGTGTCTCAATGAGCTTTCTACAAGTTTCACGAATTTATGAAACATATAACAACGCGATTCACGGACTCTAAACCAAATTTTATGCAACATGAGTGCTTATAAGTCTCTTAATGAGTTTTGTACAAGTTTCACGAACTTATGAAACATCTAACAACGCGTTTCTAGGACTCTAAACCAAGTTTCATGCAACATGAGTGCTTATAAGTGTCTCAATGAGCTTTGTACTAGTTTGACGAACTTATAATTCATCGAACAATGCGGTTTCTAGGACTCTAAACCAAGTTTCATGCAACATGATTGCTTATAAGTGTCTCAATGATGTTTGTACAAGTTTCACGGACTTATGAAACATCTAACAACGTGTTTCTAGGACTTTAAACCAAGTTTCATGCAACATGAGTGCTTATAAGTGTCTCAATGAACTTTGTACAAGTTTGACAAACTTATGAAACATCTAACATTGCGTTTCTAGGACTCTAAAACAAGTTTCATGCAACATGAGTGCTTATAAGTGTCTCAATGAGCTTTCTACTAGTTTGACGAACTTATGAAAAATCTAACAACGCGGTTTCTAGGATTCTAAACAAATTTTCATGCAATTACATGAGTGCTTATAAGTGTCTCAATGAGCTTTGTAAAAGTTTCACGAACTTATGAAACATTTAATAACGCGTTTCTAGGACTCTAAACCAAGTTTCATGCAACATGAGTGCTTATAAGTGTCTAAATGGGCTTTGTAAAAGTTTCACGAACTTATGAAACATCTAACAACACATTTCTAAGACTAAACCAAGTTTATTGCAACATGAGTGCTTATAAGTGTCTCAATGAGCTTTGTACAAGTTTGACGAATTTATGAAACATCTAACAACGTGTTTCCAGGACTCTAAACAAAGTTTCATGCAACATGAGTGCTTATAAGTGTATCAATGAGCTTTTTACGAGTTTCACGAACTTATGAAACATCTAACAACGCGATTCTAGGATTCTAAACAATGTTTCATGCAACATGAGTGCTTATAAGTGTCTCAATAAGCTTTATACAAGTGTCACGAATTTATGAGACATCTAACAACGTGGTTGCTAGGACTCTAAACACAGCTTCATTCAACATGAGTGCTTATATGTGTCTAAATGAGCTTTTCTACAAGTTTCACGAAACTTATGAAACATCTAACAACGTGGTTGCTAGGACTCTAAACCAAGTTTCATACAACATGAGTGCTTATAAGTGTCTCAATAAGCTTTGTACTAGTTTCACGAAGTTATGAAACATCTCACAAAGTGGTCTCAATGAGGTTTATACTAGTTTCCTTAATTATGTAACATCTAACAACGTGGTTTCTAGGACTCTAAACCAAGTTTCATGCAACATGAGTGCTTTATAAGTGACTCAATGAGCTTTGTCCAAGTTTGACGAACTTATGAAACATCTAACAACGAGGTTTCTAGGACTCTAAACCAAGTTTCATGCAACATGAGTGCTTTATAAGTGTCTCAATGAGCTTTATACAAGTTTCACGAACTTATGAAACATATAAAAACGCGATTCTAGGACTCTAAACCAATTTTCATGCAACATGAGTGTTTATAAGTGTCTCAATGAGCTTTATACAAGTTTGACGAACTTATGAAACATCTACAACGCGTTTCTAGGACCCTAAACCAAGTTTCATTCAACACAAGTGCTTATAAGCGTCTCAATGAGCTTTGTAAAAGTTTCACAAACTTATGAAACATCTAACAACTTTGTTTCTAGGACTCTAAACCAAGTTTCATGCAACATGAGTGCTTATAAGCGTCTCAATAAGCTTTGTACATGTTTCACGAACTTATGAAACATATAACAACGTGTTTCTAGGAATCTAAACCAAGTTTCATGCAACATGAGTGCTTATAAGTGTCTCAATGAGATATGTAAAAGTTTGACGAACTTATTAAACATCTAGAACCACGTTTCTCGGACTCTAAATTAGGTTTCATGCAAAAAGAGTGCTTATAAGTGTCTCAATGAACTTTCTACAATTTTTACAAATTTATGAAACATCTAACAACGCGTTTCTAGGACTCTAAACCAAGTTTCATCCAACATGAATTCTTATAAGTGTCCCAATGAGCTTTGTACAAGTTTGACGAACTTATAAAACATCTAACAACGCGTTACTAGGACTCTAAACCAAGTTTCATGCAACATGAGTGCTTATAAGTGTCTCAATGACTTTTTTGTACTAGTTTGACGAACTTATGAAATATCTAACAACGAGGTTTCTAGGACTCTAAACCAAGTTTCATTCAACATGAGTGGTTATAAGTGTCTCAATGAGCTTTGTAATAGTTTGACGATCTTATGAAACATCTAACAACACGTTTCTAGGACTCTAAACCAAGTTTCATGCAACATGAGTGTTTATAAGTGTCTCAATGAGCTTTGTACTATTTTGCGAACTTATGAAACATCTAACAACGCCTTTAAAGGACCTTAAACAAAGTTTCATGCAACATGAGTGCTTATAAGTGTCTCAACGAGCTTTGTACTAGTTTGACGAACTTATGAAACATCTAACAACGCGGTTTCTAGGACTCTAAACCAAGTTTTATGCAACATGAGTTCTTATAAGTGTCTCAATGATCTTTCTACAAGTTTCACGAACTTATGAAACATATAACAACGCGTTTCTAGGACTCTAAATAAATTTTCATGCAACATCAGTTCTTATAAGTGTCTCAATGAGCTTTGTACAAGTTTTATGAAGTTATGAAACATCTAACTACGCGTTTCTAGGACTCTAAACCAAGTTTCATGCAACATGAGTGCTTATAAGGATCTCAATGAGCTTTGTACAAGTTTGACGAACTTATGAAACATATAACAACGCGTTTCTAGGACTCTAAACAAAGTTTCATGCAACATGAGTGCTTATAAGTATCTTAATGAGCTTTGTACAAGTTTGAGGAACTTATGAAATATCTAACAACGTGGTTGAAAGGACTCTAAACCAATTTTCATGCAACATGAGTGCTTATAAGTGTCTCAATTCAATTTGTACAAGTTTGACAAACTTACGAAACATCTAACAACGTGGTTGCTAGGACTCTAAACCAAGTTTCATACAACATGAGTGCTTATAAGTGTCTCAATGAGCTTTGTACTAGTTTGACGAAGTTATGAAACATCTCACAAAGTGGTTTCTATGACTCTAAACCAAGTTTCATGCAATATGAGTGCTTATAAGTGTCTCAGTGAGCTTTATACTAGTTTCACGAACTTATGTAACATCTAACAACGTGGTTTCTAGTTCTCTAAACCAAGTTTCATGTACCATGAGTGCTTATAAGAGTCTCAATGATCTTTCTACAAGTTTCACGAACTTATGAAACATATAACAACGCGATTCTAGGACTCTAAACCAAGTTTCATGCAACATGAGTGCTTATAAGTGTCTCAATGAAATTTGTAAAAGTTTGACGAACTTATTAAACTTCTAACAACGCGTTTCTAGGACTTTAAACTCGGTTTCATGCAACAAGAGGGCTTATAAGTGTCTCTATGAGCTTTGTACAAGTTTTACAAACTTATGAAACATCTAACAACACGTTTCTAGGACTCTAAACCAAGTTTCATGCAACATGAGTGCTTATAAGTATCTCAATGAGCTTTGTACAAGTTTGAGGAACTTATGAAACATCTAACAACGCGTTTCTAGGACTCTAAATTAAGTTTCTAGGACTCTAAACCAAATTTCATACATCATGAGTGCTTATAAGTGTCTCAATGAGCTTTGTACAAGTTTGACGAACTTATGAAACATCTAACAACACGGTTTCTAGGACTCTAAACCAAGTTTCATGCAACATGGATGATTATAAGTTCCTCAATGAGCTTTGTACAAGTTTCACGAACTTATGAAACATCTAACAACGCGTTTCGAGGACTCTAACCCAAGTTTCATGCAACATGAGTGCTTATAAGTGTCTCAATGAGCTTTGTACAAGTTTGACGAACTTATGAAACATCTAACAACGCGGTTTCTAGGACTCTAAACCAAGTTTCATGCAACATGATTGATTATAAGTTACTCAATTAGTTGTGTACAAGTTTCACGAACTTATAAAACATCTAACAACGCGTTTCGAGGACTCTTAACAAAGTTTCATGCAACATGAGTGCTTATAAGTGTCTCAATGAGCTTTGTACAAGTCTGACGAACTTATGAAACATCTAACAACGCGTTTCTAGGACTCTAAACCAAGTTTCATGCAACATGAGTGCTTATAAGTGTCTCAATGAGCTTTGTACTAGTTTGATGAACTTCTGAAACATCTAATAACGGGGTTTCTAGGACTCTAAACAAAGTTTCATGCAATATGAGTGCTTACAAGTGACTCAATAAGCTTTGTACATGTTTCACGAACTTATGAAACATCTAACCACGCGTTTCTAGGACTCTAAACAATGTTTCATGCAACATCATGCAACATGAGTGCTTATATGTATCTGAATCAGCTTTGTATATGTTTCACGAACTTATGAAACATCTAACAACATGGTTTCTAGGACTCTAAAACAAGTTTGATGCAACATGAGTGCTTATAAGTGTCGCAATGAGTTTTGTACTAGGTTGACGAACTTAATAAACATCTAACAATGCGGTTTGTAGGACTCTAAACCAAGTTTCATGCAACACGAGTGCTTATAAGTGACTCAATGAGCTTTGTACTAGTTTGACGAACTTATGAAACATCTAACAACTTTGTTGCTAGGACTCTAAACCAACTTTTATGCAACATGAATGTTTATAAGTGTTTGAATGAGCTTTGTACAAGTTTGACGAACTTATGAAACATCTAACAACGCGTTTCTAGGACTCTAAACCAAATTTCATGCAACATGAGTGCTTATAAGTTCCTCAATGAGCTTTGTACAAGTTTAATGAACTTATGAAACATCTAACAACGTGTTTCTAGGACTCTAAAACAAGTTTCATGCAACAAGAGTGCTTATAAGTTTCTCAATGAGTTATGTACTAGTTTGACGAACTTATGAAACATCTAACAACGCGGTTTCTAGGACTCTAAACCAAGTTTCATGCAACATGAGTGGTTATAAGTGTCTAAATGATCTTAGTACAACTTGTCGAACTTATGAAACATCTAACAAAGCTGTTTCTAGGACTCTAAACCAAGTTTTATGCAACATGAGTGCTTATAAGTGTGTCGATGCGCTTTGTACTAGATTGACAAACTTATGAAACTTCTAACTACGTGGTTTCTAGGACTCTAAACCAAGTTTCATGCACCATGAGTTGTTATAAGTTTCTCAATGAGCTTTGTACAATTTAACGAACTTATGAAACATCTAACAAAGCGGTTTCTAGGACTCTAAACAAAGTTTCATGCAACATGAATGCATATAAGATCCTCAATGAGCTTTGTACATGTTTCACGAACTTATGAAACATCTAACAACGCGTTTCGAGGACTCTAAACCAATTCCATGTAAAACGATTGCTTATAAGTGTTTCAATGAGCTTTATACAAGTTTGACGAACTTATGAAACATCTAACAACGCATTTTTAGGACTCTAAACCAAGTTTCATGCAACATGAGTGCTTATAAGTGTCTCAATGAGCTTTGTACTAATTTGACGAACTTATGAAACATCTAACAACGCGTTTTCTAGATCTCTAAACAAAGTTTCATGCAACATGATTTATTATAAATGTCTCCATGAGCTTTGTACATGTTTCACGAACTTATGAAACATCTAACAACGCGTTTCTAGGACTCTAAACCAAGTTTCATGCAACATGAGTGCTTATAAGTGTCTCAATGAGCTTTGTACTAATTTGACAAACTTATGAAACATCTAACAACGTATTTTCTAGGACTCTAAACAAAGTTTCATGCAACATAATTGATAATAAATGACTCAATGAGGTTTGTACTAGTTTGACGAACTTATGAAACATCTAACAACTTTGTTACTAGGACTCTAAACCAAGTTTCATGCAACATGAGTTCTTATAAGTGTCTCAATGAGCTTTGTACATGTTTGAAGAACTTATGAAACATCTAACAACGCGTTTCTAGGACTCTAAACCAAGTTTCATGCAACATGGGTGCTTATAAGTGTCTCAATGAGCTTTGTACAAGTTTCACGAACTTATGAAACATCTAACAACACGATTCTAGGACTCTAAACAAATTTTCATGCAACATGAGTTCTTATAAGTGTCTCAATGAGCTTTCTACAAGTTTCACGAACTTATGAAACATCGAACAACGTGGTTGCTAGGACTCTAAACGAAGTTTCATGCAACATGAGTGCTTATATGTGTCTCAATGAGCTTTGTACAAGTTTCACGAACTTATGAAACATCTAACAACGTGGTTGCTAGGACTCTAAACCAAGTTTCGTACAACATTAGTGCTTATAAGTGTCTCAATGAGCTTTGTACTAGTTTGACGAACTTATGAAACATCTAACAACGCGGTTTCTAGGACTCTAAACCAAGTTTCATGCAACATGAGTGGTTATAAGTGTCTAAATGATCTTAGTACAACTTGTCAAACTTATGAAACATCTAACAAAGCTGTTTCTAGGACTCTAAACCAAGTTTTATGCAACATGAGTGCTTATAAATGTCTCAATGAGCTTTGTACTAGTTTGACGAACATATGAAACATCTAACAATGCGGTTTCTAGGACTCTAAACCAAGTTTCATGCAACATTAGTGCTTATAAGTGTCTCAATGAGGTTTGTACAAGTTTCACAAACTTATGAAACATCTAACGTGTTTCTAGAACTTTAAATCAAGTTTCATGCAACATGAGTGTTTATAAGTGTCTCACTGAGCTTTGTACAAGTTAGAAAAACTTATGAAACATCTAACATTGCGTTTCTAGGACACTAAACCAAGTTTCATGCAACATGAGTGCTTATAAGTGTCTCAATGAGCTTTCTACTAGTTTGACGAACTTATGAAACATCTAACAACGCGTTTTGTAGGACACTAAACAAAGTTTCATGCAACATGAGTGCTTATAAGTGTCTCAATGAGCTTTGTAAAAGTTTCACGAACTTATAAAACATTTAACAACGCGTTTCTAGGACTCTAAACCAAGTTTCATGCGACATGAGTGCTTATAAGTGTCTCAATGAGCTTTGTACAAGTTTGAAGAACTTATGAAACATCTAACAACGCGTTAATAGGACTCTAAACCAAGTTTCATGCAACATGAGTTCTTATAAGTGCCTCAATGATCATTGCACGAGTTTGACAAACTTACGAAACATCTAACAATGTGGTTCTAGGACTCTAAACAAAGTTTCATGCAACATGAGTGCTTATAAGTGTCTCAATAAGCTTTATACAAGTGTCACGAATTTATGAGACATCTAACAACGTGGTTGCTAGGACTCTAAACACAGTTTCATCCAACATGAATGCTTATATGTGTCTCAATGAGCTTTCTACAAGTTTCAAGAACTTATGAAACATCTAACAACGTGGTTGCTAGGACTCTAAACCATGTTTCATACAACATGAGTGCATATAAGTGTCTCAATGAGCTTTGTACTAGTTTGACGAAGTTATGAACCATCTCACAAAGTGGTTTCTATATGACTCTAAACAAAGTTTCATGCAACATGAGTGCTTATAAGTGTCTCAATGAGCTTTATACTAGTTTCACGAACTTATGTAACATCTAACAACTTAGTTTCTAGGACTCTAAACCAAGTTTCATGCAACATGAGTGCTTATAAGGGTCTCAATGAGCTTTGTCCAAGTTTAACGAACTTATGAAACATCTAACAACGAGGTTTCTAGGATTCTAAACCAAGTTTCATGCAACATGAGTACTTATAAGTTCCGCAATGAGCTTTTTACAAGTTTCACGAACTTATGAAACAACTAACAACGCGTTTCTAGGACTCTAAACCAAGTTTCATGCAACATGAATACTTATAAGTGTCTCAATGAGCTTTGTACAAGTTTGACGAACTTATGTAACATCTAACAACGCGTTTCATGCAGCATGAGTACTTATAAGTGTCTCAATGAGTTTTGTACTAGTTTGACGAACTTATGAAACGCGTTTCTAGGACTCTAAACCAAGTTTCATGCAACATGAGTGATTATAAGTGTCTCAATGAGCTTTGTACTAGTTTGACGAACTTATGAAACATCTAACAACGCGGTTTCTAGGACTCTAAACCAAGTTTCATGCAACATGAGTGCTTATAAGTGTATCAATGAGCTTTCTACAAGTTTCACGACCTTATGAAACATATAACAACGCGATTCTAGGAATCTAAACCAAGTTTCATGCAACATGAGTGTTTATAAGTGTCTTAATGAGCTTTATACAAGTTTGACGAACTTATGAAACATCTAACAACGCGTTTCTAGGACTCTAAACAAAGTTTCATTCAACATGAGTGCTTATAAGCGTCTCAATGAGCTTTGTAAAAGTTACACAAACTTATGAAACATCTAACAGCGCGTTTCTAGGACTCTAAACCAAGTTTCATGCAACATGATAGCTTATAAGCGTCTCAATGAGCTTTGTAAAAGTTTCACGAGCTTATGAAACAACTAACAAAGCGTTTTGAGGACTCTAAACCAAGTTTCACGCAACATGAATTCTTATAAGTGTCTCAATGAGCTTTGTACAATTTGTACGAACTTATGAAACATCTAACAACGCGTTACTAGGACTCGAAACCAAGTTTCATGCAACATGAGTGCTTATAAGTGTCTCAATGAGTTTTGTACTAGTTTGACGAACTTATGAAATATCTAACAACGAGGTTTCTAGGACTCTAAACAGAGTTTCATGCAACATGAGTGGTTATAAGTGTCTCAATGAGCTTTGTAATAGTTTGACGATCTTATGAAACATCTAACAACGTGGTTTCTAGGACTCTTAACGAAGTTTCATGCAACATGAGTTCTTATAAGTGTCTCAATGAACTTTGTACAAGTTTGACGAACTTATGAAACATCTAACAACGCGTATGTAGGATTCTAAACCAAGTTTCATGCAACACGAGTGCTTATAAACGTGTCAATGAGCTTTGTATAAGTTTGAAGAAGTTATGAAACATTTAACAACGCGTTTCTAGGACTCTAAACCAAGTTTCATACAACATGAGTGCTTATAAGTGTCAGAACGAGCTTTGTACTAGTTTGACGAAATTTTGAAACATCTAACAACGCGGTTTATAAAACTTTAAACCATGTTTCATGCAACATGAGTGCTTATAAGTGTCTCAATGAGCTTTCTACAAGTTTCACGAATTTATGAAACATATAACAACACGATTCAAGGACTCTAAACCAAATTTCATGCAACATGAGTGCTTATAAGTCTCTTAATGAGTTTTGTACAAGTATCACGAACTTATGAAACATCTAACAACGCGTTTCTAGGACTCTAAACCAAGTTTCATGCAACATGAGTGCTTATAAGTGTCTCAATGAGCTTTGTACTAGTTTGACGAACTTATAATTCATCGAACAATGCGGTTTCTAGGACTCTAAACCAAGTTTCATGCAACATGATTGCTTATAAGTGTCTCAATGATGTTTGTACAAGTTTCACGGACTTATGAAACATCTAACAACGTGTTTCTAGGACTTTAAACCAAGTTTCATGCAACATGAGTGCTTATAAGTGTCTCAATGAGCTTTGTACAAGTTTGACAAACTTATGAAACATCTAACATTGCGTTTCTAGGACTCTAAAACAAATTTCATGCAACATGAGTGCTTATAAGTGTCTCAATGAGCTTTCTACTAGTTTGACGAACTTATGAAAAATCTAACAACGCGGTTTCTAGGATTCTAAACAAAGTTTCATGCAATTACATGAGTGCTTATAAGTGTCTCAATGAGCTTTGTAAAAGTTTCACGAACTTATGAAACATTTAATAACGCGTTTCTAGGACTCTAAACCAAGTTTCATGCAACATGAGTGCTTATAAGTGTCTAAATGAGCTTTGTAAAGTTTCACTAACTTATGAAACATCTAACAACACATTTCTAAGACTAAACCAAGTTTAATGCAACATGAGTGCTTATAAGTGTCTCAATGAGCTTTGTACGAGTTTGACGAATTTATGAAACATCTAACAACGTGTTTCCAGGACTCTAAACAAAGTTTCATGCAACATGAGTGCTTATAAGTGTATCAATGAGCTTTTTACGAGTTTCACGAACTTATGAAACATCTAACAACGCGATTCTAGGATTCTAAACAATGTTTCATGCAACATGAGTGCTTATAAGTGTCTCAATAAGCTTTATACAAGTGTCACGAATTTATGAGACATCTAACAACGTGGTTGCTAGGACTCTAAACACAGTTTCATTCAACATGAGTGCTTATATGTGTCTAAATGAGCTTTCTACAAGTTTCACGAACTTATGAAACATCTAACAACGTGGTTGCTAGGACTCTAAACCAAGTTTCATACAACATGAGTGCTTATAAGTGTCTCAATAAGCTTTGTACTAGTTTCACGAAGTTATGAAACATCTCACAAAGTGGTCTCAATGAGGTTTATACTAGTTTCATTAATTATGTAACATCTAACAACGTGGTTTCTAGGACTCTAAACCAAGTTTCATGCAACATGAGTGCTTTATAAGTGACTCAATGAGCTTTGTCCAAGTTTGACGAACTTATGAAACATCTAACAACGAGGTTTCTAGGACTCTAAACCAAGTTTCATGCAACATGAGTGCTTATAAGTGTCTCAATGAGCTTTATACAAGTTTCACGAACTTATGAAACATATAAAAACGCGATTCTAGGACTCTAAACCAATTTTCATGCAACATGAGTGTTTATAAGTGTCTCAATGAGCTTTATACAAGTTTGACGAACTTATGAAACATCTAACAACGCGTTTCTAGGACCCTAAACCAAGTTTCATTCAACACAAGTGCTTATAAGCGTCTCAATGAGCTTTGTAAAAGTTTCACAAACTTATGAAACATCTAACAACTTTGTTTCTAGGACTCTAAACCAAGTTTCATGCAACATGAGTGCTTATAAGCGTCTCAATGAGCTTTGTACATGTTTCACGAACTTATGAAACATATAACAACGTGTTTCTAGGAATCTAAACCAAGTTTCATGCAACATGAGTGCTTATAAGTGTCTCAATGAGATATGTAAAAGTTTGACGAACTTATTAAACATCTAGCAACACGTTTCTCGGACTCTAAACTAGGTTTCATGCAAAAAGAGTGCTTATAAGTGTCTCAATGAACTTTCTACAATTTTTACAAATTTATGAAACATCTAACAACGCGTTTCTAGGACTCTAAACCAAGTTTCATCCAACATGAATTCTTATAAGTGTCCCAATGAGCTTTGTACAAGTTTGACGAACTTATAAAACATCTAACAACGCGTTACTAGGACTCTAAACCAAGTTTCATGCAACATGAGTGCTTATAAGTGTCTCAATGACTTTTTGTACTAGTTTGACGAACTTATGAAATATCTAACAACGAGGTTTCTAGGACTCTAAACCAAGTTTCATTCAACATGAGTGGTTATAAGTGTCTCAATGAGCTTTGTAATAGTTTGACGATCTTATGAAACATCTAACAACACGTTTCTAGGACTCTAAACCAAGTTTCATGCAACATGAGTGTTTATAAGTGTCTCAATGAGCTTTGTACTATTTTGCGAACTTATGAAACATCTAACAACGCCTTTAAAGGACCTTAAACAAAGTTTCATGCAACATGAGTGCTGATAAGTGTCTCAACGAGCTTTGTACTAGTTTGACGAACTTATGAAACATCTAACAACGCGGTTTCTAGGACTCTAAACCAAGTTTTATGCAACATGAGTTCTTATAAGTGTCTCAATGATCTTTCTACAAGTTTCACGAACTTATGAAACATATAACAACGCGTTTCTAGGACTCTAAACAAAGTTTCATGCAACATCAGTTCTTATAAGTGTCTCAATGAGCTTTGTACAAGTTTTATGAAGTTATGAAACATCTAACTACGCGTTTCTAGCACTCTAAACAAAGTTTCATGCAACATGAGTGCTTATAAGGATCTCAATGAGCTTTGTACAAGTTTGACGAACTTATGAAACATATAACAACGCGTTTCTAGGACTCTAAACAAAGTTTCATGCAACATGAGTGCTTATAAGTATCTTAATGAGCTTTGTACAAGTTTGAGGAACTTATGAAATATCTAACAACGTGGTTGAAAGGACTCTAAACCAATTTTCATGCAACATGAGTGCTTATAAGTGTCTCAATTCAATTTGTACAAGTTTGACAAACTTACGAAACATCTAACAACGTGGTTGCTAGGACTCTAAACCAAGTTTCATACAACATGAGTGCTTATAAGTGTCTCAATGAGCTTTGTACTAGTTTGACGAAGTTATGAAACATCTCACAAAGTGGTTTCTATGACTCTAAACCAAGTTTCATGCAATATGAGTGCTTATAAGTGTCTCAGTGAGCTTTATACTAGTTTCACGAACTTATGTAACATCTAACAACGTGGTTTCTAGTTCTCTAAACCAAGTTTCATGTACCATGAGTGCTTATAAGAGTCTCAATGATCTTTCTACAAGTTTCACGAACTTATGAAAAATATAACAACGCGATTCTAGGACTCTAAACCAAGTTTCATGCAACATGAGTGCTTATAAGTGTCTCAATGAAATTTGTAAAAGTTTGACGAACTTATTAAACTTCTAACAACGCGTTTCTAGGACTTTAAACTCGGTTTCATGCAACAAGAGTGCTTATAAGTGTCTCTATGAGCTTTGTACAAGTTTTACAAACTTATGAAACATCTAACAACACGTTTCTAGGACTCTAAACCAAGTTTCATGCAACATGAGTGCTTATAAGTATCTCAATGAGCTTTGTACAAGTTTGAGGAACTTATGAAACATCTAACAACGCGTTTCTAGGACTCTAAATTAAGTTTCTAGGACTCTAAACCAAATTGCATACATCATGAGTGCTTATAAGTGTCTCAATGAGCTTTGTACAAGTTTGACGAACTTATGAAACATCTAACAACACGGTTTCTAGGACTCTAAACCAAGTTTCATGCAACATGGATGATTATAAGTTCCTCAATGAGCTTTGTACAAGTTTCACGAACTTATGAAACATCTAACAACGCGTTTCGAGGACTCTAACCCAAGTTTCATGCAACATGAGTGCTTATAAGTGTCTCAAAGAGCTTTGTACAAGTTTGACGAACTTATGAAACATCTAACAACGCGGTTTCTAGGACTCTAAACCAAGTTTCATGCAACATGATTGATTATAAGTTACTCAATTAGTTGTGTACAAGTTTCACGAACTTATAAAACATCTAACAATGCATTTCGAGGACTCTTAACAAAGTTTCATGCAACATGAGTGCTTATAAGTGTCTCAATGAGCTTTGTACAAGTTTGACGAACTTATGAAACATCTAACAACGCGTTTCTAGGACTCTAAACCAAGTTTCATGCAACATGAGTGCTTATAAGTGTCTCAATGAGCTTTGTACTAGTTTGATGAACTTCTGAAACATCTAATAACGGGGTTTCTAGGACTCTAAACAAAGTTTCATGCAATATGAGTGCTTACAAGTGACTCAATAAGCTTTGTACATGTTTCACGAACTTATGAAACATCTAACCACGCGTTTCTAGGACTCTAAACAATGTTTCATGCAACATCATGCAACATGAGTGCTTATATGTATCTGAATCAGCTTTGTATAAGTTTCACGAACTTATGAAACATCTAACAACATGGTTTCTAGGACTCTAAAACAAGTTTGATGCAACATGAGTGCTTATAAGTGTCGCAATGAGTTTTGTACTAGGTTGACGAACTTAATAAACATCTAACAATGCGGTTTCTAGGACTCTAAACCAAGTTTCATGCAACACGAGTGCTTATAAGTGACTCAATGAGCTTTGTACTAGTTTGACGAACTTATGAAACATCTAACAACTTTGTTGCTAGGACTCTAAACCAACTTTCATGAAACATGAATGTTTATAAGTGTTTGAATGAGCTTTGTACAAGTTTGACGAACTTATGAAACATCTAACAACGCGTTTCTAGGACTCTAAACAAAATTTCATGCAACATGAGTGCTTATAAGTTCCTCAATGAGCTTTGTTCAAGTTTAATGAACTTATGAAACATCTAACAACGTGTTTCTAGGACTCTAAAACAAGTTTCATGCAACAAGAGTGCTTATAAGTTTCTCAATGAGTTATGTACTAGTTTGACGAACTTATGAAACATCTAACAACGCGGTTTCTAGGACTCTAAACCAAGTTTCATGCAACATGAGTGGTTATAAGTGTCTAAATGATCTTAGTACAACTTGTCGAACTTATGAAACATCTAACAAAGCTGTTTCTAGGACTCTAAACCAAGTTTTATGCAACATGAGTGCTTATAAGTGTGTCGATGCGCTTTGTACTAGATTGACAAACTTATGAAACTTCTAACTACGTGGTTTCTAGGACTCTAAACCAAGTTTCATGCACCATGAGTTGTTATAAGTTTCTCAATGAGCTTTGTACAATTTAACGAACTTATGAAACATCTAACAAAGCGGTTTCTAGGACTCTAAACAAAGTTTCATGCAACATGAATGCATATAAGATCCTCAATGAGCTTTGTACATGTTTCACGAACTTATGAAACATCTAACAACGCGTTTCGAGGACTCTAAACCAATTCCATGTAAAACGATTGCTTATAAGTGTTTCAATGAGCTTTATACAAGTTTGACGAACTTATGAAACATCTAACAACGCATTTTTAGGACTCTAAACCAAGTTTCATGCAACATGAGTGCTTATAAGTGTCTCAATGAGCTTTGTACTAATTTGACGAACTTATGAAACATCTAACAACGCGTTTTCTAGATCTCTAAAAAAAGTTTCATGCAACATGATTTATTATAAATGTCTCCATGAGCTTTGTACATGTTTCACGAACTTATGAAACATCTAACAACGCGTTTCTAGGACTCTAAACCAAGTTTCATGTAACATGAGTGCTTATAAGTGTCTCAATGAGCTTTGTACTAATTTGACAAACTTATGAAACATCTAACAACGTATTTTCTAGGACTCTAAACAAAGTTTCATGCAACATAATTGATAATAAATGACTCAATGAGGTTTGTACTAGTTTGACGAACTTATGAAACATCTAACAACTTTGTTACTAGGACTCTAAACCAAGTTTCATGCAACATGAGTTCTTATAAGTGTCTCAATGAGCTTTGTACATGTTTGAAGAACTTATGAAACATCTAACAACGCGTTTCTAGGACTCTAAACCAAGTTTCATGCAACATGGGTGCTTATAAGTGTCTCAATGAGCTTTGTACAAGTTTCACGAACTTATGAAACATCTAACAACACGATTCTAGGACTCTAAACAAATTTTCATGCAACATGAGTTCTTATAAGTGTCTCAATGAGCTTTCTACAAGTTTCACGAACTTATGAAACATCGAACAACGTGGTTGCTAGGACTCTAAACGAAGTTTCATGCAACATGAGTGCTTATATGTGTCTCAATGAGCTTTGTACAAGTTTCACGAACTTATGAAACATCTAACAACGTGGTTGCTAGGACTCTAAACCAAGTTTCGTACAACATTAGTGCTTATAAGTGTCTCAATGAGCTTTGTACTAGTTTGACGAACTTATGAAACATCTAACAACGCGGTTTCTAGGACTCTAAACCAAGTTTCATGCAACATGAGTGGTTATAAGTGTCTAAATGATCTTAGTACAACTTGTCGAACTTATGAAACATCTAACAAAGCTGTTTCTAGGACTCTAAACCAAGTTTTATGCAACATGAGTGCTTATAAATGTCTCAATGAGCTTTGTACTAGTTTGACGAACATATGAAACATCTAACAATACGGTTTCTAGGACTCTAAACCAAGTTTCATGCAACATTAGTGCTTATAAGTGTCTCAATGAGGTTTGTACAAGTTTCACAAACTTATGAAACATCTAACGTGTTTCTAGAACTTTAAATCAAGTTTCATGCAACATGAGTGCTTATAAGTGTCTCACTGAGCTTTGTACAAGTTAGAAAAACTTATGAAACATCTAACATTGCGTTTCTAGGACACTAAACCAAGTTTCATGCAACATGAGTGCTTATAAGTGTCTCAATGAGCTTTCTACTAGTTTGACGAACTTATGAAACATCTAACAACGCGGTTTGTAGGACACTAAACAAAGTTTCATGCAACATGAGTGCTTATAAGTGTCTCAATGAGCTTTGTAAAAGTTTCACGAACTTATAAAACATTTAACAACGCGTTTCTAGGACTCTAAACCAAGTTTCATGCGACATGAGTGCTTATAAGTGTCTCAATGAGCTTTGTACAAGTTTGAAGAACTTATGAAACATCTAACAACGCGTTAATAGGACTCTAAACCATGTTTCATGCAACATGAGTTCTTATAAGTGCCTCAATGATCATTGCACGAGTTTGACAAACTTACGAAACATCTAACAATGTGGTTCTAGGACTCTAAACAAAGTTTCATGCAACATGAGTGCTTATAAGTGTCTCAATAAGCTTTATACAAGTGTCACGAATTTATGAGACATCTAACAACGTGGTTGCTAGGACTCTAAACACAGTTTCATCCAACATGAGTGCTTATATGTGTCTCAATGAGCTTTCTACAAGTTTCAAGAACTTATGAAACATCTAACAACGTGGTTGCTAGGACTCTAAACCATGTTTCATACAACATGAGTGCTTATAAGTGTCTCAATGAGCTTTGTACTAGTTTGACGAAGTTATGAAACATCTCACAAAGTGGTTTCTATGACTCTAAACAAAGTTTCATGCAACATGAGTGCTTATAAGTGTCTCAATGAGCTTTATACTAGTTTCACGAACTTATGTAACATCTAACAACTTGGTTTCTAGGACTCTAAACCAAGTTTCATGCAACATGAGTGCTTATAAGTGTCTCAATGAGCTTTGTCCAAGTTTAACGAACTTATGAAACATCTAACAACGAGGTTTCTAGGATTCTAAACCAAGTTTCATGCAACATGAGTACTTATAAGTTCCGCAATGAGCTTTTTACAAGTTTCACGAACTTATGAAACAACTAACAACGCGTTTCTAGGACTCTAAACCAAGTTTCATGCAACATGAATACTTATAAGTGTCTCAATGAGCTTTGTACAAGTTTGACGAACTTATGTAACATCTAACAACGCGTTTCTAGGACTCTAAACCAAGTTTCATGCAGCATGAGTACTTATAAGTGTCTCAATGAGTTTTGTACTAGTTTGACGAACTTATGAAACGCGTTTCTAGGACTCTAAACCAAGTTTCATGCAACATGAGTGATTATAAGTGTCTCAATGAGCTTTGTACTAGTTTGACGAACTTATGAAACATCTAACAACGCGGTTTCTAGGACTCTAAACCAAGTTTCATGCAACATGAGTGCTTATAAGTGTATCAATGAGCTTTCTACAAGTTTCACGACCTTATGAAACATATAACAACGCGATTCTAGGAATCTAAACCAAGTTTCATGCAACATGAGTGTTTATAAGTGTCTTAATGAGCTTTATACAAGTTTGACGAACTTATGAAACATCTAACAACGCGTTTCTAGGACTCTAAACAAAGTTTCATTCAACATGAGTGCTTATAAGCGTCTCAATGAGCTTTGTAAAAGTTACACAAACTTATGAAACATCTAACAGCGCGTTTCTAGGACTCTAAACCAAGTTTCATGCAACATGATAGCTTATAAGCGTCTCAATGAGCTTTTTACAAGTTTCACGAACTTATGAAACATATAACAACGTGTTTCTAGGAATCTAAACCAAGTTTCATGCAACATGAGTGCTTATAAGTGTCTCAATGAGATTCGTAAAAGTTTGACGAACTTATTAAACATCTAACAACACGTTTCTAGGACTCTAAACAAGGTTTCATGCAACAAGAGTGCTTATAAGTGTCTCAATGAACTTTGTACAAGTTTTACAAAGTTATGAAACATCTAACAACGCGTTTCTAGGACTCTAAACCAAGTTTCATGCAACATGAGTGCTTATAAGTATCTCAATGAGCTTTGTACAAGTTTGACAAACTTACAAAACATCTAACAACGCATTTCTAGGACCTTAAACCAAATTTCATGCAACATGAGTGCTTATAAGTGTCTCAATGAGATTTGTACAAGTTTGATGAACTTATGAAATATCTAACAATGCGTTTCTAGGACTCTAAACCAAGTTTCATGAAACAAGAGTGTTTATAAGTGTCTCAATGACCTTTGTACAAATTTGACAAACTTATGAAACATCTAGCAACGTGGTTTCTAGGAATCTAAACCAATTTTCATACAACATGAGTACTTATAATTGTCTCAATGGGCTTTGTACAAGTTTGACGAACCTATGAAACATCTAACAATGCGTTTCTAGGACTCCAAACCAAGTTTCATGCAGCATGAGTGTTTATAAGTGTCTCAATGAGCTTTGTACAAGTTTGACGAACTTATAAAAAATCTAACGACGTTGTTTCTAGGGCTCTAAACCAAGTTTCATGCACCATGAGTTCTTATAAGTGTCTCAATGAGCTTTTTACAAGTTTGACGAACTTATGAAACAACTAACAACTCGTTTTAGGACTCTAAACAAATTTTCATGCAACCTGAATGCTTATAAGTGTCTTATTGAGCTTTGTTAAAGTTTGACAAACTTACAAAACATCTAACAACGCGTTTCTAGGACCTTAAACCAAATTTCATGCAACATGAGTTCTTATAAGTTCCTCAATGAGCTTTGTAAAAGTTTGACGAACTTATTAAACTTCTAACAACGTGGTTTCTAGGACTCTAAACCAAGCTTCATGCAACATGAGTGCTTATAACTGTCTCAATGAAGTTTGTAAAATTTTGACGAAATTATGAAACATCTAACAACGTGGGTTCTAGAACTCTAAACCAAGTTTCATGCAACATGAGTGCTTATAAGTGTGTCAATAAACTTTGTAAAAGTTTGACGAACTTATGAAACATGTAACAACATGGTTTCTAGGACTCTAGACCAAGTTTCATGCAACATGAGTGCTTAAAAGTTTATGAATGAGCTTTGTACAAGATTCACGAACTTATGAAACATATTAAAACGCGTTTCGAGGACTCTAAACCAAGTTTCATGAAACATCAGTGCTTATAAATTCCTTAATGAGCTTTGTTAAAGTTTGACGAACTTATTAAACATCTAACAACGTGGTTTCTATGACTCTAAACCAAGCTTCATGCAACATCAATGCTTATAAATGTCTCAATGAGGTTCGTACAAGTTTGACAAACGTATAAAACATCTAACAACGCGTTTCTAAGACTCTAAACCAAGTTTCATGCAAATCGAGTGATTATAAGTGTCTCAATGAGAATTGTAAAAGTTTCACGAAGTTATGAAACATATAACAACGCGTTTCCAAGACTCTAAACCATGTTTCATGCAACATGAGTGCTTATAAGTTTCTCAATGAGCTTTGTACAAGTTTGACGAACTTATGAAACATCTAACAACGTGGTTTCTAGGACTCTAAACCAAGTTCCATGCAACCTGAGGGCTTATAAGTGTCTTAATGAGCTTTGTAAAAGTTTGACGAACTTATGAAACATCTAACAATGCGTTTCTAGGACTCTAAACCAAGTTTCATGCAACATGAGTTCTTATAAGTGTCTTAATGAGCTTTGTACAAGATTGACGAACTTATGAAACATCTAACAACGTGGGTTCTAGAACTCTAAACCAAGTTTCATGCAATATGAGTGCTTATAAGTGTCTCAATAAGCTTTGTAAAAATTTGACGAACTTATGAAACATCTAACAACGTGGTTTCTAGGACACTAGAACAAGTTTCATGCAACATGAGTGCTTAAAAGTTTCTGAATGAGCTTTGTACAAGTTTCACGAACTTATGAAACATAATAAAACGCGTTTCGAGGACTCTAAACCAAGTTTCATGAAACATGAGTGTTTATAAGTTCCTCAATGAGCTTTGTTAAAGTTTGACAAACTTATGAAACTTCTAACAACGTGGTTTTCTAAAACTCTAAACCAAGCTTCATGCAACATGAGTGCTTATAAGTGTCTCAATGAACTTTGTACAAGTTTGACAAACTTATGAAACATCTAACAATGTGAGTTCTAGAACTCTAAACAGAGTTTCATGCAACTAGAGTGCTTATAAGTGTCTCAATAACCTTTGTAAAAGTTTGACGAACTTATAAAACATCTAACAACGTGGTTTCTAGGACTCTAGACCAAGTTTCATGCAACATGAGTGCTTATAAGTTTCTGAATGAGCTTTGTACAAGTTTCTAGAACTTATGAAACATATTAAAACGCGTTTCGAGGACTCTAAACCAAGTTTCATGAAACATGAGTGCTTATAAGTTCCTCAATGAACTTTGTTAAAGGTTGACAAACTTATGAAATATATAACAACGTGGTTTCTAGGACTCTAAACCAAGCTTCATGCAACATCAGTGCTTATAAGTTCCTCAATAAGCTTCGTACAAGTTTGATAAACTTATGAAACATCTAACAACGCGTTTCTAGGACTCTAAACCAAGTTTCATGCAACGTGAGTGATTATAAGTGTTTCAATGAGCATTGTAAAAGTTTCACGAAGTTATGAAACATATAACAACGCGTTTCTAGGACTCTAAACCAAGTTTAATGCAACATGAGTGCTTATAAGTGTCTCAATGACATTTGTAAAAGTTTGACGAACTTATGAAACATCTAACAACGTGGTTTCTAGGAATCTAAACCAGTTTTCATACAACATGAGTGCTTATGAGTGTCTCAATGAGCTTTTTACAAGTTTGACGAACTTATGACACATCTAACAACCCGTTTCTAGGACTCTAAACAAGGTTTCTTGAAACATGAGTGCTTATAAGTGTCTCAAGGAACTTTCTACAAGTTTAACGAACTAATGAAACATCTAACAACATGGTTTCTAGGACTCTAAATCAAGTTTCATGCACCATGAGTGTTTATAAGTGTCTCATTGAGATTTTTACAAGTTTGACGAACTTATGAAACAACTAACAACGCGTTTCTAGGACTCTAAACAATTTTTCATGCAACATGAGTGCTTATAAGTGTCTTAATGATCTTTGTATAAGTTTGACAAACTTATGAAACATCTAACAACGTGGTTGCTAGGAATCTAAACCAAGTTTTGATGCATAATGAGAGCTTATAAGTGTCTCAATGAGGTTTGTACAAGTTTGACGAACTTATGAAACATCTAACAACGCGTTTCTAGGACTCAAAATCAAGTTTCATGCAACATGAGTGTTTATAAGTCTATCAATGATTTTTTTACAAGTTTGACGAACTTATGAAACATCTAACAACGTGGTTTCTAGGACTCAAAACCAAGCTTCATGCAACATGAGTGCTCATAAGCGTCTCAATGAGTTTTGTACAAGTTTGACGAACTTATGAAACATCTAACAACTTGTTTCTAGGACTTTAAACCAAGTTTACTGCAAAATGAGTGCTTATAAGTGTTTCAATGAGCTTTGTACAAATTTGAAAAACTTATGAAACATCTGACAACATGGTTTCTAGGACTCTAAACCAAGTTTCATGCATCATGAGTTCTTATAAGTTTCTCCATGAGCTTTGCGCAAGTTTGACGAACTTATTAAACATCTAACAACGTGGTTTCAAAGACTCTAAACCAAGTTTCTTGCAACATGAGTGTTTATAAGTGTCTCAATGAGCTTTGTACAAATTTGACAAACTTATGAAACATCTAACAACGTGGTTTCTAGGACTCTAAACCAATTTTCATACATCATGAAACATCTAACAACGTGGTTTCTTATGAAACATCTAACAACGCGTTCCTAGGACTCTAAACCAAGTTTCATGCAACATGAGTGATTATAAGTGTCTCAATGAGCATTGTAAAAGTTTCACAAAGTTATGAAACATATAACAACGTGTTTCTAGGACTCTAATCCAAGTTTTATGCAACAAGAGTGCTTATAAGTTTCTCAATGAGTTTTGTACAAGTTTCACGAACTTATGAAACATCTAACAACGTGGTTTCTAGGACTCTAAACAAAGGTTCATGCAACATGAGTGACTATAAGTGTCTCAATGAGCTTTGTACAAGATTGACGAACTTATGAAACATCTAACAACGCATTTCTAGGACTCTAAACCAAGTTTTATGCAACATTAGTGATTAAAAGTGTCTCAATGGGCATTGTAAAAGTTTCACGAAGTTATGAAGAATATAACAACGCGATTCTAGGACTCTAAACCAAGTTTCATGCAACATGAGTGCTTATAAGTGTCTCAATGAGCTTTATACGAGTTTGACGAACTTATGAAACATCTACCAAAGAGTTTCGAGGACTCTGAAGAAATTTTCCTGCAACATGAGTTCTTATAAGTGTCTTAATGAGCTTTGTACAAGATTGACGAACTTATGAAACATCTAACAACGCATTTCTAGGATTCTAAACTAAGTTCAGGCAACATGAGTGCTTATAAGTTCCTCAATGAGCTTTGTACAAAATTCACGAACTTATCAAACATCTAACAACGCGTTTCTAGCACTCTAAACCAAGTTTCATGCAACATGAGTGATTATAAGTGTCTCAATGAGATTTTTACAAGTTTGACAAACTTATGAAACATATAACAACACGTTTCTAGGACTCTAAACTAATTTTCATGCATGATGAGTTCTTATAAGTGTCTCAATGAACTTTGTACAAGTTTGAAGAACTTATGAAACATCTAACAACAAGTTTCTAGGACTCTAAACAAATTTTCATGCAACATGAGTGCTTATATATGTCTTAATGAGCTTTGTACAAGTTTGACGAACTTATGAAACATATAACAACGCGTTTCTAGGACTCTAAACCAAGTTTCAAGCAACATGAGTGCTTATAAGTGTCTCAATGATCTATGTACAAGTTTGTCGAACTTATGAAACATCTAACAACGTGTCTCTAGGACTCTAAACCAAGTTTCATGCAACATGAGTGCTTACAACTGTCTCAATTAGCTTTGTACAAGTTTGACGAACTTAAGAAACATCTAACAACGCGTTTCGAGGACTCTAAACCAAGTTTCATGCAACATGAGTGATAATAAGTGTCTCAGTGAGATTTTTACAAGTTTAACGAACTTACGAAACATCTAACAACGGGTTCTTAGGACTCTAAACCATGTTTCATGCAACATGAGTGCTTATAAGTGTCTCAATGAGCTTTTTACTAGTTTGACAAACTTATGAAACATCTAACAACGCGTTTCTAGGACTCTTAACCAAGTTTCATGCAACATGAGTGCTTATAAGTGTCTCAATTAGCTTTGTACAAGTTTGACGAACTTATGAAACATCTAATAACGCGTTTCTATGACTCTAAACAAAGTTTCATGCAACATGAGTGATTATAAATGTCTCAATGAGCTTTGTACAAGTTTGACGAACTTATGAAACATTTAACAACGCGTTTCTAGGACTCTAAACCAATTTTCATGCATGATGAGTTCTTATAAGTGTCTCAATGAACTTTGTACAAGTTTGAAGAACTTATGAAACATCTAACAACAAGTTTCTAGGACTCTAAACAAATTTTCATGCAACATGAGTGCTTATATATGTCTTAATGAGCTTTGTACAAGTTTGACGAACTTATGAAACATTTAACAACGCGTTTCTAGGACTCTAAACCAAGTTTCATGCAACGTGCGTGCTTATAAGTGTCTCAATGAGCTTTGTACAAGTTTCACGAACTTATGAAACATCTAACAATGCGGTTTCTAGGACTCTAAACCAAGTTGCATGCAACATGAGTGCTTATAAGTTCCTCAATGAGTTTTGTACAAGTTTCAAGAACTTATAAAACATCTAACAACGCGTTTCTAGGATCTAAACAAAGTTTTATGCAACATGAGTGCTTATAAGTGTCTCAATGACCTTTGTACAAGTTGGAAAAACTTATGAAACATCTGACAACGTGGTTTCTAGGACTCTAAACCAAGTTTCCTGCAACATGAGTGATTATAAGTGTCTCAATGAGCTTTGTACAAGTTTGACAAACTTATGAAACATCTATAAACACATTTCTAAGACTCTAAGCCAAGTTTCATGCAACATGAGTACTTATAAGTGTTTTAATGAGCTTTTTACAAGTTTGACAAACTTATGAAACATCTAACAACGTGGTTTCTAGGACTCCAAACCAAGTTTCATGCAACATGAGTGCTTATAAGTGTCTCAATGAGCTTTTTACAAGTTTGACGAACTTATGAAACTACTACAATGCGTTTCTAGGACTCTAATCAAATTTTCATACAACCTAAGTGCTCATAAGTATCTTAATGAGTTATGTACAAATTTGACGAACTTATGAAACCTCTAACAACGCGTTTCTAGGACCCTAAATTAAGTTTATTGCAACATGAGTTCTAATAAGTGTCTGAATGAGCTTTGTACTAGTTTGACGAACTTATGAAACATCTAACAACGTGGTTGCTAGGAATCTAAACCAAGTTTTGATGCAACATAAGCGCTTATAAGTGTCTCAATGAGCTTTGGATAAGTTTGACGAACTTATGAAACATCTAACAACGCGTTTGTAGGACTCTAAACACTGTTTCATGCAATATGAGTGCTTATATGTCTCTCAATAATCTTTGTAAAAGTTTGACGAATTTATGAAACATCTAACAAAGTTGTTTCAAGGACTCAAAACCAAGCTTCCTGCAACATGAGTTCTTAGAAGTGTTTCAATGAGCTTTGTACAAGTTGGACAAACTTATGAAACATCTATCAACGCATTTCTATGCTCTCAACCAAGTTTCATGCAACATGAGTGCTTATAAGTGTTTCAATGAGCTTTTTACAACTTGGAAAAACTTATGAACATCTCACAACGTGGTTTCTTGGACTCTAAACCAAGTTTCATGCAACACGAGTGCTTATAAGTTCCTCATTGAGCTTTGTTAAAGTTTGATGAACTTATGAAACATCTAACAACGTGGTTTCTAGGACTCTAAACCAAGCTTCATGCAACATGACTGCTTATAAGTGTCTCAATGAGCTTTGTACAAGTTTTACGAACTTATGAAACATCTAACAACGTGGTTTCTATAGATCTAAACCAAATTTCATGCGATATGAGTTATTATAAGTATCTCAATAAGCTTTGTAAAAGTTTGACGAACTTATGAAACATTTAACAACGCGTTTCTAGGACTCTAAACCAAGTTTCATGCGACATGAGTTATCATAAGTGTATCTATGAGCTTAGTACAAGTTTCACGAAATTATGAAACATATAAAAACGCGTTTCTAGGACTCTAAACCGTTTCATGCAACATGAATGCTTATAAGTGTCTCAATGAGCTTTGTACAAATTTGACAAATTTATGAAACATCTAACAACGTGGTTTCTAAGACTCAAAACCAAGCTTCATGCAACATGAGTGCTTATAAGTGTCTCAATGAGCTTTGTACTAATTTGACGAAATTATGAAACATCTAACAATGTGGTTTGCTAGGACTCTAAACCAAGTTTTATGGAAAATGAGTGCTTATAAGTGTCCCAATGAGCTTTGTACAAGTTTTACGAACTTACGAAACATCTAACAACGCGTTTCTAGGACCATAAACCAAGTTTCATGCAAAACGAGTGATTATAAATGTCTCAATGAGCGTTGACAAACTTATGAAACATAACAATGCGTTTCGGGGACTCTAAACCAAGTTTTATGCTATATGAGTGCTTATAAATTCCTCAATTAGCTTTGTTAATGTTTGACAAACTTATGAAACATCTAACAATGTGGTTTCTAGCACTCTAAAACAAGTTTCATGCAACATGAGTGCTTATAAGTGTCTCAATGAGCTTTGTACAAGTTGGAAAAACTTATGAAACATTTGAAAATGTGGTTTCTAGGACTCTAAACAACATGAGTGCTTATAAGTTTCTCCATGAGCTTTGTACAAGTTTTACAAACTTACGAAACATCTAACAACACGTTTCTAGGATTCTAATCTAGTTCATGCAACATGAGTGCTTATAAGTTCCTCAATGAGCTTTGTATAAGTTTCGCGAACTTATGAAACATCTAACAACGCGTTTCTAGGACTCTAAACCAGGTTTCATGCAACATAAGTGATTATAAGTGTCTCAATGATCTTTGTACAGGTTTCAAGAAGTTATGAAACATATAACAACGCGATTTTAGGACTCCAAACAAAGTCTCATGCAACAGGAGTGCTTATAAGTGTCTCAATGAGCTTTATAAAAGTTTGACGAACTTATGAAACATGTAACAACGTGGTTTCTAGGACTATATACCAAGTTTCATGCAAAATGAGGGCTTATAAGTGTCTCAATGAGCTTTGTACAAGGTTGACGAACTTATCAAACATCTAACATGCGTTTCTAGGACTCTAAACAAAGTTTCATGCAACATGAGTACTTATAAGTGTCTTAATGAGCTTTCTAAAAATTTGACGAAATTATGAAACATCTAAGAACGCGTTTCTATGACTCTAAATTAAGTTTCATACAACATGAGTGATTATAGGTGTCTCAGTGAGCTTTGTACTAGTTTGACGAACTTATGAAACATATAAAAACCTGGTTGGTAGGACTATAAACCAAGTTTCATGCAACATGAGTGCTTATAACTGTCTCAATGATCTTTGTACAAGTTTGACGAACTTATGAAACATCTAACACCGTGGTTTCTAGGACTCTAGACCAACTCTCATGCAACATGAGTGCTTATAAGTTTCCGAATGAGCTTTGTACAAGTTTCACGAACTTATGAAACATATAACAATGCTTTTAGAGGACTCTAAACCAAGTTTCATGCAACTTGAGTACTTATAAGTTCATGAATGAGCTTTGTTAAAGTTTGACGAACTTATGAAACATCTAACAACGCGTTTCTAGGACTCTAAACAAATTTTCATGCAACCTAATAGGTTATAAGTGTCTTAATGAGCTTTGTACAAGTTTGACAAATTTATGAAACATCTAACAACGCGTTTCTAGGACTCTAAATTAAGTTTCATGCAACATGAGTGCTTATCAGTGTCTCAATGAGCTTTGTACAAGTTTGACGAATTTATGAAACATATTACAACGTGGTTGCTAGGACTCTAAACCAAGTTTTGATGCAACATGAGCGCTTATAAGTGTCTCAAGGAGCTTTGTACAAGTTTGACGAACTTATGAAACATCTAACAACGCGTTTCTAGGACTCTAAACCAAGTTTCATGCAACATAAGTGCTTATAACTCTCTCAATGTTTCCATGAGCTTTGTGCAAGTTTGACAAACTTACAAAACATCTAACAACGCGTTTCTAGGACCCTAAACCAAATTTCATGCAACATGAGTGCTTATAAAATCCTCAATGAGCTTTGTTAAATCTAACAACGTGGTTTCTAGGAATCTAAACCAAGCTTCATGCAACATAATTATTTATAAGTGTCTCAATGAGCTTTGTACAAGTTTGACGAACTTGTGAAACATTTAATAACGTGGTTTCTAAGAATTTAAATCAAGTTTCATGCAACATGATTGCTTATAAGTGTCTGAATAAGCTTTGTAAAAGTTTGAAGAATTTATGAAACATCTAACAACGCGTTTCTAGGACTCTAAACCAAGTTTCATGCGACATGAGTGATTATAAGTGTCTCAAAGAGCTTTGTACATGTTTCACGAAGTTATGAAACATATAACAACACGTTTCTAGGAATCTAAACAAAGTTTCATGCAACATGAGTGTTTATAAGTGTCTCAATGAGCTTTGTACAAGTTTGAACTTATGAAACATCTAACAACGCGTTTTTAGGATTCTAAACCAGGTTTCTTGAAACATGAGTGCTTATAAGTGTCTCAAGGAGCTTTGTACAATTTTGACGGACTTATGAAACATCTTACAACGTGGTTTCTAGGACTCAAAACCAAGCTTGATGCAACATGAGTGCTTATACGTCTCAATGAGCTTTCTACTAGTTTGACGAACTTATGAAATATCTGACAACGTGGTTGCTAGAACTCTAAACCAAGTTTCATGCAACATGAGTGCTTATAAGTGTCTCAATGAGCTTTGTACATGTTTGACGGACTTATGGAACATCTAACAACGGGTTTCTAGGTCTCTAAAGTAAGTTTCATGCAACATGCGTGCTTGTATGTGTCTCAATGAGCTTTGTACAAGTTTGAAGAACTTACGAAACATCTAACAACGCTTTTTTAAAACACTAAACCAAATTTCATGCAACACGAGTGATTATAAATGTCTCAATGAGCTTTGTACAAGTTTCACGAAGTTATGAAACATATAACAATGCGTTTCTAGGACTCAAAACCAAGTTTAATGCTATATGAGTGCTTATAAGTTCCCCAATGAGCTTTGTTAATGTTTGGCGAACTTATGAAACATCTAACAACGTGGTTTCTAAGACTCAAAACCAAGCTTCATGCAACATCATTGCTTATAAGTGTCTCAATGAGCTTTGTACTAGATTGACAAACTTATGAAACATCTAACAACGCGTTTCTAGGACTCTAAACCAAGTTTCATGCAACATGAGTGCTTATAAGTGTCTCAATGAGCTTATAAGTGTCCTTATGAAACATCTAACAACGGCTATATCTGTCAGAATTTCGTCGGAAATTTCCGAGGGAATTCAGATTTTCCCGAAAGTAGCCGTGGGAAATCCGTCGGAAATTTCCGACGGAAAAATATATCCGTCGGAAATTTCCGACTGTTTTCCGACGGCTTCTTTCCCTGGGAAATCTGTCGGAATTCCCTCGGGAATTTCCGACGGAAACTTGTCCCTCGGAAAATCCGTCGGAAATCGGGTTGTTTTCTTGTAGTGTTTGTACAAGTTTAACAAACTTATGAAACATCTAACTTGTTTTTCGAGCACTCTAAACAAAGTTTCATGCAACATGAGTGCTTATAAATGTCTTAATGAGCTTTGTACAATTTTGACGAACTTATGAAACATCTAACAACGCATTTCTAGGACTCTAAATTAAGTTTCATGCAAGATGAGTGCTTATAAGTGTCTCAATGAGCTTTGTACTAGTTTTATGAACTTATGAAACATCTAACAACGTGGTTGATAGGACTTTAAACCAAGTTTCATGGAACATGAGTGCTTATAATTGTTCCAATAAGCTTTGTACAAGTTTGACGAACTTATGAAACATCTAACAACGTGCTTTCTAGGACTCTAGACAAGGTTTCATGCAATATGAGTGCTTCTAAGTGTACGAATGAGCTTTGTACAAGTTTCACGAACTTATGAAACGTATAACAACGCGTTTCGAGGACTCTAAACCAAGTTTCATGCAACATGAGTGCTTATAAGTTCCTCAATGAGCTTTGTTAAAGTTTGACGAACTTATGAAACATCTAACAACGTGGTTTCTAGGACTCTAAACCAAGTTTCATGCAACATGAATGCTTATAAGTGTCTCAATGGGCTTTGCACAAGTTTGACGAACATATGAAACATCTAAAAACTCGTTTCTAGAACTCTAAACAAATTTTTCATGCAACCTGAGTGCTTATAAGTGTCTTAATGACTTTTTTACAAGTTTGACGAACTTATGAAACATATAAGGACGCGTTTCTAGGACTCTAAATTAAGTTTCATGCAACACGAGTGCTTATAAGTCTCAATGAGCTTTGTACTAGTTTGACGAACTTATGAAACATCTAACAACGTGGTTGCTAGGACTCTAAACCATGTTTTGATGCAACATGAGCGCTATAAATGTCTCAATGAGCTTTGTAAAAGTTTGACGAACTTATGAAACATCTAACAATGCGTTTTTAGGACTCTAAACCAAGTTTCATGCAACATGAGTGCTTATAAGTCTCTCAATGATCTTTGTACAAGTTTGACGAACTTACGAAACATCTAACATGTGTTTCTAGGACTCTAAACAAAGTTTCATGCAACATGAGTGATTATAAGTGTCTCAATGAGCTTTGTACAAGTTTGACGAACTTATGAAACATCTAACAACGTGGTTTCTAGGACTCTAAACCAAGTTTACTCCAACATGAGGGCTTATAAGCTTTGTACAAGTTTGACAAATTTATGAATCATCTAACTTGTTTTTCGAGGACTCTAAACAAAGTTTCATGCAACATGAGTGCTTATAAGTATCTTAATGAGCTTTGTACAAGTTTGACGAACTTATGAAACATCTAACAACGCGTTTCTAGGACTAAAAATTAAGTCTCAATGAGCTTTGTACTAGTTGGACGAACTTATGAAACTACTAACAATGTGGTTGCTCGGACTCTAAACTAAGTTTCATGCAACATGAGTGCTTATAAGTGTCTCAATGAACTTTTTACAAGTTTGACGAACTTATGAAACATCTAACAACGTGGTTTCTAGGACTCTAGACCAAGTTTCATGCAACATGAGTGCTTATAAGTTTCTGAATGAGCTTTGTACAAGTTTCACGAATTTATGAAACATATAACAACGTGTTTCGAGGACTCTAAACCAAGTCTCATGCAACATGAGTGCTTATAAGTTCCTCAATGAGCTTTGTTAAAATTTGACGAACTTATGAAACAAAGAGGTTTGTATAAAAGTTTGACTAAAGAATAATGTGGGAGGCGTGCAACTTATAAAAGAGAATAGCACAAGTCGGTATCTCTCTTAGGGCTTCACTTAATAAGAAAAAGGAAAAGTGCAAATAAAAAATGGAAATCGCACAAAACGACACAACGTGTGCGGATAGAACAGAAAGTAGCGTGAAGAGCCTTGCTTAACACACTCTTCAAGCTATGATCACTAATGGACGATGTAGTGTTCTCATGTGCCTCGTTAAAACCCAGTGGGAAAGAGTACCAAGCGAGACACTTAGTCCGCTTAGCTCTCATGGCTTGGTCTTCTTATGTAGCTGTGATGTATACGTTAAAGTAGCTCCCAGTTGCTCCTTCATCCTCCATTGTCATCGATCGAACATCCTTGGCTAGCTCCTTAGCTTTGGATCGCGTGATTACTCCTTCGTGCTTCTCGATGCTCGATGCTCGAGCGCCTTGGTGCTCGGTGTCGATGTCCGGGGGTCGAGCGCCTTGGTGCTTGGTATCCGGTTCCGGTTCCATGATCATATCATCCCCTCCCTCTTGAAAAGGATTTGTCCTCAAATCTGAATAAGCAAAATAAGGAGACAAGTCCCTTTGAACGGTATGTCTACTCTTGGAGATCAATTTTGTAGGCGTTGTTGTTCATCCGCTTGGTCCCTTTTAACGGTTCGTCTACTGTTGGCATAACCTTGGACTTCCTCTCTGCTGGGAATCGCTCCTTCCTCAAGTGGATCCACACCAAATTGTCTTCCTCAAACACCATCTCCTTTCAGCCTTTATTCGCATGCTTAGCGTAGAGCTCAGTCTTCTTTTCTATGTTCTCCTTCGCCTTCTCATGCATCTTCTTAACATGCTCAGCTTTTCTTTTGCCATCAAGACTAGACATTTCACTCAAAGGTAATCTAATTAGATCAAGTGGAGACATTGGATTAAACCCATAAACTAATTCAAATGGAGAGTAGAGAGTAGTAGAATGCTTAGCGCGGTTGTAGGCAAACTCAACATGGGGTAGACACTCTTCCCATGACTTTAGGTTGCTTCTCACCAACGTCCTTAGAAGCGTTGACAACGATCTGTTCACAACTTCAGTTTGTTCGTCGGTTTGTGGATGGTAAGTGGTAGAGAAGGATAGCTTGGTTCCTAGGTTTTCCCACAAGGTGCGCCAAACGTGGCTCTAGAACTTGGTGTCTCTGTCCGAAAATATTACTTGGAGCATGCCATGTAGCCTCACTAATTCCCTGAAAAACAAGTTAGCTACGCTTACCGCATCATCGGTCTTTTGACAAGCTATAAAATGAGCCATCTTGCTAAACCTCGTCCACAACAACAAAGATATAATCTCTACCATTTCTAGTTCGAGGTAAGACAATCACAAAATCCATAGATATATGAGTTCAAGGGTGAGAAGGTATGGAAAAAAGGGTGTACAAACCGTGTGGCTTAACCTTACTCTTAGCTTTTTTGCATGTGATGCACCTAAGACAAATTCTCTCCACGTCTCTCCTCATATGCGGTCAATAGAAGTAGGCTTGAAGGCTAGCTAAGGTTTTGGCAACTCCAAAGTGTCCGGCTAGTCCTCCATCATGAGCTTCTCGAATAAGTATCTCCCTTACGGAACTAGTAGGTATGTACAACCTATAGTGGAAGAACAAGTAGCCGTCATGTCTATAGTAATTCTTACAAGCAAACTTAGCACATTTCAAGTAGTAAGCGCTAAACTCAGAATCAGATTCATATAACGTTGTAAGGACTTCAAATCCTATGAGTCTAGATGTTAATTCTGAGATCAGAGTGTACCTTCGGTACAATGCGTCGGCTACGACATTGTCCTTACCTTTCTTATACTTGATAACGTAGGGGAACGCCTCAATGAACTCTTTCCAGCGGCCATGCCTCTTATTCAGCTTTTGTTGGCCTTTCAAGTGCTTTAGAGACTCATGATTCGTGTGAATAACGAACTCCTTGGGCCATAAATAATGTTGTCAAGTCTGCAACACCCTCACCAATGCATAGAGCTCTTTGTGATAGGTGGGAGAGTTCATGGTGGCCCCTCCAAATTTCTTGCTAAAGTAGGCAATCGGTCTTTTTTCATGCATCAAGACGACGCCAATACCTAGACCAGAAGCATCGCAATCAATTTTTAAGGTTTTGACAAAATTAGGTTACATAAGTAATGGGGCATTTATAAGCTTCACTTTGAGGCTTTGGAAAGCCTTTTCTTGCGCATCTCCCTATCTGAAACCAACGTCCTTCTTGATAACTTCGGTCAATGGTGTCGCCATGGTGCTAAAGTCCTTGACAAAACGCCTATAGAAGTCGGCTAATCCATGAAAGCTTCGGACTTATCCAATGGTGGTTGGTGTTGGCCATTCTTTAATCGCCTTGACCTTCTCTTCGTCGACCCTAACTCCTTCTGTACTCACAACAAAGCCTAAGAAAACAATCTCATTAGTGAAAAATGTACAAGGTTAGCGAAAAGATTCTCCCTTCTTAGGACATCAAGAACGATTCAGACATGGTCAATACGCTCGTCTAGGTTCTTTCTAAAGATCATGATATCATCAAAGTAAACCACAACGAATACACCGATAAAAGACCTCAAAACATGATTCATTAGTCTCATAAAAGTGCTAGGCGCATTAGTAAGATCGAAAGGCATAACAAGCCACTCATATAAGCCTTGCTTAGTTTTGAAGGCCGTTTTCCACTCATCACCCTCCTTCATCCTAATCTAATGGTAACCACTCTTAAGATCAATCTTAGAGAACACGTTATAACCACACAATTCATCTAACATATCATCTAATCTAGGAATAGGGTGGCGATACTTTACCGTAATGATGTTGATGGCTCGACAATCAACACACATACGCCATGATACGTCCTTCTTGGGAACAAGTAGCACATGTACAACACATGGACTCATGTTGTCTCGAATATTTCCTTTGCTAGTCAACTCCTCAACCTGTTTCTGAAGCTCCTTGGTCTCCACCAGATTGGTCCAATAGGCGGGTCGGTTTGGAAGTGCTGAAACATGGATTAGATCAATCTGGTGCTCAATGCCTCAGATTGGTAGCAAACCAGGTGGAATCTCCTTAGGAAAGACGTCGCTATAGTCCTGCAAAAGCTTGGCAAACTCACTAGGAAGATCATGTGGAGGGTTAGTTCTAACAAGGCTCTCCTTATACACAGACAACAAAATAGAACAATTTGAAGTTAAGAGTTGAGAAACTTCTCTTTGGTTTATGTAGAGGTTGGTGGACGGAGTTGTAGCCTTCTCTTTCTCTTCATTGAGCTTTAGATAGAGCTGGTCTTGATACACTTCACTAGGTGTGAGAGGAGCATGGGTGACCTTTTTGCCTTTGAATTCAAATGAGTGCTTGTTGGTATAGCCGTCAAGTAGAACCCTACGGTCAGATTTCCACGGCCATCCTAAAAATATATGGATGGAACACATAGGTATCACCTCAAAAATCACTTCATCTTCATACTTGCCAATAGAGAAGGATAATCGGATTTGACGAGTCACGTTAAGGCACCACTTTCATTCAACCATTGTAGCTTGTAGGGACGCGAATGAGAGATGGTTCCTATGCTTAACTTCTTAACCATGGGCTTACTAGCTGCATTAGTACAGCTCCCACCATATATGATGAGGCTACATACCTTGCCCTTGACAATGCACCGTGGGTTGAAGAAGTGGTATCTTTGCACTAGTTCCTCTGGTTGGTTTTGCACACTCAATGTCCTTCGAGCAACTAACATCTCTCCAACGGCAGCTACTTCTGCTTCTTCTTCTCGGCCAGAATCAGAAGCTTGTGGTACTACCTCTCCGTTGTCAAGCAACAAAAATACCTTCTTGTTGGGGCAATCTCTCGAGTAATGGCCCATTCCTTGACATCTAAAACACCTAACGTTACTTGAGGAGGTGTTGCTTTTGCCTTTGGAATCATACTTAACCTCTTCTTTTGTCGTGGAAGTAGGTTTGGTGTCTTTGGAAAAGGGTGGCCTAGTAGGTGTGAAATCCTTTGGTTTTTTTTGGTGTGGAGGAGAAACTAGGCTTGACATATCTCCTCTTGTTCTGACTCTCCACTAGCTAAACTTTGTGTACAAGCTCCTCAAGATCCGCATAAGTCTGAAGCTCAATTTTGTCTTGTATGTCTCGGCTAAGTCCACCAATAAACCGTGCCATGGTAACTTCATCATCTTACTCTAGACCGGCTCTAATAAGGAGAGTTTCCATCTCTTGGAAGTAGTCTCGGTAAGTGGTTGATCCTTGAGTTAACTTCCTAAGCTTGTTGAGAACCTCTCGGTGATAATGGCTGGGAAAAAACTGTTTCCTCATTTGGGTAGTGAGTTCGTGCAAAGTGAGGATAGGTTGCTCATTGTGGCGGTTCCTTGAGGTGCAAATCTTATCCCACCAAAGAAGCGCATAGTCACTAGACTTCGATACGGCTATCTTCACTTTGTTGGAAGCATAGGTGTCATGGCGCAAGAAGCTAGACTCCATTTTCTTCTCCAAATTAAGGTAAGCTTCCGGGTAATTCTTGCCGTGGAAAGGAGGAAACTTGGCGTTGATATGCTTCAACTGTTGTCTCTCTGGGCCTCTAGGGTCGTCTCTATCACGCCTCTCACGTCTTTGACTCCTCCTACTATTATATGAGGTGTTGTGACCGTAGTACTCATCATTGGATTAAAGGTAGATGCGTTGGGGGGCAATGGTGTCGGTTATGCGGCGATGAGGACCATGTGATCTCTGCCTAGGAGCTCCCTCTTCTTGCCCAATAGGTTCATCATGAGCTGGCTGTCTTGGTTCTCTTGCCTCTCTCTCTCAGCATTAACCGGATGGATGTTACGGATGGCCCTAAACTTGGATGTACCGAAAAGAACTTTCCCCTTGGCTATCCTCATGACCTCGGAAGGGGTTGGAGTATGCTCCCTCTCGAATTCAGAGGTCACTACCTTGGCATTCTTGGCGTTTCTCTCAAGTTCCAAGGTCAAGTGTTGGCTTATTTGCTAAGGTAGGATTTGTTGGATCGCCTTGGTGATTTATGTAGCTATCATCTTCTTGAGGTCATGCGTAGCGTCCGTGGGAAGTTCCATGTACCTGTTTCACACAAAAGATCTCGAAGTAAGGTGTTCCAAGTGTGATATCAACACGCAAAGTGTAAAACAACACAACGTACGATTCAGCGCAAAGCAGAACGCAAGACAAAAAAAGTAAATTGGAAATTTAAATGAAACGCGAGTTTCGATCAAAAAGGAAATTGACAACAACAAGTTTTGAAGATGCATTAGGGTTTTAAAGATCTAGCAAAAATAAACTACAGCCGCCAAGCACGAAGAACACTCAAGAACACTAAGTACAATAACGAACTTAAATAAATCAATAGCTATCAAGTAATCGTAACACAATCAACAAGTACTTGTCCTAAGCAATCAAATCATTCATAGGTGGTTCAAAATAAGTTTAAGCGATAGAATTCAAAAACATCACAATAACTCTAACGGTCCTATCGATGAACAAGTTCCAAATACAGAAAATCAATCAACCTATCAATCTAAGCAAGGACGTATTCAGTTCTGGTGACAACAAACTAATCGATGAAGAAAAGAGAAGAAGGAACTCAGCCTTGTGGTTCATAATTGGCTTTGATACCACGTCATACGCTCTCGGCCAAGGAAAAAACTCCTAGTACTAGGTAGGTTCGTTTCTTATGGGTGTGGAAGATTGGTGGCGATAAACAAAGGGGAAGAACCGGTGGATATGGTGGTAGAGCGGCACGGAATGGTGGTGTACGTCTCAAAGATGTTATGGTACTACTTCCTTGATGGTTAGGAGAAACCCTTGGAAGCAATCGACTTGTAAGAGTTTTGGATTCAAAGGATTAATCGGTGTGAGTCGAAACAAATAGGTTTGTATAAAAGTTTGACTAAAGAATAATGTGGGCGGCGTCAAGCTTATAAAGAGAATAGCACATGTCGCTTTCTCTCTTAGGGCTTCACGCAACAAGAAAAAGGAAAAGTGCAAAAAAGGAGAAAAGGAAATTGCACATAAAAAATGGAAATCGCACAAAACGACACAACGTGTTCGGATAGAACATCATGTAGCGTGAAGTGCCTTGCTTAACACACTCTTCAAGCTATGATCACTAATGGACGACGTAGTGTTCTTCTTGGCCTCGTCAAAAACCAGTGGGAAAGAGTACCAAGCGGGACACTTAGTCCGCTTAGCTCTCATAGCATTGTCTTCTTATGTAGTCGTGATGAATACGTTGAAGTAGCTCCCACATGCTCCTTCATCCTCCATTGTCATTACTTGAACGTCCTTGGCTAGCTCATTAGCTTTGGATCTCGTGATTTCTCCTTCGTGCTTCTCGATGCTCGGTGCTCGAGCGCCTTGGTGCTCAGTGTCGATGTCCGGTGGTCGAGTGCCTTGGTGCTCGGTATCCGGTTTCGGTTCCATGATCATATCAGTGCTTATAAGTGTCTCAAGGAGCTTTGTACAAGTTTGACGAACTTATTAAAAATCTAAAAACGTGGTTTCTATGACTCAAAACCAAGCTTCATGTTATATGATTGCTTATAAGTGTCTCAATGAGCTTTTTATAAGTTTGACGAACTTATGAAATATCTAACAACGTGGTTTCTAGGTCTCTAGACCAAGTTTCATGCAACATGAGTGCTTATAAGTTCCTCAATGAGCTTTGTACAAGTTTGACGAATTTATTAAACATCTAACAACGTGGTTTCTAAGACTCAAACCCAAGCTTCATGCAACATGAGTGCTTATAAGTGTCTCAATGAGCTTTTTACAAGTTTGACAAACTTATGAAACATCTAACAACGAGTTTCTAGGACTCTAAACCAAGTTTCAAGCAACATGAATGATTATAAGTGTCTCAATTATAGTTGAACAAGTTTCACGCAATTATGAAACATATAACAACGTGTTTCTAGGACTCTAAACCAAGTTTCATGAAACATGAGTGCTTATAAGTGTCTCAATAAGCTTTGTACAAATTTGACGAACTTATGAAACATCTAACAACGTGGTTTCTAGGACTCTAAACAATTTTTCATGCAACATGAGTGCTTATAAGTGTCTAAATGAGTTTTGTACAAGTTTGACAAACTTATGAAACACCGAACAACGTGGTTTCTAGGACTCTAAACCAAGTTTCAAGCAACATGAGTGCTTATAATTTTCTCAATAAGCTTTGTACAAGTTTGACGAACTTATGAAATATCTAACAACGTGGTTTCTATGACTCAAAACCAAGCTTCATGCTATATGAGTGCTTATAAGTGTCTCAATGAGCTTTTTACAAGTTTGACGAACTTATGAAACATCTAACAACATGGTTTCTAGGTCTCTAGACCAAGTTTCATGCAACATGAGTGCTTATAAGTTCCTCAATGACTTTTGTACAAGTTTGACGAGTTTATTAAACATCTAACAACGTGGTTTCTAAGACTCAAACCCAAGCTTCATGCAACATGAGTGCTTATAAGTGTCTCAATGAGCTTTTTACAAGTTTGACAAACTTATGAAACATCTAACAACGCGTTTCTAGGACTCTAAACCAAGTTTCAAGCAACATGAATGATTATAAGTGTCTCAATGATATTTGAACAAGTTTCACGCAATTATGAAACATATAACAACGCGTTTCTAGGACTCTAAACCAAGTTTCATGAAACATGAGTGCTTATAAGTGTCTCAATGAGCTTTGTACAAATTTGACGAACTTATGAAACATCTAACAAAGTGGTTTCTAGGACTCTAAACAATTTTTCATGCAACATGAGTGCTTATAAGTGTCTAAATGACCTTTGTACAAGTTTGACAAACTTATGAAACACCGAACAATGTGGTTTCTACGACTCTAAACCAAGTTTCATGCAACATGAGTGCTTATAAGTTTCTCAATAAGCTTTGTACAAGTTTGACGAACTTATGAAACATCTAACAACGCGTTTCTAGGACTCTAAACCAAGTTTCATGCAACATGAGTGATTATAGGTGTCTCAATGACCTTTGTACATGTTTCACGAAGTTATGAAACATATAACAACGCGTTTCTAAGACTCTAAACAAAGTTTCATGCAACATGAGTGATTATAAGTGTCTAAATGAGCTTTGTACGAGTTTGACAAACTTATGAAGCACCGAACAATGTGGTTTCTACGACTCTAAACAAAGTTTCATGCAACATGAGTGCTTATAAGTTTCTCAATAAGCTTTGTACAAGTTTGACGAACTTATGAAACATCTAAGAACGCGTTTCTAGGACTCTAAACCAAGTTTCATGCAACATGAGTGATTATAGGTGTCTCAATGACCTTTGTACATGTTTCACGAAGTTATGAAACATATAACAACGTGTTTCTAAGACTCTAAACAAAGTTTCATGCAACATGAGTGATTATAAGTGTCTCAATGAGCTTTGTACAAATTTGACAAACTTATGAAACATCTAACATAGTGGTTTCTAGAACTCTAAACAAATTTTCATGAAACATAAGTGCTTATAAGTGTCTCAATGAGCTTTGTAAAATTTTGAAGAACTTATGAAACATCTAACAACGCGTTTCTAGGACTCTAAACGAGGTTTCTTGCAACATAAGTGCTTTTAAGTGTCTCCAAGTGCTTTGTAAAAGTTTTACAAACTTATGAAACATCTAACAAGGCGTTTCTAGGACTCTAAACCAGGCTTCATGCAACATGATCGCTTATAAGTGTCTCAATGAGCTTTGTACAAGTTTGACGAATTTATGAAACATCTAACAACGTGGTTTCTAGGACTCTAAACCAAGTTTCAAACAACATGAGTGCTTATAAGTTTCTCAATGAGCTTTGTACAAGTTTTAAGAACGTATGAAACATATAACAACAGGTTTCTACGACTCTAAACTAAGTTTCATGCAACATGAGTGCTTATAAGTTCCTCAATGAGCTTTGTACAAGTTTCACGAACTTATGAAACATCTAACAAGGCGTTTCTAGGACTCTAAACCAAGTTTCATGCAACATGAGAGCTTATAAGTTCCTCTATGAGCTTTGTACAAGTTTCACGAAGTTATGAAACATATAACAACGCGTTTCTAGGACTCTAAACCAAGTTTCATGCAACATGAGTGCTTATAAGTGTCTCAATGAGCTTTGTACAAATTTGACAAACTTATGAAACATCTAACATAGTGGTTTCTAGAACTCTAAATAAATTTTCATGAAACATAAGTGCTTATAAGTGTCTCAATGAGCTTTGTAAAATTTTGAAGAACTTATGAAACATCTAACAACGCGTTTCTAGGACTCTAAACCAGGTTTCTTGCAACATAAGTGCTTTTAAGTGTCTCCAAGTGCTTTGTAAAAGTTTTACAAACTTATGAAACATCTAACAAGGCGTTTCTAGGACTCTAAACCAGGCTTCATGCAACATGATCGCTTATAAGTGTCTCAATGAGCTTTGTACAAGTTTGACGAATTTATGAAACATCTAACAACGTGGTTTCTAGGACTCTAAACCAAGTTTCAAACAACATGAGTGCTTATAAGTTTCTCAATGAGCTTTGTACAAGTTTTAAGAACGTATGAAACATATAACAACAGGTTTCTAGGACTCTAAACTAAGTTTCATGCAACATGAGTGCTTATAAGTTCCTCAATGAGTTTTGTACAAATTTCACGAACTTATGAAACATCTAACAACGCGTTTCTAGAATTCTAAACCAAGTTCATGCAACATGAGTGCTTATAAGTTCTTTAATGAGCTTTGTACAAGTTTGACGTACTTATGAAATATCTAACAACGCGTTTCTAGGACTCTAAACCAACTTTTATGCAACATGAGTGATTACAAGTGTTTCAATGATATTTGTACAAGTTTCACGAAGTTATGAAATTAACATATAAAAACGCGTTTCTAGGACTCTAAACAAAGTTTCATGCAACATGAGTGCTTATAAGTGTCTCAATGAGCTTTGTACAAATTTGACGAACTTATGAAACATCTAACAAAGTGGTTTCTAGGACTCTAAACAATTTTTCATGCAACATGAGTGCTTATAAGTGTCTAAATGAGCTTTGTACAAGTTTGACAAACTTATGAAACACCGAACAATGTGGTTTCTACGACTCTAAACAAAGTTTCATGCAACATGAGTGCTTATAAGTTTCTCAATAAGCTTTGTACAAGTTTGACGAACTTATGAAACATCTAAGAACGCGTTTCTAGGACTCTAAACCAAGTTTCATGCAACATGAGTGATTATAGGTGTCTCAATGACCTTTGTACATGTTTCACGAAGTTATGAAACATATAACAACGTGTTTCTAAGACTCTAAACAAAGTTTCATGCAACATGAGTGATTATAAGTGTCTCAATGAGCTTTGTACAAATTTGACAAACTTATGAAACATCTAACATAGTGGTTTCTAGAACTCTAAACAAATTTTCATGAAACATAAGTGCTTATAAGTGTCTCAATGAGCTTTGTAAAATTTTGAAGAACTTATGAAACATCTAACAACGCGTTTCTAGGACTCTAAACCAGGTTTCTTGCAACATAAGTGCTTTTAAGTGTCTCCAAGTGCTTTGTAAAAGTTTTACAAACTTATGAAACATCTAACAAGGCGTTTCTAGGACTCTAAACCAGGCTTCATGCAACATGATCGCTTATAAGTGTCTCAATGAGCTTTGTACAAGTTTGAAGAATTTATGAAACATCTAACAACGTGGTTTCTAGGACTCTAAACCAAGTTTCAAACAACATGAGTGCTTATAAGTTTCTCAATGAGCTTTGTACAAGTTTTAAGAACGTATGAAACATATAACAACATGTTTCTACGACTCTAAACTAAGTTTCATGCAACATGAGTGCTTATAAGTTCCTCAATGAGCTTTGTACAAGTTTCACGAACTTATGAAACATCTAACAAGGCGTTTCTAGGACTCTAAACCAAGTTTCATGCAACATGAGAGCTTATAAGTTCCTCTATGAGCTTTGTACAAGTTTGACGAACGTATGAAACATCTAACAACGCGTTTCTAGGACTCTAAACCAAGTTTCATGCAACATGAGTGCTTATAAGTATCTCAATGAGCTTTGTACAAGTTTGACGAACTTATGAAACATCTAACAATTCGTTTCTAGGACTCTAAACCAAGTTTCATGCAACATGAGAGCTTATAAGTTTCTCTATGTGCTTTGTACAAGTTTGACGAACTTATGAAACATTTAACAACGCGTTTCTAGGACTCTAAACCAAGTTTCATGCAACATGAGAGCTTATAAGTTCCTCAATGATCTTTGTACAACTTTGACGAACGTATGAAACATCTAACAACGCGTTTCTAGGACTCTAAACCAAGTTTCATGCAACATGAGAGCTTATAAGTTCCTCAATGATCTTTGTACAAGTTTGACGAACGTATGAAACATCTAACAACACATTTCTAGGACTCTAAACCAAGTTTCATGCAACATGAGTGCTTATAAGTTCCTCAATGAGCTTTGTACAAGTTTCATACGTTCCTAGGACTATAAACCTGGTTTCTTGCAACATGAGTGCTTATAAGTGTCTCAAGGAGCGTTTTACAAGTTTGACGAACTTATGAAACATCTAACAACGCGTTTCTAGGACTCTAAACCATGTTTCATGCAACATGAGTGATTATAAGTGTCTCAATGATGTTTGTACAAGTTTCACGAACTTATGAAAATTCTAACAACGCGGTTTCTATGACTCTAAACCAATTTTCATGCAACATGAGTGCTTATAAGTGTCTCAATGAGCTTTGTACAAGTTTGATGAACTTATAAAACACCGAACAACGCGTTTCTAGGACTCTAAACCAGGTTTCTTGCAACATGAGTGCTTATAAGTGTCCAAGGAGCTTTTTACAAGTTTGACGACCTTATGAAACATCTAACAACGTGGTTTCTAGGACTCTAAACCAAGTATCATGCAACACGAGTGCTTATAAGTCTCTCAATAATCTTTGTACAAGTTTGACGAAATTATGAAACATCTAACAACGCGTAACTAGGACTTTAAACCAAGTTTCATGCAACATGAGTGATTATATGTGTCTCAATGAGCTTTGTACATGTTTCACGAACTTATGAAACATCTAACAACGCGATTCTAGGACTCTAAACCAGGTTTCTTGCAACATGAGTGCTTATAAGTGTCTCAAAGAGCTTTGTACATGATTGACGAATTTATGAAACATGTAACAACGTTGTTTCTAAGACTCAAAACCAAGTTTTATGCAACATGAGTGATGATAAGTGTCTCAATGAGCTTTGTACTAGTTTGACAAACTTATGAAACATCTAACAACGCGTTTCTAGGACTCTAAACCAAGTTTCATTCAACATGAGTGCTTATAAGTGTCTCAATGAGCTTTGTACAAATTCCACGAACTTATGAAACATCTAACAACGTGGTTTCTAGGACTCTAAGCCTAGTTTCATGCAACATGAGTGCTTATAAGTTCCTCAATGAGTTTTGTACAAATTTCACGAACTTATGAAACATCTAACAACGCGTTTCTAGAATTCTAAACCAAGTTCATGCAACATGAGTGCTTATAAGTTCTTTAATGAGCTTTGTACAAGTTTGACGTACTTATGAAATATCTAACAACGCGTTTCTAGGACTCTAAACCAACTTTTATGCAACATGAGTGATTACAAGTGTTTCAATGATATTTGTACAAGTTTCACGAAGTTATGAAATTAACATATAAAAACGCGTTTCTAGGACTCTAAACAAATTTTCATGCAACATGAGTGCTTATAAGTGTCTCAATGAGCTTTGTACAAATTTGACGAACTTATGAAACATCTAACAAAGTGGTTTCTAGGACTCTAAACAATTTTTCATGCAACATGAGTGCTTATAAGTGTCTAAATGAGCTTTGTACAAGTTTGACAAACTTATGAAACACCGAACAATGTGGTTTCTACGACTCTAAATAAAGTTTCATGCAACATGAGTGCTTATAAGTTTCTCAATAAGCTTTGTACAAGTTTGACGAACTTATGAAACATCTAACAACGCGTTTCTAGGACTCTAAACCAAGTTTCATGCAACATGAGTGATTATAGGTGTCTCAATGACCTTTGTACATGTTTCACGAAGTTATGAAACATATAACAACGTGTTTCTAAGACTCTAAACAAAGTTTCATGCAACATGAGTGATTATAAGTGTCTCAATGAGCTTTGTACAAATTTGACAAACTTATGAAACATCTAACTTTGTGGTTCCTAGGACTCTAAACCAAGTTTCATGCAACATGAGTGCTTAAAAGTTACTCAATGAGCTTTGTACATGTCTCACGAACTAATGAAACATCTAACAACGCGTTTCTAGGACTTTAAATCAAGTTTCATGCAACATGAGTGATTATAAGTTTCTCAATGAGCTTTGTACATGTTTCACGAAGTTATGAATCATATAACAACGCGTTTCTAGGACTCTAAATCAAGTTTCATGCAACATGAGTGCTTATAAGTGTCTCAATGAGCTTTGTACAAATTTGACAAACTTATGAAACATCTAACATAGTGGTTTCTAGAACTCTAAACAAATTTTCATGAAACATAAGTGCTTATAAGTGTCTCAATGAGCTTTGTAAAATTTTGAAGAACTTATGAAACATCTAACAACGCGTTTCTAGGACTCTAAACCAGGTTTCTTGCAACATAAGTGCTTTTAAGTGTCTCCAAGAGCTTTGTAAAAGTTTTACAAACTTTTGAAACATCTAACAAGGCGTTTCTAGGACTCTAAATCAGGCTTCATGCAACATGATCGCTTATAAGAGTCTCAATGAGCTTTGTACAAGTTTGACGAATTTATGAAACATCTAACAACGTGGTTTCTAGGACTCTAAACCAAGTTTCATAAAACATGAGTGCTTATAAGTTTCTCAATGAGCTTTGTACAAGTTTTACGAACGTATGAAACATATAACAACAGGTTTCTACGACTCTAAACTAAGTTTCATGCAACATGAGTGCTTATAAGTTCCTCAATGAGCTTTGTACAAGTTTCACGAACTTATGAAACATCTAACAACGCGTTTCTAGGACTCTAAACCAAGTTTCATGCAACATGAGAGCTTATAAGTTCCTCTATGAGCTTTGTACAAGTTTGACGAACGTATGAAACATCTAACAACGCGTTTCTAGAACTCTAAACCAAGTTTCATGCAACATGAGTGCTTATAAGTATCTCAATGAGCTTTGTACAAGTTTGACGAACTTATGAAACATCTAACAATTCGTTTCTAGGACTCTAAACCAAGTTTCATGCAACATGAGAGCTTATAAGTTTCTCTATGTGCTTTGTACAAGTTTGACGAACTTATGAAACATTTAACAACGCGTTTCTTGGACTCTAAACCAAGTTTCATGCAACATGAGAGCTTATAAGTTCCTCAATGATCTTTGTACAAGTTTGACGAACGTATGAAACATCTAACAACGCGTTTCTAGGACTCTAAACCAAGTTTCATGCAACATGAGAGCTTATAAGTTCCTCAATGATCTTTGTACAAGTTTGACGAACGTATGAAACATCTAACAACACATTTCTAGGACTCTAAACCAAGTTTCATGCAACATGAGTGCTTATAAGTTCCTCAATGAACTTTGTACAAGTTTCATACGTTCCTAGGACTATAAACCTGGTTCTTGCAACATGAGTGCTTATAAGTGTCTCAAGGAGCGTTTTACAAGTTTGACGAACTTATGAAACATCTAACAACGCGTTTCTAGGACTCTAAACCATGTTTCATGCAACATGAGTGATTATAAGTGTCTCAATGATGTTTGTACAAGTTTCACGAACTTATGAAAATTCTAACAACGCGGTTTCTATGACTCTAAACCAATTTTCATGCAACATGAGTGCTTATAAGTGTCTCAATGAGCTTTGTACAAGTTTGATGAACTTATAAAACACCGAACAACGCGTTTCTAGGACTCTAAACCAGGTTTCTTGCAACATGAGTGCTTATAAGTGTCCAAGGAGCTTTTTACAAGTTTGACGACCTTATGAAACATCTAACAACGTGGTTTCTAGGACTCTAAACCAAGTATCATGCAACACGAGTGCTTATAAGTCTCTCAATAATCTTTGTACAAGTTTGACGAAATTATGAAACATCTAACAACGCGTAACTAGGACTTTAAACCAAGTTTCATGCAACATGAGTGATTATATGTGTCTCAATGAGCTTTGTACATGTTTCACGAACTTATGAAACATCTAACAACGCGTTTCTAGGACTCTAAACCAGGTTTCTTGCAACATTGAGTGCTTATAAGTATCTCATAGAGCTTTGTACATGATTGACGAATTTATGAAACATGTAACAACGTGGTTTCTAAGACTCAAAACCAAGTTTTATGCAACATGAGTGATGATAAGTGTCTCAATGAGCTTTGTACTAGTTTGACAAACTTATGAAACATCTAACAACGCGTTTCTAGGACTCTAAACCAAGTTTCATTCAACATGAGTGCTTATAAGTGTCTCAATGAGCTTTGTACAAATTCGACGAACTTATGAAACATCTAACAACGTGGTTTCTAGGACTCTAAGCCTAGTTTCATACAACATGAGTGCTTATAAGTTCCTCAATGAGTTTTGTACAAATTTCACGAACTTATGAAACATCTAACAACGCGTTTCTAGAATTCTAAAAGTTCATGCAACATGAGTGCTTATAAGTTCTTTAATGCTTTGTAAAGTTTGACGTACTTATGAAATATCTAACAACGTGCTTATAAGTTCTTTAATGAGCTTTGTACAAGTTTGACGTACTTATGAAATATCTAACAACGCGTATTTGTACAAGTTTCACGAAGTTATGAAATTAACATATAAAAACGCGTTTCTAGGACTCTAAACCAAGTTTCATGCAACATGAGTGTATATAAGTGTCTCAATGACCTTTGTACAAGTTGGAAAAACTTATGAAACATCTGACAACGCGTTTCAAGGACCCTAAACCAAATTTCATGCAACATGACTGCTTATAAGTTCCTCAGTAAGTTTCGTAATAGTTTGACGAACTTATGAAACATCTAACAACATGGTTTCTAGGACTCTAAACCAAGCCTCATGCAACATGAGTGCTTATAAGTGTCTCAATGAGGTTTTTACAAGTTTGACGAGCTTATGAAACATCTAACAACGTAGTTTCTTGGACTCTAAACCAATTTTGATTCAACATGAGTGCTTATAAGTGTCTCACTAAGCTTTGTACAAGTTTGACGAACTTATGAAACATCTAACAACACGTTTCTAGGACTCTAAGCCAAGTTTCATGCAACATGAGTGATTATAAGTGTCACAATGAGCTTTGTACAAGTTTCACGAAGTTATGAAACATATAACAACGCGTTTCTAGGACTATAAACCAAGTTTCATGCAACTTGAGTGCTTATAAGTGTCTCAATGAGCTTTGTATAAATTTAACAAACTTATAAAACATTTAACAACGTGGTTTCTAAGACTCTAAACCAATTTTTATGCAAAATGAGTGCTTATAAGTGTCTCAATGAAGTGTCTCAATGAGCTTTGTACAAGTTTGACGAACTTATGAAATATCTAACAATGCGTTTCAAGGACTCTAAACCAAGTTTCTTGCAACATGAGTGCTTATAAGTGTCTCAAGGATCTTTGTAAATGTTTGACGAATTTATGAAACATCTAACAACGTGGTTTCTAGGACTCTAAACCAAGTTTCATGCAACATGAGTGCTTATAAGTGTCTCAATAAGCTTTGTACAAGTTTGACGAACTTATGAAACATCTAACAACGCGTTTATAGAACTCTAAACCAAGTTTCATGCAATTTGAGTGATTATAAGTGTCTCAATGAGCTTTATACAAGTTTCACGAAGTTTTGAAACATATAACAACGCGTTTCTATGACTCTAAACAAAGTTTCATGCAACATGATTTTTTATAAGTGTCTCAATGAGCTTTGTTCAAATTTGATAAACTTATGAAACATCTAACAACGTGAATTCTAGGAATCTAAACCAATTTTCATGCAACATGAGTGTTTATAAGTGTCTCTATGAGCTTTGTAAAGGTTTGACGAACTTATGAAACATCTAACAAAGAATTTATAGGACTCTAAACTAGGGTTCTTGCAACATGAGTTCTTATAAGTGTCTCAAGGAGCTTTGTACAAGTTTTACGACTTATGAAACATCTAACAACATGGTTTCTAGGACTCAAAACCAAGCTTCATGCAACATGAGTCCTTTTAAGTTTCTCAATGAGCTTTGTACAAGTTTCACGAACTTATGAAACATCTAACAACGTGGTTTCTAGGACTCTAGACCAAGTTTCGTGCAACATGAGTGCTTATAAGTTTCTCAATAAGCTTTGTACAAGTTTGACGAACTTATGAAACATCTAACAATGCGTTTTAGGACTCTAAACCAAGTTTAATGAAACATGAGTGCTTATAAGTTCCTCAATGAGCTTTGTACAAGTTTCACGAACTTAGGAAACATCTAACAACTCGTTTCTAGGATTCTAAACCAAGTTCATGCAACATGAGTGCTTATAAATTCCTCGATGAACTTTGTACAAGTTTGACGAACTTATTAAACATCTAACAACGCGTTTCTTGGAGTCTAAACCAAGTTTTATGCAACATAAGTGATTATAAGTGTCTCAATGATATTTGTACATGTTTCACGAAGTTATGGTCAAAGAAGACTAACGAAAATACAAGACAAGAGTCACATTTGAAGTTCAAGAGTCATTCAACACATATTTTAATTATATCTTTAATAATGTTTACTACATCCTTTGAACTTCTTTCTTTCTCTACAAGTTTAGTTTCCTTTGTATTCATGTAATCTCCATTGAAGAAAAATATCCAACTTGTTAATCAAAGATATTTTTCTGTCTTTGTGAGAGTTATTCTCATTTAGTTCCTTATGAATTTTTCGATCTTCGGTGTGTAACATATGAGTGATCATCCAACTTATCAAACAGATCTTCATCCCTGTTTGTGGTGCCTTCATTACCAAAGTTAATTGTTTCTTGTTGAGATTATTGGGTCCTAGGTTTAATATACCTAAGGTTTGTGCTTATCGAGTTGTTCGAACTAAGGTCCACCGCCTTGTTTTGGCTGAAGAGTTTTAAGAGAGTATTGGATCTAAGGTTTTGATATACCTTAGGTTTGTGTTTCACGAGTTCATCAAATTCGAGGATTATCCCTTCTACCACCTTAGAGATCCCTTCCTTGGCCATTTCCGCATCATTTTATATCAGAGCAAATCTCTAAGCTTGGTTTTATCTTTTGTGATTGTTTATCTTCTTTCTATCATTTTCAAATATTTTCATCTTCTCATCTTCCATTTTCTATTTCTTAATCTTAATTATATTTTTGTTTAGTTAATTTTCTAAAAATTCAGTTAAAAAAGAAAACGAAAATCAAAAAAGAAAAGTAAAAAAAAAGATCATGAAGTTCTGAATTACTCTTTCTTGTTCCTAAATTTCTTTCATTTTCTTTGTTTTCTAAACTTATAACAATTCTGTTATAATACTTAAAATTCTTCTGTTATAACCATTATAACCCTTCTATTATAACATTTATAACCTTCTGTTATCTCCTATTATCCATACTTACTTTGAGATTTCGACTTCTTTGGTATCCTCTATTTGATTATTACGGGAAACCATTCTGAAGTGTTGGTTAGTTCTATACGAACTCTTTGAGGATCACTAGAGAGGAAAAAGGAAGAGTGTGTGAGGACATTTGAGGGTAAAAGCCATTTAAGTGAGACACTTAAGTAATTGTGAGGTCATTTGTTTTCTAATATTATTTTGCAGGTTTTCAATCATGTCTGATCTTAACAACAATGATGAAGTTGCACAACTGGTTGTTCCTAATCTACAAGCACAAGCGCCTTGATGGGAGAGATGCAAAGATTGATGAGAGATGAGTTGGAGACGATTCATGATAGGATTGATCGAGTTAAAGGAGATGCACAACCAAGGCAGCGAGCAAATTTGCCTAATTTGCATAGAAGAGAAAGAGATCAACCAAGGAGATCACGAGCTAATGATTTAGAGGTTGATTATTACAATTATCACTCATCATCTAGTAACAACTCAAGGAGACCACGACGAGTTAGAGAAGTAAGGGATCAAGCTGATAACAACTTGGGAGGTATTAAGATGAAGATTCCAGCCTTCCATGGGAAGAATGATCTTGATGCATATCTAGAATGGGAGAAGAAGATTGAGTTGATATTCGATTGTCAAAACTACTCTGAGATGAAGAAGGTCAGAGTTGCAGCCACTGAATTTTGTGACTATTCTATTAATTGGTGGGATCAATTGGTGACGAGTAGAAAAAGAAGAAATGGTGAAGTTCCTATTGAAGCATGGGTTGAGATGAAAGCACTCATGAGGAAGCGTTTTGTACCAAGTCATTATCACCGAGAGCTACACCAAAAGTTAAGAAGGCTAACTTAGGGCAATCGAAGTGTGGAGAATTATTTCCAAGAGATGGAGGTCCTAATGTTATGAGCTAACATTGATGAGGTCAGAGAAACTACTATGGCGAGGTTTCTTAACGGCTTGAATTAAGAGACTCTAGACAAAGTGGAGATGCAACACTATGTGGAGATGGAAGATATGTTTCATATGGCTATCTTGGTTGAGTTTCAGCTCAAGGGGAGGGGAAGCGCACGTCAAACCTATGGTTCAAATTCATCCACCATGAAATCGAACTATTCTAAGGAGGATAATACAACCCCAAAACCAAAGGCCGAAACAAAGCCATCCACTACTAACCATGAAATCAAAGGAATAACGAAGTCTTCTAATACGCGTAACCGTGATGTGAAATTATTTAAGTGTCATGGCAGAGGTCATTATGCTAATGAATGTCCAAACAAAAGGACAATGGTGATTAGAGATAATGGTGATGTAGAAACTGAAGAAGAAGAAGATTCTGATTCTATGCCATCATTACTAGAAGATAGTGAAGAAGCTGCTACCAAGGGAGACTTATTGGTTACAAGGAAATCATTGAGTGTGAAAGCTAAAGAAGAAGAAGAGGTACAACGTGAGAATCTGTTTCACACAAGGTGTTACGTTCAGAACAAGGTGTGTAGCTTTATTATTGATGGTGGGAGTTGTACAAACGTGGCAATCACTACTATTGTGGAGAAGATGATATTGAAAACCACAAAGCATTCAAAACCTTACAAGTTGCAATGGTTAAATTATAGTGGAGAAGTGAAGGTGACAAGACAAGTTTTAGTTCCAGTTTCTATTGGAAGGTATGAAGATGAAGTGTTGTGTGATGTGGTACCAATGCAAGCAGATCATATTCTATTGGGGAGGCCATGAAAATTTGATCGGCGAGTTTACCATGATGGATTCACAAACAAGCATTCGTTTACTTTCAAAGGAAGAAATGTCACTTTGGTTCCTTTAACACCTCAAGAGGTCTACAAAGATCAATTACTAATGAAGCAAAAGAAGGAGCAAAAAGCAATGAGTGCCCAAAACACTTATCACCTAAAGGAGAGTGAGAGTTTGAGAAAAACCCAGAAAAAAACTTGTGAGAGGAAACCCGTGAGGACACCCAAGCTTCTTTGTGAAATTTTATGAGATAAAGAGAGCAATATTTTCAAAACAGCCAATGATAGTACTCATGTACAAGGAGGCTCTTTTAAAAACTAACAATCTTAACTCTGTTTTGCCTAGTTGTGTTGTTTCTTTGTTGCAGGATTTTGATGATGTCTTTCCAGAGGATACACCACATGGTTTACCACCAATTCGTGGGATTGAGCACCAAATCGACTTCGTACTAGGAGCATCCATTCCTAACCTCCCATCCTATAGAAAAAACCCGAAAGAGACAAAAGAGCTTCAAAGGCAAGTTAGTGAGATGATGGATAAGGGTTACATTCGAGGAAGCATAAGTCCATGTGTTGTTCCTGTTTTCTAGTTCCTAAGAAGGATGTGACTTGGAGGATGTGTGTTGATTGTAGAGCTATCAACAACATTACGGTAAAGTATCGACATCCCATTCCTCTTTTAGATGATATGCTTGATGAGTTGCATGGTTCTTGCATATTTTCTAAGACAAAACTTAAGATTGGTTATCACCCAATTCGCATGAACCAGGGTGATGAATGGAAAAATGCTTTTAAAACAAAACATGGTTTATATGAATGGTTAGTGATGCCTTTTGGTTTCACTAATGCACCAAGTACTTTCATGAGATTAATGAATCATGGTTTGAGGTCTTTCATTGGACATTGTTGTTGTCTACTTTGATGACATTCTGATTTTTAGCAAAACTTTAGATGAGCATGTTGAGCTTTTGAAACTTGTATTAGATGTTCTTAGAAAGGAAAAGTTGTTTGGTAATCTTAAGAAGTGTATCTTTTGCACCGATAATCTTATGTTTCTAGGCTTTGTTGTGAGTGCACAGGGTATACAAGTTGACGAAGAGAAAGTGAGGGTTATTCGAGAGTGGCCTAGTCCAAAGACCGTTGAAGAAGTGCAGAGCTTTCATGGACTTGTTGTTTTCTACTGGAGGTTTGTAAGAGACTTTAGTATTATCGCTGCCCCACTTACTGAAGTGATCAAGAAGGAAGTAGGATTCAAGTGGGAAGAAGCTCAAGAAGAAGCATTCCAATTGTTGAAAGAGAAGCTTACTAATGCACACTTACTGTCTATACCTGACTTTTTAAAGACTTTTGAGATTGAATGTGATGCTTTAGGTGTTGGAATTCGAGTTGTGCTTATGCAAGAGAAGAGACCAATTGCATTCTTTAGTGACAACTTGAGTGGAGCCACTTTAAAATATCCTACTTATGACAAAGAGTTGTATGCTCTTGTTCGTGCATTACAAACATGGCAGCACTACTTGTGGCCTAGAGAGTTCGTGAATCACACTGATCATGAGTCCTTGAAGCACTTAAAGGGCCAACAAAAGTTGAAAAAGCGTCATGCACGTTGGGTGGAATTCATTGAGACCTTTCCTTATGTCATTCGATACAAGCAAAGTAAGGAAAATGTGGTAGATGATGCTTTATCTAGGAGGTACACTCTACTTTCTACTCTTGATGCTAAGCTACTTGGTTTTGAAAACATCAAAGAACTATACGAATCTGATCTTGATTTTAAGGATGTGTATCAATCTTGTGAGAAGTTTGCACATTGGAATTTTAGGCATGATAAATTTCTGTTTCATGAGAATAAATTTTGTGTCCCTAATTTCTCTTTCGAAAATCTTCTCGTTAGGGAATCACATGGAAGAGGAGTCATGGGACACTTTGGAGTTGTCAAAACTTTGATAATCTTGTTGGATCATTTCTATTGGGCACACATGAGAAGAGATGTGGAGAGAATTTGTTGCAAATGCATAATTTGCAAGCAAGCTAAGTCAAAAGTGCAACCTAATGGTATGTATACTCCTTTGCCTATACCAACTGAACCTTGGACGGATATCTCTATAGATTTTGTGCTTGGATTGCTCAGGACTAAGAAATGTAGAGATTCTGTTTTTGTGGTTGTTGATAGATTCTCTAAGATGGCACATTTCATTCTTTGTCATAAAAATGATGATGCTTCCAATGTTGTTGATTTATTCTTTATGGAACTTGTTAGATTGCATGGCATGCCTAGAACCATTGATTCAGATAGAGATGCAAAGTTCTTAAGCTACTTTTGGAAAACTTTATGAGCTAAGATAGGGACTAAGTTGTTGTTTTCTACTACTTGTCATCCTCAAACTGATGGTCAAACTGAAGTAGTGAATAGGTCTTTGTCTACTTTGTTGCGTGCTATTATTAAGAAGAACATAAAAACTTGGGAAGATTGTTTGCCACATGTTGAGTTTGCATATAACCATTATGTCCATTCTGCAACTAAGTTCTCACCATTTCAAATTGTTTATGGTTTTAATCTTTTAACTCCATTGAATTTATCACATTTACCTTTCAATGAGCGTGTGAACTTAGATGGGAAAGAAAAGCTGAGCTTTTTAAAAAGATTCATGAGAAAGCAAAGCTAAACATTGAGAAGAGGAGTGAGCAATACCAAAGGCAAGCAAACAAAGGAATGCGTAAAGTAGGGTTTGGGTTCATATGAGAAAGGAACGCTTTCCACCTGAAAGGAAGTTTAAGTTGATGCCAAGAGGAGACGGTCCATTTCAAGTCTTAGAAAGGATCAATGACAATGCTTACAATATAGACCTGCCAAGTGAGAATAATATAAGTACAAGCTTCAATGTTTCTGACTTGACTCATTTTGATGTAGGTGATCTGCTTGATTTGAGGTCAAATCTTTTTCAAGTGGAGTGGAATGATGAGGACATCCAAATCAGCAAGGATGATCAAGAGGATCCATTGCAAGTACACGTTGGACCAATAACAAGAGCAAGAGCAAAGCAGATCAAGGAGGCACTTAACGGGCTGATTCAAGAGTTTTTTTGATTCAAGAGTTTATTGACACATAGAACATTCAAAAGACCATTGGGTATGATGTACATCAAGTTCAGCCACTTCTAAACATGATTGAGGCCCAAGAAAGCCCAAAATGAAGTCCTTACATTATGGTCAAAGAAGAGTGACAAAAATACAAGCCAAGAGTCACATTTGAAGTTCAAGAGTCATTCAACACATCTTTTAATTCTATCTTTAATTATGATTACTACATCCTTTGAACTTCTTTCTTTCTCTACAAGTTTAGTTTCCTTTATATTCATGTAATCTTCATTGGAGAAAGATATCCAACTTTTTAATTAAATATATTTTTCTATCTTTGTGAGAGTGATTCTCATTTAGTTCCTTGTGAACTTTTCGATCTTTGGTGTGTAATATCCGGGTGATCACCTAGCTTATCAAACAGATCTTCATCTCTGTTTGTGGCGCCTTCATTCCCAAAGTTAGTTGTTTCTTGCTGAGAGTATTGGGTCTTAGGTTTAATATACCTAAGGTTTGTGCTTACCAAGTTCTTCGGAATAAGGTCCACCGCCTTGTTTTGGCTGAAGCTTTTTAAGACAGTATTGGGTCCAAGGTTTAATATACCTTACGTTTCTTCTTCACAAAACCATCAAAGTCGAGAATTATCCCTTCAACCACCTTAGAGATCCCTTCCTTGGTCATTTTTGTATAATTATAAGTGTCTCAATGAGCTTTGTACAAGTTTGACGAACTTATGAAACATTTAACAACGCGTTTCTAGGACTCTAAACCAAGTTTCATGCTATATGAGTGCTTATAAGTTCCTCAATGAGCTTTGTTAAAGTTTGACGAACTTATGAAACATCTAACAACGTGGTTTCTAGGACTCAAAACCAAGCTTCATGCAACATGAGTGCTTATCAGTGTCTCAATGAGCTTTCTACAAGTTTGACGAACTAATGAAACATCTAACAACGCGTTTCTAGAACTCTAAACCAAGTTTCATGCAACATGAGTGCTTATAAGTGTCTCAATGAGTTTTGTACAAGTTGGCAAACTTATGACACATCTGACAATGTGGTCTCTAGGACTCTAAACCAAGTTTCATGCAACATTAGTGCTTATAAGTTTGTCCATGAGCTTTGTGCAAGTTTCACAAACTTACGAAACATCTAACAATGCATTTCTAGGACCCTAAACCAAATTCCATGCAACATGAGTGCTTATAAGTTCCTCAATGAGCTTTGTTAAAGGATGACGAACATATGAAACATCTAACAACGTGGTTTCTAGGACTCTAAACAAAGCTTCATGCAACATGAGTGCTTATACGTCTCAATGACCTTTGTACAAGTTTGACGAACTTATGAAACATCTAACAACGTGGTTTCTAGGACTCTAAACCAAGTTTCATGCAACATGAGTGCTTATAAGTGTCTCAATAAGCTTTGTACAAGTTTGGCGAACTTATGAAACATCTAACAACGCGTTTATAGAACTCTAAACCAAGTTTCATGCAATTTGAGTGATTATAAGTGTCTCAATGAGCTTTATACAAGTTTCACGAAGTTTTGAAACATATAACAACGCGTTTCCAGGACTCTAAACAAAGTTTCATGCAACATGATTTTTTATAAGTGTCTCAATGAGCTTTGTACAAATTTGATAAGCTTATGAAACATCTAACAACGTGAATTCTAGGAATCTAAACCAATTTTCATGCAACATAAGTGTTTATAAGTGTCTCAATGAGCTTTGTAAAGGTTTGACGAACTTATGAAACATCTAACAACGCATTTCTAGGACTTTAAACCAGGTTTCTTGCAACATGAGTTCTTATAAGTGTCTCAAGTAGCTTTGTACAAGTTTGACGATTTATGAAACATCTAACAACATGGTTTCTAGGACTCAAAACCAAGCTTCATGCAACATGAGTCCTTTTAAGTTTCTCAATGAGCTTTGTACAAGTTTGACGAACTTATTAAACATCTAACAACGTGGTTTCTAGGACTCTAGACCAAGTTTCGTGCAACATGAGTGCTTATAAGTTTCTCAATAAGCTTTGTACAAGTTTGACGAACTTATGAAACATCTAACAATGCGTTTTTAGTACTCTAAACCAAGTTTCATGCAACTTGAGTGCTTATAAGTTCCTCAATGAGCTTTGTACAAGTTTCACGAACTTAGGAAACATCTAACAACTCGTTTCTAGGATTCTAAACCAAGTTCATGCAACATGAGTGCTTATAAATTCCTCGATGAACTTTGTACAAGTTTGACGAACTTATTAAACATCTAACAACGCGTTTCTTGGAGTCTAAACCAAGTTTCATGCAACATAAGTGAATATAAGTGTCTCAATGATATTTGAACATGTTTCACGAAGTTATGAAACATATAACAACGCGTTTCTAGGACTCTAAACCAAATTTTAAGCAACATGAGTGCTTATAAGTTTCTCAATGAGCTTTGTACAAATTTGACAAACTTATGAAACATCTAACAATGTGGTTCCTAGGACTCTAAACCAATTTTAATGCAACATGAGTGCTTATATGATAAGGACATCCAAACCAGCAAGGATGATCAAGAGGATCAATTGCAAGTACACGTTGGACCAATAAAAAGAGCAAAGCAGATCAAAAAGGCACTTAACGGGCTGATTCAAGAGCTTATTAACAAAAAGGACATTCACAAGACCATTGGGTATGATCTACATCAAGTCCAACCACTTCTAAACATGATTGAGGCCCAAGAAAGCCCAAAATGAAGCACTTACATTATGGTCAAAGAAGACTAACGAAAATACAAGACAAGAGTCACATTTGAAGTTCAAGAGTCACTCAACCCATATTTTAATTCTATCTTTAATAATGTTTACTACATCCTTTGAACTTCTTTCTTTCTCTACAAGTTTAGTTTCCTTTGTATTCATGTAATCTCCATTGAAGAAAGATATCCAACTTGTTAATCAAAGATATTTTTCTGTCTTTGTGAGAGTGATTCTCATTTAGTTCCTTATGAATTTTTCGATCTTCGGTGTGTAACATATGAGTGATCATCCAACTTATCAAACAGATCTTCATCCCTGTTTGTGGTGCCTTCATTACCAAAGTTAATTGTTTCTTGTTGAGATTATTGGGTCCTAGGTTTAATATACCTAAGGTTTGTGCTTATCGAGTTGTTCGAACTAAGGTCCACCGCCTTGTTTTGGCTGAAGAGTTTTAAGAGAGTATTGGATCTAAGGTTTTTATATACCTTAGGTTTGTGTTTCACGAGTTCATCAAATTCGAGGATTATCCCTTCTACCACCTTAGAGATCCCTTCCTTGGCCATTTCCGCATCATTTTATATCAGAGCAAATCTCTAAGCTTGGTTTTATCTTTTGTGATTGTTTATCTTCTTTCTATCATTTTCAAATATTTTCATCTTCTCATCTTCCATTTTCTATTTCTTAATCTTAATTATATTTTTGTTTAGTTAATTTTCTAAAAATTCAGTTAAAAAAGAAAACGAAAATCAAAAAGAAAAGTAAAAAAAAAGATCATAAAGTTCTGGATTACTCTTTCTTGTTCCTAAATTTCTTTCATTTTCTTTGTTTTCTAAACTTATAACAATTCTGTTATAATCCTTAAAATTCTTCAGTTATAACCATTATAACCCTTCTATTATAACCTTTATAACCTTCTGTTATCTCCTATTACCCATACTTACTTTGAGATTTCGACTTCTTTGGTATCCTGTATTTGATTACTACGGGGAAACCATTCTGAAGTGTTGGTTAGTTCTATATGAACTCTTTGAGGATCACTAGAGAGGAAAAAGGCAGAGTGTGTGAGGACATTTGAGGGTAAAAGCCATTTAAGTGAGATACTTAAGTAATTGTGAGGTCATTTGTTTTCTAATATTATTTTGCAGGTTTTCAATCATGTCTGATCTTAACAACAATGAAGAAGTTGCACAACTGGTTGTTCCTAATCTACAAGCACAAGCCTTGATGGGAGAGATGCAAAGATTGATGAGAGATGAGTTGGAGACGATTCATGATAGGATTGATCGAGTTAAAGTAGATGCACAACCAAGGCAGCGAGCAAATTTGCCTAATCTGCATAGAAGAGAAAGAGATCAACCAAGGAGAGCACGAGCTAATGATTTAGAGGTTGATTATTACAATTATCACTCATCGTCTAGTAACAACTCAAGGAGACCACGACGAGTTAGAGAAGTAATGGATCAAGCTGATAACAACTTGGGAGGTATTAAGATGAAGATTCCAGCCTTCCATGGGAAGAATGATCTTGATGCATATCTAGAATCGGAGAAGAAGATTGAGTTGATATTCGATTGTCAAAACTACTTTGAGATGAAGAAGGTCAGAGTTGCAGCCACTAAATTTTGTGATTATTCTATTAATTGGTGGGATCAGTTGGTGACGAGTAGAAAAAGAAGAAATGGTGAAGTTCCTATTGAAGCATGGGTTGAGATGAAAGCACTCATGAGGAAGCGTTTTGTACCAAGTCATTATCACCGAGAGCTACACCAAAAGTTAAGAAGGCTAACTTAGGGCAATCGAAGTGTGGAGAATTATTTCCAAGAGATGGAGGTCCTAATGTTAAGAGCTAACATTGATGAGGTCAGAGAAACTACTATTGCGAGGTTTCTTAACAGCTTGAATCAAGAGACTCTAGACAAAGTGGAGATGCAACACTATGTGGAGATGGAATATATGTTTCATATGGCTCTCTTGGTTGAGTTGCAGCTCAAGGGGAGGGGAAGCGCACATCAAACCTATGGTTCAAATTCATCCACCATGAAATCGAACTATTCTAAGGAGGAGAATACAACCCCAAAACCAAAGGCCGAAACAAAGCCATCCTCTACTAACCATGAAATCAAAGGAATAACGAAGTCTTCTAATACGCGTAACCGTGATGTGCAATGCTTTAAGTGTCATGGCAGAGGTCATTATGCTAATGAATGTCCAAACAAAAGGAAAATGGTGATTAGAGATAATGGTGATGTAGAAACTGAAGAAGAAGAAGATTCTGATTCTATGTCATCATTACTAGAAGATAGTGAAGAAGCTGCTGCCAAGGGAGACTTATTGGTTACAAGGAAATCATTGAGTGTGAAAGCTAAAGAAGAAGAAGAGGTACAACGTGAGAATCTGTTTCACACAAGGTGTTACGTTCAGAACAAGGTGTGTAGCTTTATTATTGATGGTGGGAGTTGTACAAACGTGGCAAGCACTACTATTGTGGAGAAGCTGAGTTTGAAAACCACAAAACATTCAAAACCTTACAAGTTGCAATGGTTAAATTATAGTGGAGAAGTGAAGGTGACAAGACAAGTTTTAGTTCCACATTCTATTGGAAGGTATGAAGATGAAGTGTTGTGTGATGTGGTACCAATGCAAGCAAATCATATTCTATTGGGGAGGCCATGGAAATTTGATCGGCGAGTTTACCATGATGGATTCACAAACAAGCATTCGTTTACTTTCAAAGGAAAAAATGTCACTTTGGTTCCTTTAACACCTCAAGAGGTCTACCAAGATCAGTTACTAATGAAGCAAAAGAAGGAGCAAAAAGCAATGAGTGCGCAAAACACTTATCACCTAAAGGAGAGTGAGAGTTTGAGAAAAACCCAGAAAAAAACTTGTGAGAGGAAACCCGTGAGGACACCCAAGCTTATTTGTGAAATTTTATGAGATAAAGAGAGCAATATTTTCAAAACAGCCAATGATAGTACTGATGTACAAGGAGGCTCTTTAAAAAACTAACGATCTTAACTCTGTTTTGCCTAGTTGTGTTGTTTCTTTGTTGCAGGATTTTGATGATGTCTTTCCAGAGGATACACCACATGGTTTACCACCAATTCGTGGGATTGAGCACCAAATCGACTTCGTACTAGAAGCATCCATTCCTAACCGCCCATCCTATAGAAAAAACCCGGAAGAGACAAAAGAGCTTCAAAGGCAAGTTAGTGAGATGATGGATAAGGGGTACATTCGAGGAAGCATAAGTCCATGTGTTGTTCCTGTTTTCTAGTTCCTAAGAAGGATGGGACTTGGAGGATGTGTGTTGATTGTAGAGCTATCAACAACATTACGGTAAAGTATCGACATCCCATTCCTCTTTTAGATGATATCCTTGATGAGTTGCATGGTTCTTGCATATTTTCTAAGATAGAACTTAAGAGTGGTTATCACCCAATTCGCATGAACCAGGGTGATGAATGGAAAAATTCTTTTAAAACAAAACATGGTTTATATGAATGGTTAGTGATGTCTTTTGGTTTAACTAATGCACCAAGTACTTTCATGAGATTAATGAATCATGGGTTGAGGTATTTCATTGGACATTGTTGTTGTCTACTTTGATGACATTCTGATTTTTAGCAAAACTTTAGATGAGCATGTTGAGCTTTTGAAACTTGTATTAGATGTGCTTAGAAAGGAAAATTTGTTTGGTAATCTTAAGAAGTGTATCTTTTGCACCGATAATCTTATGTTTCTAGGCTTTGTTGTGAGTGCACAGGGTATACAAGTTGACGAAGAGAAAGTGAGGGTTATTCGAGAGTGGCCTAGTCCAAAGACCGTTGAAGAAGTGCAGAGCTTTCATGGACTTCCTGTTTTCTACTGGAGGTTTGTAAGAGACTTTAGTACTAACGCTGCCCCACTTACTGAAGTGATCAAGAAGGAAGTAGGATTCAAGTGGGAAGAAGCATTCCAATTGTTGAAAGAGAAGCTTACTAATGCACCCTTAGTGTCTATACCTGACTTTTTAAAGACTTTTGAGATTGAATGTGATGCTTTAGGTGTTGGAATTCGAGTTGTGCTTATGCAATTGAAGAGACCAATTGCATTCTTTAGTGACAACTTGAGTGGAGCCACTTTAAACTATCCTACTTATGACAAAGAGTTGTATGCTCTTGTTCGTGCATTACAAACATGGCAGCACTACTTGTGGCCTAGAAAGTTCGTGAATCACATTGATCATGAGTCCTTGAAGCACTTAAAGGGCCAACAAAAGTTGAACAAGCGTCATGCACGTTGGGTGGAATTCATTGAGACCTTTCCTTATGTCATTCGATACAAGGAAGGTAAGAAAAATGTGGTAGATGATGCTTTATCTAGGAGGTACACTCTCCTTTCTACTCTTGATGCTAAGCTACTTGGTTTTGAAAACATCAAAGAACTATATGAATCTGATCTTGATTTTAAGGATGTGTATCAATCTTGTGAGAAGTTTGCACATTGGAATTTTAGGCATGATAACTTTCTGTTTCATGAGAATAAATTTTGTGTGCCTAATTGCTCTTTGGAAAATCTTCTCGTTAGGGAATCACATAGGAAGAGGAGTAATGGGACACTTTGGAGTTGTCAAAACTTTGATAATCTAGTTGGATCATTTCTATTGGGCACACATGAGAAGAGATGTGGAGAGAATTTGTTGCAAATGCATAATTTGCAAGCAAGCTAAGTCAAAAGTGTAACCTAATACTCCTTTGCCTATACCAACTGAACCTTGGACGGATATCTCTATAGATTTTGTGCTTGGATTGCTCAGGACTAAGAAATGTAGAGATTTTGTTTTTGTGGTTGTTGATAGATTCTCTAAGATGGCACATTTCATTATTTGTCATAAAAATGATGATGCTTCCAATGTTGTTGATTTATTATTTATGGAAGTTGTTAAATTGCATGGCATGCCTAGAACCATTGATTCAGATAGAGATGCAAAGTTCTTAAGATACTTTTGGAAAACTTTATGAGCTAAGATAGGGACTAAGTTGTTGTTTTCTACTACTTGTCATCCTCAAACTGATGGTCAAACTGAAGTAGTGAATAGGTCTTTGTCTACTTTGTTGCGTGCTATCATTAAGAAGAACATAAAAACTTGGGAAGATTGTTTGCCACATGTTGAGTTTGCATATAACCATTATGTCCATTCTGCTACTAAGTTCTCACCATTTCAAATTGTTTATGGTTTTAATCTTTTAACTCCATTGAATTTATCACATTTACCTTTCAATGAGCGTGTGAACTTAGATGGGAAAGAAAAGCTGAGAATATACCTTACGTTTTTTCTTCACAAATTCATCAAAGTCGAGAATTATCCCTTCAACCACCTTAGAGATCCCTTCCTTGGTCATTTTGGCATAATTATAAGTGTCTCAATGAGCTCTGTACAAGTTTGACGAACTTATGAAACATCTAACAACGCGTTTCTAGTAATCTAAACTAGGTTTCTTGCAACATGAGTGCTTATAAGTGTCTCAAGGAGATTTGTACAAGTTTGACGAACTTATGATACATCTAACAACGTGGTTTCTAGGACTCAAAACCTAGCTTCATGCACCATGAGTGCTTATAAGTGTCTCAATGAGCTTTGTACTAGTTTGACGAACTTATGAAACATCTAACAACGTGGTTGCTAGGACTCTAAACCAAGTTTCAAACAACATGAATGCTTATAAGTGTCTCAATGAGTTTTGTACAAGTTTGACGGACTTATGACACATTTAACAACGCGTTTCTAGGACTCTAAACCAAGTTTCATGCAACATGAGTGCTTATAAGTCTCTCAATAATCTTTGTACAATTTTGACGAACTTACGAAACATCTAACAACGCGTTTCTAGGACCCTAAAACAATTTTCATGCAACAAGAGTGATTATAAGTGTCTCAATGAGCTTTGTACAAGTTTCACGAAGTTATGAAACATATAACAACGCATTTCTAGGACTCTAAATTAAGTTTCATGCAACATGAGTGCTTATAAGTGTCTCAATGAGCTTTGTACTAGTTTGACGAACTTATGAATTATCTAACAACGGGTTGCTATTGAATCTAAACAAAGTTTCATGCAACATGAGTGCTTATAAGTGTCTCAATGAGCTTTGTACAAGTTTTACGAACTTATGAAACATCTAACAACGCATTTCTAGGACTCTAAACAAAGTTTCATGCAACATGAGTGCTTATAAGTGTTTCAATGATCTTTCACTACAAGAAATTTGGACTTTAACAACGACCATAATCGTTGTAAATTCGTGGTAAAAACCGTGTCTCGACGTTTTAACGACGATTTCAAATTCGTCGTTAATCGATCGAAGTAAAAACCAAATCGTCGTAAATTCGTGGTAAAATTTACGACGATATAAATTCGTCGTATAATCGTGGTATAATGTTCTTTGTAATTATAATAAATTAGAAATTGTTATAAATCGTGCGACGATTATATAAAACATTATTTTAAAGAATCGTCGTAAAATCCTCCCTACTTAAGGACGATTTTACGACGATTGACAATATTTTATATTAATAAAATATAAAATTTATACAATTTCAAATTACAAAAAAACAAATAAAAACTAAACGCGATCAGTCGTCCTGCAGGTTTAAATCGTCGCCGAAATAGTCCTGCGTTGCGTTGTCCGGATCGACGGTGCTTGTTCCAGCCAAATCAGTCGGGCGGTCGGGATGTGTCTGCATCATCCGAAGTAGTGCTGGGTTAGATGCAGAAAGCACCGTGAGCATGCTGTTGTAGAACGCCATGTTCTTCGCCCCCTCCGCCTGTGTCGTCCGTAACTCCTGAATCTCAGCCTCCATCTCAGCCGGAGATCGATAATGAGTAGGAGCAAGCGGGACGTCCTGTATGGATCCCATGCCTAGAATCCGCCCTTTTTTAGGAGCAACCTATAAAATTAAACGATTAGTAAAAATGAACGTTTAAAAATATAATTTTAGAGAAGAAAGAAACATTATATATAAGTAAAATTTTACCTCTTGATAAATCTGATCGAGCTCGGCGGTGGTAAGCGGCTCGCCAGGATACTGAGTGCCTCCCGGGGATCTCTGAGATCGCTGAGAATCGATCTCTGTCTTCCGAGCTTCCAGGTCGTTGAATATCCGCTCCGAATGGGCGTCAACGAACTCGCCGGTCTTTTTCTTGTGCGTCTTCTCGAAGACGGCACTGACGGCCGGTTTGTGACCTAGCTGCTTGGTCTAAAATCAAATAATAAGCACATGCGCATTAGTATGTAATTAACATTAATAATTTGAAAATAAAATTTTTTTTGAAAGAGTAAGTAAGAAAGAACTTACTATTTCGTGCATCCGACCTGCGAACGGGATTTGTCCGGATGTGTGAGTCATCTGCTTCGGCGTCCCGTCAGGTAGCTTAGCGTTCCAGGTGTGGACAGGTGATGTCCCGAAAGCTGAAGCCTGACCGGAACCCGTAGCTTCCCGAGAAGCCCTCCTCTCCGCTAACATCTGCATGTAATCCGGAGGTAATGTCTTGCCTCTCCTAGGAGCCATGTATAAGTACCTGCCAAAAAACATTAAGTATTTAAATAATTAACATTAAGTATTTTAAAATCTAATGTTAATAATTAATTATGTTAAATAATAATTATTAAGTATTTTAAAAACTAAACATTATATAAGTATTTTAATGACATTAGTATTTTAAAAACTAATAATAATAATTAATTATGTTAAATAATAAGTTTTAAGTATTTTAAAAACTAAACATGAAGTACTTTAATAATTATGTATTTTAAAAACTAAGGTTAATAATTAATTATGTTAAATAATAAGTTTTAAGTATTTTAAAAACTAAACATTAAGTATTTTAATAATTAATTATGTTCTGAACATAAATCTAAAATCTGAATCATAAAACTAAATTATAAATCTGAATCCGAGCTTAAAACTAAATTCCAAATACTAAAACTAAATTCCAAATCCTAAAACTAATTCTAAAATCCGGTTTTAAAACACATATATTCAATATATTTACCTGTTGAGATGTTGAAAGAGAGTGTGAAAGTTGTAGTGTATGAGAAAGTTGTAGTGTATGAGAAAGTTTAGAGAGATAAAATTTTAGAGAGAGAGAGAATTTTAGAGAGAATGAGAGAAATGGAAAAATCTGGTCGACTATATATAGTATTAGCAATCGTCGTAAAATCGTCGTAAAATTGTCGTAAAATAAGTCCAAACGTTTTGGTTTGTCGCACTTTGGGAATGATGAAATTACAAATCGTCGTAAAATCGTGGCAAATTTACCACGATTTTACGACGATTACCTTCTAAATCTTTGTAAGATCGTGGTAATCGTTGATGTTGACAACCTCGTACAAACAAAACTCCTGAGGATGTGATGTTTAGAGTTTCATGTTTGGTCGTAAAATCGTAGTTAAATTACGACGATTTTACATCGAATTTGTTAGAATCGTCGTAAAATCGCCGTAAACTAATAACGAATTTACGACGATTCTTAACACTAAATGGATTTCGCTGAAATTCATTTGCCATTTGACTTCATGTTGAATATAGTTATGGTATTGTATGCATATGAAATCATACTAAGTCATATGATTGCAAAAAAACAAGTTTTGGTAAAATTAGAACATATATACGTATTAAACACAATATATATAGTACATTTTATCTTAAACTTTATAAATTCTAAGAATATGTAACAAAACTTATTGATAAGCAATTTTAGCATTGTTTTATAGTTATTCATTAACTTTAGAGGTCTTTATGAGTGTTTGTACGTAATATAAGACATACTTTTGAAAATGTTTGAGGTTTAGGGGTTTATAAAAAAAAAATGTTGTAAAACAGATGTAAATATATGATTGTTTTACGTATAATTTACGACGATTGTGTATTTGTACGGAAAAGTACAACCTCGTATGACCTGACAACGATTTATAAGATGGACCGTCGGGAAATCGTCGTAAATTTACCACGATTTTACGACGATATTTTATTTTTTTTTATAAAAAAAATTGATCGTCGTTGATTCGTCGTAGATTCATTGGTCGTCGTCAAATCGTCATAAATTTACGACGATTTGACGATGATTTGACGACGATTTTTAATTTATTTTATAAAAAAAATTAAAATACATAATTTTCATTTTACATTTAAACAAACAACTTATTTATTACTCGGAGTCATCATTAGACTCATATTCGTCCTCGGAGTCAGATTCATCAAATTCGTCAGTCTCTTCGACTTATTCTTCGTCCTCATCCACCTCTTCAGCTTCCCTATTATGTGGATCAACGAGTAAGACCATGACCGTGTTTAGTTCTGGCCAAGGAATATCGACGGGCATGTCATTCTGGAGTGCTGATTCTTCTTGCCTGCCTATGTACCCTCTCGGGGCAATTTTGATGACGGATAGCCAATGTATTCCCGTGGACTTAAGACGCGGATAAGGAATGAAGCTTACTTGTTCAGCTTGCGATGCAAGTATGAAAGGCTCGAACTTGTTGTATCTTCTATTCTTATTGACATCAACGATCCCAGACTTGTTGATTCGTACACCTCTTCCGATCGAAGGATCAAACCACTCGCACTTGAAGAGTACGCACTTCAACATGAGCAACCCGGGAAACATTATTTCTATGATTTTTTGGATGATTCCGTAGAAATCTATGTCTCCTCTAACACAAACACCGTAGTTAACACTTGTTCGATGTCGGTTGTACTCGTACGCGTGGAAAGCATAACCTCTTGTAAAATACATTGGTGATGTCCGAATCTTCGCAAGGGGACTTTGTAGCATCTCGTGGAACCACACCGGATAAGATTCGTCCTCGTACTCAATCTGCAGACATCAAAATTAATTTTGTTTAAATATATTAGGTTGGTATGTAATTTCATATTCGATATTTTCATACCTGTCTTTGCAACCACATCACAAAGTGTTGAGTTTTACGGGAATCGAGCTCATCTTCAGATATCCCCGGAATTCCTTCTTGAACTTGTTCGACGAAGATAGTATATGAAAATTTCATAAGTAAGCAATATTTTATGACATGTTGTAATGAAAGAGTATTAAAAAACATTTAATTTTACCTTTCCCATGGAGTAACAATATCGCAGTTCAATACAATGTACGTGTGGACACAATGAATTTCATCCTTGTTGCTCCACCAAACCTCTTTTATGCGTCCGCTAAGCCGACCAATGGGACAAAATATGCCAGGTACTCCTTCCACCGCGTACGTTTTTTGAATGCCTCCGTCATCATATCTCCTTGGCGCTCTTTTACGTGTTCTCACGGTTGGTGCAAAGTAGTACGACGTAAAGTGAGACGTCTCCTCTGTAATACTACCCGCAACGATTGAACCCTCGACTTTAGCTAGATTCTTCGCCTTCCATTTTAGATGTTCCATAAATCTTTCGAAAGGGTACATCCATCGGAAGTGAACGGGCCCCCTAGTTCGCTTCGTGTGGGAGATGTACTTGGTAGGTGCTCCATAACATCAAAAAAGGATGGGGGGAATATCTTCTCCAAATTGCACAAAATGAGAGGAATGTTCTCGTCGTGTTGTCTTATTACTTCATCGTTCAACGTTCTTGTGGAAAGATCACGAAAGAACAACCCAACACCTACATAAATTAAATCAAACGTATTACGATATATTCAGTTATGAAATATTTTATAAATTAATTAGAAATTACGTACCAGCAATTGCTTCGTGCACATTATGTGGAACAAGTTCGGCCAAGACAAATGGTAGCAGTCGTTGCATGAACACATGAAAATCGTGACTTTTCATACCTGTGAATTTAATACCATCTACACACCGAGAAAGATTCGAAACAAAACCATCAGGAAACTTAACTTCAGAGATCACCCACTGGAATAACGACGTCTTCGCTGCACTCGATAATCTGAATATAGGTACTGGCGCTTTTCCGTATTTATCAATGTGCAATTCGGATCTCGCACATATCTCAGCCAAATTGGCTTTTGTCTTTCCCTGCACATTCAAAATAGTGTTCATAATGTTATCGAAAAAGTTCTTCTCTATGTGCATCACGTCAAGATGTGTCGGAGTAGATGATCTTTCCAGTATGGAAGCTCCCAGAAAATGCTTTTCTTATGCCAGTTGTGTTCCGTAAGATAACCATCAGGCAGATTAGGCGGGACATGCCAGTTTCCTCCTTGGGGAACTGTGTAATTCGCACAATAATGATCCATATGCGCCTCAACTTGTTCGCCCGTGTAATACATCGGATGAGGATCACGAACCACTTTCTTCTTTTTAAACATTCGTTTGTTTTTCCGGTAAGGGTGGCGCGTACTAAGAAAGTAACGGTGATAATCGATTCAGGTAGTTTTCCTTCCATGCTTTAATTGGAAGGCGTCAATACGATGCATGCAGTAAGGACAAGAGAGTCGTCCGTGTGTAGTCTAGCCCGACAACATTCCATAAGCGGGAAAGTTGCTAATCGTCCATAGAAGCACTGCACGCATTGTAAAATTATGTTTCCGCGAACAATCGTAAGTCCTTACTCTAGTGTGCCATAACTCCTTCAACTCTTCCACCAAAGGCTGTAGAAAAACATCAAGGGATCTTTTTGGATGTTTAGGTCCAGGGACTAATATACTCAGAAATAAAAATTCCCTTTGCATACACATCTATGGTGGGAGGTTATAAGGGGTGACGATGACGAGCCATAAAGAATACTGTCTACCTGACATACCAAATGGACTAAATCCATCCGTACATAGACCAAGGTAGACGTTACCTTTTCGTCTAGCAAAATCGGGGTACACCGAGTTAAAGTGTTTCCGGCTTTCGCATCTGATGGGTGGGTCACCTCTCCAGGCTTCTGTGTATGTTCTGCATGCCACCTCATCGAAGAAGTTGTCCTCTCCGAGTGATACATCCTTTGTAGTCTGTCTGTTATAGGCAGATACCACATCTTCTGGTACGACACCCTTTTCCGACTTACTCCTTCTGGCCTATATCTTGGTTTTTTGCAAAAACGACATTCCTCAAGAATGTCATCGTCTTTCCAATATATCATACAATTGTCTACACAAACATCAATTGACTGATACGGAAGACCAAGACTGATAACCAATTTTTGAACCTCATAAAACGTTTCAGCAGCTAAATTATCAGAGGGTAGATATTCTTTTAATAATGAAGCCCAATCATCCATGCAAACCTCAGATAAGTTATGGTTTGTTTTAATATTCATCATTCTAGCAGCTAATGACAATTTAGAGTGCCCTTCTCTCTACAATTATCATATTTTGGTTGATTTTGCGGCATTTAACATGTCGTAGAATTTTTTAGCATCTAAATTAGGTTCTTCGACTAAATTTCCATCGAGATGACAATGCAACTTCAGGACGAAATGCATCGCTAACCATGTCATTTATCCTATCCGGTTCATTTCCATGATCATGATGAAAATTATAATAATACTCATTTTCTACATGCTGGTCATAGTCTACAGATTCCTGATGATAATTACTACTACTAGCAACATTACCACAATAACCTTCCCCATGCTGAAACCATATATAAAATTGTGGTGTAAATCCTCTATTTAACAAATGCTTCCAAATATTTTCAACCAAAATGAACCGTCTATTGTCGCATTTGATACAAGGACAAAACATCTTACCGCTTTCGATAGTGACAGGTAGATTTGTGGCTTGCTGCATGAATATTTCAACCCCGTCGAGGAACTCCCGTGTCACCCGATCCGTCATCGCCTCGATGTATGTACATCCACTTTCGGATTTAGTAAATATCGCCTCCGGACATTTTTTTTTTTAAAAAAAGTTTTTTTCGTATGTGAGAGAGAGATAAAATTGTTGGTGTGATTTGTGGTGAAAGATGAAGATGTATTTATATGATTTTTAAAAAATTTCCAACTTTTCATAATTTAACAAGGGATTTACAACGATTTTACAACGATTTAACGACTAAAATGAAAGTTGTAAATAATTAGGTGCAACAGTAAATACACGTTTTCACCTACCAGATTAATGTCTTCAAACGTTGTTAAAATGTCCCAAAATCGAAGTTGTAAACTCGTTGTAAATTAGCAACGATTTAGCGACGATATTTTCTTTTAAACCAAGATGTCGTTAAATCGTTGTAAATTTACGACGATTAAACGACGATTAAGTGTATCTTCGGAAAATCGTTGTTAAATCGTCGTAACATAACGACGAAAAAATCGTCGTAAACGTACGACGATTTTACGACGATTGCACAAATCGTTGTAAAATCGTCGTTATTTAGTCGTAAATTTACGACGACCAAAATCGTTGTAAAATTTTCGTTGTTATATGCGCAGATTCTTGTAGTGTTTGTACAAGTTTGACGGACTTAAGAAACATCTAACAACGCGTTTCTAAGACTCTTAACCAAGTTTCATGCAACACGAGTTATTATAAGTGTCTCAATGAGCTCTGTACTAGTTTCACAAAGTTAAGAAACATATAAAAAGCGTTTCTAGGAATCTAAACCAAGTTTCAAGTTATATGATTGCTTATTAGTGCCTCAATGAGCTTTGTTAATGTTTGACGAACTTATGAAACATCTAACAACATGGTTTCTAGGACTCAAAACCAAGCTTCATGCAACATGAGTGCTTATAAGTGTCTCAATGAGCTTTGTACAAGTTTGAAGAACTTATGAAATATCTAACAACGCGTTTCTAGGACTCTAAACCAAGTTTCATGCAACATGAGTGCTTATAAGTGTCTCAATGGACTTTTTACAAGTTGGACAAACTTATGAAACATCTGACAACGTGGTTTCTAGGACTCTAAACCAAGTTTCATGCTACATGAATGATTATAAGTTTCTCCATGAGCTTTGTACAAGTTTGACAAACTTATGAAACATCTAACAACACGTTTCTAGGATTCTAATCCAAGTTCATGCAACATGAGTGCTTATAAGTTCATCAATGAGCTTTGTACAAGTTTCACAAACTTATGAAACATCTAATAACGCGTTTCTAGGACTCTAAACCAAGTTTCATGCAACATGAGTGATTATAAGTGTCTCAATAATCTTTGTACAAGTTTCACGAAGTAATGAAACATATAAAAATGCGTTTCTAGGACTCTAAACCAAGTTTCATGCAACATTAGTGCTTATAAGTATCTCAACGAGCTTTGTACAAGTTTGACGAACTTATGAAACATCTAACAATGTGGTTTCTATGACTCTAAACCAAGTTTAATGCAACATGAGTTCTTATAAGTGTCGCAATGAGCTTTGTACAGGTTGACAAACTTATGAAACATCTAACATGTGTTTCTAGGACTCTAAAGAAAGTTTGATGCAACATGAGTGCTTATAAGTGTCTTAATGAGCTTTGTACAAGTTTGACGAACTTATGAAACATCTAACAACGCGTTTCTAGGACTCTAAATTAAGTTTCATGAAACATGAGTGCTTATAAGTGTCTCAATGAGCTTTGTACTAATTGGAAGAACTTATGAAACATCTAACAACGTGGTTGCTAGGACTCTAAACCAAGTTTCACGCAACATGAGTGCTTATAAGTGTCTCAATGAGCTTTGTACAAATTTGACGAACTTATGAAACATTTAACAACGTGGTTTCTAGGACTCTAGACCAAGTTTCATGCAACAAGAGTGCTTATAAGGGTCTGAATGAGCTTTGTCCAAGTTTTACGAAGTTATGAAACATATAATAACGCGTTTCGAGGAAACCATGTTTTAAGCAACATGAGTGCATAAAAATGTCTCAATGAGCTTTGTACAAGTTTGCGAACTTACGAAACATCTAACAACACGTTTCTTGGACTCTAAACCAAGCTTCATGCAACATGAGTGCTTATAAGTGTCTCAATGAGCTTTGTACAAGTTTGGCGAACTTATGAAACATCTAACAACGTGGTTTTTAGGACTCTAAACCAAGTTTCTTGCAACATGAGTCCTTATAAGTGTCTCAATGAGCTTTGTACAAGTTTGACGAACTTTTGAAACATCTAACGAAGCGTTTCAAGGACTCTAAACCAAGTTTCATGCAACATGAGTGATTATAAGTGTCTCAATTAGCGTTGTACAATTTTCACAATGTTATGAAACATATAAGAACGTGTTTCTAGAACTCTAAACCAAGTTTCATTCAACATGAGTGCTTATAATTGTCTCAATAAGCTTTGTACAAATTTGACAAACTTATGAAACATCTAACAACTTGGTTTCTAGGACTCTAAACCAATTTTCATGCAACATGAGTGCTTATAAGTGTCTCAATGAGCTTTGTACAAGTTTGACGAACTTATGAAATATCTAACAACGCGTTTCTAGAACTTTAAACCAAGTTTCATGCAACATGAGTGCTTATAAGTGTCTCAATGGACTTTTTACAAGTTGGACAAACTTATGAAACATCTGACAACGATTTATAAGATGGACCGTCGGGAAATCGTCGTAAATTTACCACGATTTTACGACGATATTTTTTTTTTTTTTATAAAAAAAATTGATCGTCGTTGATTCGTCGTAGGGTCATTGGTCGTCGTCAAATCGTCATAAATTTACGACGATTTGACGATGATTTGACGACGATTTTTAATTTATTTTATAAAAAAAAATTAAAATACATAATTTTCATTTTACATTTAAACAAACAACTTATTTATTACTCGGAGTCATCATTAGACTCATATTCGTCCTCGGAGTCAGATTCATCAAATTCGTCAGTCTCTTCGACTTATTCTTCGTCCTCATCCACCTCTTCAGCTTCCCTATTATGTGGATCAACGAGTAAGACCATGACCGTGTTTAGTTCTGGCCAAGGAATATCGACGGGCATGTCATTCTGGAGTGCTGATTCTTCTTGCCTGCCTATGTACCCTCTCGGGGCAATTTTGATGACGGATAGCCAATGTATTCCCGTGGACTTAAGACGCGGATAAGGAATGAAGCTTACTTGTTCAGCTTGCGATGCAAGTATGAAAGGCTCGAACTTGTTGTATCTTCTATTCTTATTGACATCAACGATCCCAGACTTGTTGATTCGTACACCTCTTCCGATCGAAGGATCAAACCACTCGCACTTGAAGAGTACGCACTTCAACATGAGCAACCCGGAAACATTATTTCTATGATTTTTTGGATGATTCCGTAGAAATCTATGTCTCCTCTAACGCAAACACCGTAGTTAACACTTGTTCGATGTCGGTTGTACTCGTACGCGTGGAAAGCATAACCTCTTGTAAAATACATTGGTGATGTCCGAATCTTCGCAAGGGGACTTTGTAGCATCTCGTGGAACCACACCGGATAAGATTCGTCCTCGTACTCAATCTGCAAACATCAAAATTAATTTTGTTTAAATATATTAGGTTGGTATGTAATTTCATATTCGATATTTTCATACCTGTCTTTGCAACCACATCACAAAGTGTTGAGTTTTACGGGAATCGAGCTCATCTTCAGATATCCCCGGAATTCCTTCTTGAACTTGTTCGACGAAGATAGTATATGAAAATTTCATAAGTAAGCAATATTTTATGACATGTTGTAATGAAAGAGTATTAAAAAACATTTAATTTTACCTTTCCCATGGAGTAACAATATCGCAGTTCAATACAATGTACGTGTGGACACAATGAATTTCATCCTTGTTGCTCCACCAAACCTCTTTTATGCGTCCGCTAAGCCGACCAATGGGACAAAATATGTCAGGTACTCCTTCCACCGCGTACGTTTTTTGAATGCCTCCGTCATCATATCTCCTTGGCGCTCTTTTACGTGTTCTCACGGTTGGTGCAAAGTAGTACGACGTAAAGTGAGACGTCTCCTCTGTAATACTACCCGCAACGATTGAACCCTCGACTTTAGCTAGATTCTTCGCCTTCCATTTTAGATGTTCCATAAATCTTTCGAAAGGGTACATCCATCGGAAGTGAACGGGCCCCCCTAGTTCTGCTTCGTGTGGGAGATGTACTGGTAGGTGCTCCATAACATCAAAAAAGGATGGGGGGAATATCTTCTCCAAATTGCACAAAATGAGAGGAATGTTCTCGTCGAGTTGTCTTATTACTTCATCGTTCAACGTTCTTGTGGAAAGATCACGAAAGAACAACCCAACACCTACATAAATTAAATCAAACGTATTACGATATATTCAGTTATGAAATATTTTATAAATTAATTAGAAATTACGTACCAGCAATTGCTTCGTACACATTATGTGGAACAAGTTCGGCCAAGACAAATGGTAGCAGTCGTTGCATGAACACATGAAAATCGTGACTTTTCATACTTGTGAATTTAATACCATCTACACACCGAGAAAGATTCGAAACAAAACCATCAGGAAACTTAACTTCAGAGATCACCCACTGGAATAACGACGTCTTCGCTGCACTCGATAATCTGAATATAGGTACTGGCGCTTTTCCGTATTTATCAATGTGCAATTCGGATCTCGCACATATCTCAGCCAAATTGGCTTTTGTCTTTCCCTGCACATTCAAAATAGTGTTCATAATGTTATCGAAAAAGTTCTTCTCTATGTGCATCACGTCAAGATGTGTCGGAGTAGATGATCTTTCCAGTATGGAAGCTCCCAGAAAATGCTTTTCTTATGCCAGTTGTGTTCCGTAAGATAACCATCAGGCAGATTAGGCGGGACATGCCAGTTTCCTCCTTGGGGAACTGTGTAATTCGCACAATAATGATCCATATGCGCCTCAACTTATTCGCCCGTGTAATACATCGGATGAGGATCACGAACCACTTTCTTCTTTTTAAACATTCGTTTGTTTTTCCGGTAAGGGTGGCGCAGACTAAGAAAGTAACGGTGATAATCGATTCAGGTAGTTTTCCTTCCATGCTTTAATTGGAAGGCGTCAATACGATGCATGCAGTAAGGACAAGAGAGTCGTCCGTGTGTAGTCTAGCCCGACAACATTCCATAAGCGGGAAAGTCGCTAATCGTCCATAGAAGCACTGCACGCATTGTAAAATTATGTTTCCTCGAACAATCGTAAGTCCTTACTCTAGTGTGCCATAACTCCTTCAACTCTTCCACCAAAGGCTGTAGAAAAACATCAAGGGATCTTTTTGGATGTTTAGGTCCAGGGACTAATATACTCAGAAATAAAAATTCCCTTTGCATACACATCTATGGTGGGAGGTTATAAGGGGTGACGATGACGAGCCATAAAGAATACTGTCTACCTGACATACCAAATGGACTAAATCCATCCGTACATAGACCAAGGTAGACGTTACCTTTTCGTCTAGCAAAATCGGGGTACACCGAGTTAAAGTGTTTCCAGGCTTTCGCATCTGATGGGTGGGTCACCTCTCCAGGCTTCTGTGTATGTTCTGCATGCCACCTCATCGAAGAAGCTGTCCTCTCCGAGTGATACATCCTTTGTAGCCTGTCTGTTATAGGCAGATACCACATCTTCTGGTACGACACCCTTTTCCGACTTACTCCTTCTGGCCTATATCTTGGTTTTTTGCAAAAACGACATTCCTCAAGAATGTCGTCGTCTTTCCAATATATCATACAATTGTCTACACAAACATCAATTGACTGATACGGAAGACCAAGACTGATAACCAATTTTTGAACCTCATAAAACGTTTCAGCAGCTAAATTATCAGAGGGTAGATATTCTTTTAATAATGAAGCCCAATCATCCATGCAAACCTCAGATAAGTTATGGTTTGTTTTAATATTCATCATTCTAGCAGCTAATGACAATTTAGAGTGCCCTTCTCTACAATTATCATATTTTGGTTGATTTGCAGCATTTAACATGTCGTAGAATTTTTTAGCATCTAAATTAGGTTCTTCGACTAAATTTCCATCAGATGACAATGCAACTTCAGGACGAAATGCATTGCTAACCATGTCATTTATCCTATCCGGTTCATTTCCATGATCATGATGAAAATTATAATAATACTCATTTTCTACATGCTGGTCATAGTCTACAGATTCCTGATGATAATTACTACTACTAGCAACATTACCACAATAACCTTCCCCATGCTGAAACCATATATAAAATTGTGGTGTAAATCCTCTATTTAACAAATGCTTCCAAATATTTTCAACCAAAATGAACCGTCTATTGTCGCATTTGATACAAGGACAAAACATCTTACCGCTTTCGATAGTGACAGGTAGATTTGTGGCTTGCTGCATGAATATTTCAACCCCGTCGAGGAACTCCCGTGTCACCGATCCGTCATCGCCTCGATGTATGTACATCCACTTTCGGATTTAGTAAATATCGCCTCCGGACATTTTTTTTTAAAAAAAAAGTTTTTTTCGTATGTGAGAGAGAGATAAAATTGTTGGTGTGATTTGTGGTGAAAGATGAAGATGTATTTATATGATTTTTAAAAAATTTCCAACTTTTCATGATTTAACAAGGGATTTACAACGATTTTACAACGATTTAACGACTAAAATGAAAGTTGTAAATAATTAGGTGCAACAGTAAATACACGTTTTCACCTACCAGATTAATGTCTTCAAACGTTGTTAAAATGTCCCAAAATCAGAAGTTGTAAACTCGTTGTAAATTAGCAACGATTTAGCGACGATATTTTCTTTTAAACCAAGATGTCGTTAAATCGTTGTAAATTTACGACGATTAAACGACGATTAAGTGTATCTTCGGAAAATCGTTGTTAAATCGTCGTAACATAACGACGAAAAAAATCGTCGTAAACTGTACGACGATTTTACGACGATTGCACAAATCGTTGTAAAATCGTCGTTATTTAGTCGTAAATTTACGACGACCAAAATCGTTGTAAAATTTTCGTTGTTATATGCGCAGATTCTTGTAGTGTTTGTACAAGTTTGACGGACTTAAGAAACATCTAACAACGCGTTTCTAAGACTCTTAACCAAGTTTCATGCAACACGAGTTATTATAAGTGTCTCAATGAGCTCTGTACTAGTTTCACAAAGTTAAGAAACATATAAAAAGCGTTTATAGGAATCTAAACCAAGTTTCAAGTTATATGATTGCTTATTAGTGCCTCAATGAGCTTTGTTAATGTTTGACGAACTTATGAAACATCTAACAACATGGTTTCTAGGACTCAAAACCAAGCTTCATGCAACATGAGTGCTTATAAGTGTCTCAATGAGCTTTGTACAAGTTTGAAGAACTTATGAAATATCTAACAACGCGTTTCTAGGACTCTAAACCAAGTTTCATGCAACATGAGTGCTTATAAGTGTCTCAATGGACTATTTACAAGTTGGACAAACTTATGAAACATCTGACAACGTGGTTTCTAGGACTCTAAACCAAGTTTCATGCTACATGAATGATTATAAGTTTCTCCATGAGCTTTGTACAAGTTTGACAAACTTATGAAACATCTAACAACACGTTTCTAGGATTCTAATCCAAGTTCATGCAACATGAGTGCTTATAAGTTCATCAATGAGCTTTGTACAAGTTTCACAAACTTATGAAACATCTAATAACGCGTTTCTAGGACTCTAAACCAAGTTTCATGCAACATGAGTGATTATAAGTGTCTCAATAATCTTTGTACAAGTTTCACGAAGTAATGAAACATATAAAAATGCGTTTCTAGGACTCTAAACCAAGTTTCATGCAACATTAGTGCTTATAAGTATCTCAACGAGCTTTGTACAAGTTTGACGAACTTATGAAACATCTAACAATGTGGTTTCTATGACTCTAAACCAAGTTTAATGCAACATGAGTTCTTATAAGTGTCGCAATGAGCTTTGTACAGGTTGACAAACTTATGAAACATCTAACATGTGTTTCTAGGACTCTAAAGAAAGTTTGATGCAACATGAGTGCTTATAAGTGTCTTAATGAGCTTTGTACAAGTTTGACGAACTTATGAAACATCTAACAACGCGTTTCTAGGACTCTAAATTAAGTTTCATGAAACATGAGTGCTTATAAGTGTCTCAATGAGCTTTGTACTAATTGGACGAACTTATGAAACATCTAACAACGTGGTTGCTAGGACTCTAAACCAAGTTTCATGCAACATGAGTGCTTATAAGTGTCTCAATGAGCTTTGTACAAATTTGACGAACTTATGAAACATCTAACAACGTGGTTTCTAGGACTCTAGACCAAGTTTCATGCAACAAGAGTGCTTATAAGGGTCTGAATGAGCTTTGTCCAAGTTTTACGAAGTTATGAAACATATAATAACGCGTTTCGAGGAAACCATGTTTTAAGCAACATGAGTGCATAAAAATGTCTCAATGAGCTTTGTACAAGTTTGCGAACTTACGAAACATCTAACAACACGTTTCTTGGACTCTAAACCAAGCTTCATGCAACATGAGTGCTTATAAGTGTCTCAATGAGCTTTGTACAAGTTTGGCGAACTTATGAAACATCTAAAAACGTGGTTTTTAGGACTCTAAACCAAGTTTCTTGCAACATGAGTGCTTATAAGTGTCTCAATGAGCTTTGTACAAGTTTGACGAACTTTTGAAACATCTAACGAAGCGTTTCAAGGACTCTAAACCAAGTTTCATGCAACATGAGTGATTATAAGTGTCTCAATTAGCGTTGTACAATTTTCACAAAGTTATGAAACATATAAGAACGTGTTTCTAGAACTCTAAACCAAGTTTCATTCAACATGAGTGCTTATAATTGTCTCAATAAGCTTTGTACAAATTTGATAAACTTATGAAACATCTAACAACTTGGTTTCTAGGACTCTAAACCAATTTTCATGCAACATGAGTGCTTATAAGTGTCTCAATGAGCTTTGTACAAGTTTGACGAACTTATGAAATATCTAACAACGTTGGACGTTTCTAGAACTCTAAACCAAGTTTCATGCAACCATGAGCTTTGTACAAGTTTGACAAACTTATGAAACATCTAACAACGCGTTTCTAGGATTCTAATCCAAGTTCATGCAACATGAGTGCTTATAAGTTCCTCAATGAGCTTTGTACAAGTTTCACAAACTTATGAAACATCTAATAACGCGTTTCTAGGACTCTAAACTAAGTTTCATGCAACATGAGTGCTTATAAGTTCCTCAATGAGCTTTGTTAAAGTTTGACGAACTTATGAAACATCGAACAACGTGGTCTGTAGGACTAAAAACCAAGCTTCATGCAACATGAGTGCTTATAAGTGTCTCAACGAGCTTTGTACAAGTTTGAAGAACTTATGAAACATATAACAACACATTTCTAGGACTCTAAACCAAGTTTCATGAAACATGAGTGGTTATAAGTTTCTGAATGAGCTTTGTACAAGTTTAACGAACTTATGTAACATTTAAAAACGCATAATGTAGGACTCTAAACCAAGTTTCATGCAACATAAGCTCTTTTAAGTGTCTCAATGATCTTTGTACAAGTATCACAAACTTACAAAACATCTAACAACGTGATTCTAGGACTCTAAACCAAGTTTCATGAAACATGAGTTCTTATAAGTGACTCAATGATCTTTGTAGAAGTTTAACGAATTCATGAAACATCTAACAACACATATTCTAGGACTCTAAACCAACTTTCATGCAACATGAGTGCTTATTAGTGCCTCAATGATCTTTGTACAAGTTTCACGAACATATGAAACATCTGAAAATGCATAATAAAGGACTCTAAACCAAGTTTCATGCAACATGAGTTCTTATAAGGGCCTCAATGATCATTGTACAAATTTCACGAACTTATGAAACATCTAACAACGCATATTGTAGGACTCTAAACCAAGTTTAATGCAACATGATTTCTTATAAGTGCCTCAATGATTGTTGTACAAGTTTCATAAACTTATGAAACATCTAAAAACGCATATTATAGGAATCTAAACCAAGTTACATGCAACATGACTTCTTATAAGTGACTCAAAGATCGGTGTACAAGTTTCACGAACTTATGAAACATCTAACAACGCATATTGTAGGACTCTAAACAAAGTTTCATGCGACATGAGTTCTTAGAAGTGTCTCAATGATCTTTGTACAAGTTTCACAAACTTATGAAACATTTAACAACGTGATTCTAGGACTCCAAACCAATTTTCATGCAACATGAGTTCTTATAAGTGCCTCAATGATCTTTGTACAAGTTTCACGAATTTATGAAATGTCTAACAACTCATAATGAATGACTCTATATAGAGTTTCATGCAACATGAGTTCTTATTAGTGCCTCAATGATCATTGTACAAGTTTCACGAATTTATAAAACATCTAACAACGCATATTGTAAGACTCTAAACCAAGTTTCATGCAACATGAGTTCTTATAAGTGTCTCAATGATCGTTTTAAAAGTTTCACAAACTTATGAAACATCTAACAACATATATTCTAGGACTGAAAACCAAGTTTCAAGCAACATTAGTGCGTATAAGTGCCTCAATGATGTTTGTACAAGTTTAACATACTTACGAAACATCTAACAACGTGATTCTAGAACTCTAAACCAAGTTTCATGCAACATGAGTTCTTATAAGTGCCTTAATGATCTTTGTAAAAGTTTCACGATCTTATGAAACATCTAACAACGCATAATAAAAGACTCTAAACCAAGTTTCATGCAAATGAGTTCTTATAAGTGCCTCAATGATCGTTGGACAAGTTTCACAACTTATGAAACATCTAACAACGCATATTGTAGGACTCTAAACCAAGTTTCATGCAACATGGGTTCTTATAAATGCCTCAACGATCGTTGTACAAGTTTCACGAACTTATGAAACATCTAACAACACATATTGTAGGACTCTTAACCAAGTTTCATGCAACATGAATTCTTATAAGTGCCTCAATGATCTTTGTACAAGTTTCACGAACTTACGAAACATCTAACAACGTGAATCTAGGACTCTAAACCAAGTTTCATGCAACATGAGTTCTTATAAATGCATCAATGATCTTTGTACAAGTTTTACGAACTTATGAAACATCTTACAACGCATAATGAAGGACATTAAAAAAAGTTTCATGCAACATGAGTTCTTATAAGTGCCATAATGATCGCTGTAAAATTTCATAAACTTACGAAACATCTAACAACACATCTTGTAGGACTCTAAACATAGTTTCATGCAACATGAGTTCTTATAAGTGTCTCAATGATCGTTGTAAAAGTTTCATAAACTTATGAAAAATCTAAAAACGCATATTCTAGGACTCTAAACCAAGTTACATGCAAAATGACTTCTTACAAGTGCTTCAATGATAGTTGTACAAGTTTCACGAACTTATTAAATGTCTAACAACTCATAATGAATGACTCTATATAGAGTTTCATGCAACATGAGTTCTTATTAGTGCCTCAATGATCATTGTACAAGTTTCAAGAATTTATAAAATATCTAACAACGCATATTGTAAGACTCTAAACAAAGTTTCATGCAACATGAGTTCTTATAAGTGTCTCAATGATCGCTTTAAAAGTTTCACAAACTTATGGAACATCTAACAACATATATTATAGGACTCAAAACCAAGTTTCAAGCAACATTAGTGCGTATAAATGCCTCAATGATGTTTGTACAAGTTTAACATACTTACGAAACATCTAACAACATGATTCTAGAACTCTAAACCAAGTTTCGTGCAACATGAGTTCTTATAAGTGCCTTAATGAACTTTGTAAAAGTTTCACGATCTTATGAAACATCTAACAACGCATAATAAAAGACACTAAACCAAGTTTCATGCAAATGGGTTCTTATAAGTGCCTCAATGATCATTGGACAAGTTTCACAACTTATGAAACATCTAACAACGCATATTGTAGGACTCTAAACCAAGTTTCATGAAACATGAGTTCTTATAAATGCCTCAAAGATTGTTGTACAAGTTTCACGAACTTATGAAACATCTAACAACGCATATTGTAGGACTCTTAACAAAGTTTCATGCAACATGAATTCTTATAAGTGCCTCAATGATCTTTGTACAAGTTTCACGAACTTACGAAACATCTAACAACGTGAATCTAGGACTCTAAACCAAGTTTCATGCAACATGAGTTCTTATAAATGCATCAATGATCTTTGTACAAGTTTTACGAACTTATGAAACATCTTACAACGCATAATGAAGGACTTTAAAAAAAGTTTCATGCAACCTGAGTTCTTATAAGTGCCATAATGATCGCTGTAAAAGTTTCATAAACTTACGAAACATCTAACAACACATCTTGTAGGACTCTAAACATAGTTTCATGCAACATGAGTTCTTATAAGTGTCTCAATGATCGTTGTAAAAGTTTCATAAACTTATGAAAATCTAAAAACGCATATTCTAGGGCTCTAAACCAAGTTACATGCAAAATGACTTCTTATAAGTGCCTCAATGATAGTTGTACAAGTTTCACGAACTTATTAAACATATAACAACGCATATTGTAGGACTCTAAACAAAGTTTCATGCAACATGAATTCTTATAAGTGCCTTAATGATCTGTGTACAAGTTTCACGAACTTATGAAACATCTAACAACATGATTCTAGGACTCCAAACCAAGTTTCATGCAACATGAGTTCTTATAAGTGCCTCAATGTTCTTTGTATAAGTTTCATGAACTTATGAAACATCTAACAACGCATAATGAAGGACTCTATACCAAGTTTCATGCAACATGAATTCTTCTTAGTTCCTCAATGATCATTGTACAAGTTTCACGACTTTATAAAACATCTAACAACGAATATTGTAAGTCTCTAAACCAAGTTTCATGCAACATGATTTCTTATAAGTGTCTCAATGATCGATGTACAAGTTTCACAAATTTATGAAACATATAACAACACATATTCCAGGACTCTAAATAATGTTTCGAGCAACATGAGTGTGTATAAGTGCCTCAATGATCTTTGTACAAGTTTCACAAACTTACGAAACATCTAACAATGTTATTCTAGGACTCTAAACCAAGTTTCATATAACATGAGTTCTTATAATTGCCTCAATGATCTTTGTACAAGCTTCACAAACTTACGAAACATCTAACTACGCATAATGAAGGACTCTATACAAATTTTCATGGAACATGAGTTCTTATTAGTGCCTCAATGATTGGTGTACAAGTTTCAAAAACTTATGAAACATCTAACAACGCATATTGTAGGACTCTAAACCAAGTTTCATGCAACATGAGTTCTTATAAGTGTTTCAATGATCGTTGTACAAGTTTCCCAAACTTATGAAAAATCTAACAACAATTATTCTAGGACTCTAAAGCAAGGTTCATGCAACATGAGTTCTTATAAGTGTCTCAATAATCGTTGTAAAAGTTTCATAAACTTATGAAACATCTAACAACCCATATTGTAGGACTCTAAACTAAGTTTCAAGCAACATGAGTTCATATAAGTTTTTCAATGATCTTTGTACAAGTTTCACAAACTTACAAAACATCTAACAACGTGATTCTAGGACTCTAAACCAAGTTTCATGCAATATGATTTCTGATAAGTGCCTCAATGATCTTTGTACACGTTTCACGAACTTATAAACATCTAACAACGCATAATGAAGGACTCTAAACCAAGTTTCAAGCAACATGAGTTCTTATAAGAGCCTCAATGATCATTTTACAAGTTTCATGAACTTATGAAACATCTAACAACGCATATTTTAGGACTCTAAACCAAGTTTCATGCAACATGAATTCATATAAGTGTCTCAATGATCGTTGTACAAGTTTCACAAACTATATGAAACATATAACAACACATATTCTAGAACTCTAAACCAAGTTTTAAGCAACATGAGTGCGTATAAGTTCCTAAATGATATTTTTACAAATTTCAGGAACTTATGAAATATCGAACAACGCATAATGAAGGACTCTAAACCAGGTTAATTGCAACACGAGTTATTATAAGTGCATGAATGATCGTTGTACAAGTTTCACGAAATTATCAAACATGATACGATCTTTCCGAGCTTGTCACTTGATGAGAGGGATCTTGTAGACATGCTAGTACCAGAAGAGAGGAGTTCTAGGTTTAAAACCAAAGAGATGGACAAAGGAGAACAAACAATGATCCAACCGCATGATGGAGATAAAACACTTGAAACGCAAACACCTGAAGGAAGGATAACATGAGCAAAATCTACGGAGATAGCTATAGAAGTGCAAGCCATGCTCATAGCGGAAGAGCAAGGAGTAGCAGAAGAGAGGAGCATCTTGAATGTATTCAACCATGCTGAGGAGAAAGACCAAGGTAATGTACACTTATTGACTAAGTGTCTCGCTAGGTACTCTTTCCCTTTGCATGGATTTGTCCCATTGGGTTTTTTGTGCAAGGATTTTAACGAGGCCAAGAAGAACACTACGTTTGTCACTTAGTTACATTATCTTGAAGAGTGTAGGGCGAGACACTACACACTACTTTCCATTCTATCCCAAGAGCTTTGTTGTTTTTCTGTTTCTTTTAAAGGTTTTGTTGTTTTGCAATTTCCATTTATGTTTTGCAATTTCCGTTTCTCTTACTTTCGTGAAGCCCTAAAGAAGAAGTGACATGTGCTTTCTCTTTGTAAGGGTCACACAACCATCTCTTAAAAATCAGCCAAAACTTTTATCAAAACCTTCTTTGGTTTAGACTAAAAATTGCTCATCGATTGAGCTCGAATCTCTTACAAGTTGTGTGCTTACAAAAGCTTCTTCTAACAATCAAGCAAGGCACCATCTCTTGCTTGAGACGTCCAAAATCCATCATCATACCTTCTCCCTCATTCGCGGCCTCTGATTTAGCTACTAAGTCTCCATCATATCCACCTACATCCACCATACCACCCAGCTTATAGCTCAACCTCGTCCAGAGAAGAGATTCACCTAGTAGGATCGCATCATGTGGTATCAGAGCCCTCTTTGAATCAAAGCTAAGAGTTTCTATCACCCCAAACTCGTTTTTATCTTGTTAATATGTTTGTGTTCTGCTCGAATTAAATTTGATTGGTTCTATTGTGAGCTTTAATTTTATTATTAGAACGTGTTTATCAAGGGTTTGAATCAGTTATCTTTGTTGTTTTGCTAAGAACTCGTTTTTGAGTAATTTTTTTGCTAAGAACTCAATAGAATTGATTCGTCTTAAAAGTTAAATTACTTGTTTGAATATGTTTCGAATGTGTACTTGATATCAACTTGTTTTAATTGTCATATACAGACTGTTAGGTTGCCAAGTAACTCGAAATCTGCTTGCTAAGTTATGTTCTTTGTTCTTTTAACTCTTTACCCGACTAGAACTTGTTTAGCACGCATATCGCATATGTTTGAATCTACTTAGAAAACCTTGTTTTAATTGCTTATCTTTATTCATCACGTGTTTGCTGAGATTTTTGTACTTGTTTTAGATCATCTCTTGTCAAAAACTCACAATTTTTGTTAAGAACTTGAGCATCACGTTTTTTTTCCTTTGCTTTTGGTTCAAAGAGAATTTTCCATTTTTTGTTCTAAACTTACAAATCTTTTTTAAAAAAAGGAAAAATCTTTTTTCTTTTTCATTAGTTTAAAACGTGATTTCTTTTTTCTTTTTATTGAGTTGCACGTTTCTTTGCCTTTTTAAACTTGTTTGTGCATCATAATTTGAACCTTGCTTAGAACTTGCTAGAACTGTTTAAGGAACTGTAATAGCATATTTGAATTTGTTTCATTGTGTGATTGATCTTAGCTCGTTTTTGATTGTCATAAACATATTGTTAGGATTTCTAGCAAGTGTTAAATTGTTCTTGAGCTTAGGATTCGTGTTCTTAAGTAGAGGATTCGTGTTCTTAGTGATTTATACTTGTGCATCACGCCTTAGTCTCTTGCATTTCCATTGATTTTTTTTGTTGTTTTGAATCTCTCTGGTTCTTTCTTGATTCATCTTATAAACTCGCTTGCTATGTCTTAGAACTAGTTACTTCGAGTTTCTATTTGTTTGAACCAGGTACCATGAAGGAATGTCAACGAAGCCGTAGAATCCGTAGGATGTATCGATGGGTAGAGCACCTACATAGGAGCACTCCACCGTTTCATGGGAGCGAGGATTCTGCTGAATATGTAGAATTGGAGATTGGCATGTATTACGCCTCCAAGTGCCAATACTTCACCGAGAATGAGCTACTAAGAGCCGATGTTTCAAGCTTCTGTGATGACGCTCTTACCTGGTGGGAAAAGATTGTGTGGAGTCGACGGCCTAATCAACCTATCACCACTTGGACATAACTTAATGCACTCATGAGAAGAAAGTACGCTCCACACCTTTAGCTAAACCCTACTCGATCTGCACGTAAGCCTCAAGTTACATATCATCGAGATAAGTCTTTTAATTTTTCAATTTCCAAGGAATCAAACACTTATGAATATCATGAGGAAAGAAAAATTATTGAACATGGACTAATTAAGAAAAGAGAGACTTCGCAACATTTACTAGAAGAACAAATTAAAAGAGCTCTTGTTAATGCTTTTGAGAATTTCATTTCTAGTATAATGCACTGGTATTTGCAACTCAAAACAACAACTACTCGCCAAGTCTAGAAGTTGAGAGATTGACATGTGCGACTTCTGAAGGTCTAACAGGGAACAATATTACCCACTGGTGTAAAACAGAGACATCTATAATATTCTACACTCAAGGAGAAATCTTTCAAGCTATAGCTCGTCCCCAAATCAGTTCGGAGATGACCACAATCGATGTTCAAAGTTCAGATACGTTCAACTTGCTATTTCTGAAGTTAAGTACTTATGGACCACGTCAAACTTTCATATGACGACCTGGAGATAATCTTCAACATACACAAAATCCTCTTGGAGATATCACTCATGTTAATCACCCACCGGTACGTTTCAAGACGATGATTCAAAGTCTTTCGCATCAACCACACAAGGGTATACTTATGAAGCAACCACCGAGCCAAAGTTCTAGTAAGTTTGGTGAATCTTTTCATGCATCTAAGTTCAAGGACCGATATCATAGCTACTCTAAAGATTGTATGTGAATGGATCAAATTCAAGAGGAGGCTAACTACAAACGCTTCAACCTCATGAACCAAACGGGTGAGATCGAGAAAACTTACTCTTTTAGTAAACCTCGAAAACGTTTTGTGTATAAAGAAAATCTTAAGAGTTTCTCTAATCTTCCACCGGCGTTTCCGAGTGAGTTCTCTTATGTTTTGCAACAGCCTGACCATGATTTTCCTAATACAAAGAGCTACTTAACATTCAAGATGTCTCATGTTTAAAAACTGCATATCAGGATAGACCCATGGAGACTAGGGAGCTTTTCATCCATGCAGATTATGAATCCTGTACTCATCTTGAAGTACCAGCAGAGATTGACAAAGAACGTGCAAGAAGTGTCTACTTCTATCAGGTTTGATCTCATTCCATTCAACCCAACAAAGGTAAGGTCAATGGTGTGGCCAACACATTGTCAGGGAGGTACATTCTACTCTATAACCTTAGCACCACGGATATTAACTATTAATTTTATAAGGAACTATATGCTAATGTTAATGAGTTTAGAAAATCATATAAAAGTTCTGCAAACTTTGTTAGTGATCATTACCTTAAGAAAGATTTCTATTTGCGTTTACGATAAATTGTTCTTGTCGAGTTTAGTTGTTTGTGAGCAATTGTTTAGGGATGCCACAATGAGTGTCAAGAAGCTCATCTATAACTTTTACGTGTCTCGCAAGAAGAAAGACATCGAGGGAAAGAATATGCCCAAGCCGAGGTTAAACAAGATCTTTGCGTCAACAAAGGATCTTCAAGCTCAAGTGAATCACAAGATCGCAAGACCAGCAGCTGCACCACCTTGGATCATCATGACCAACCGTTCAAGCATAAATATCAAGCCCCAAGCAGCTGGATCATCCATATTTCTAAACCGAACACATTTGAGCTCCTATAAAGATTGTTACTTTATATTTGGTTTAAACTATTTGTGTGTGTTTCAAGTCTTCATATGGAGACTCGGAGATACTCATGAACCGCAGTTGATCCTCAAGCACTTCAAATACCATGCTGATCGACTTAATCCTCAAGGTAAGTTTGATTCAGATTTTATTGATTCTAATCGTGTTTCTTTCCTAAAACAGATTTGAGGTCAAATCCATTTGAAGGGAGGGAGGATGATTCGATCTCTCCGAGCTTGTCACTTGATGAGGAGGATCTTGTAGCCGATCTTGTACCAGAGGAGAGGAGTGCAAGGTTTAAAACCAAAGAGATAGCAAAAGAGCACAAACAATGATCCAACCGCATTATGGAGATAAAACGAAACACAAACACCCGAAGGAAGGATAAAACGAGAAAAAGCTATGGAGATAGGTAGAGAAGTGCAAGACATGCTCATAGAGGAAGAGCAAGGAGTAGCAGCAGCTAGGAGTATCTTCAATGTATTCAACCATGCTAAGAAGGAGACCAAGGTAATCTACACTAAATGACTAAATGTCTCGCTAGGTACTCTTTCCCTTTCCATGGATTTGTCCTATTGGGTTTGTTGTGCAAGGGTTTTAACAAGGCCAAGAAGAACACTACGTCGTTCACTTAGTTACATTATCTTGAAGAGTGTATGGCGAGACACTACACACTACTTACCATTCTATCCCAAACGCTTCGTCTTTTCTGTTTCTTTTAAACGTTTTGTTGTTTTGCAATTTCCTTTTCTCTTACTTTCGTGAAGCCCTAACGAAGAAGTGACATGTGCTATCTCTTTATAAGGGTCACGCCCCCACCTATTAAAAATCCGCCAAAACGTTTATCAAAACCTTCTTTGTTTTAGACTAAAAATTGCTCAGCGATTGAGCTCGAATCTCTTACAAGTTGTGTGCTTATAAGAGGTTCTTCTAACCATCAAGCAAGCCACCATCTCTTTCTTGAGACGTCTTCAATCCATCCTCATACCTTCTCCCTCATCCGCTGTCTCTGTTTTAGATACTAAGCCGCGATCATATCCACTTACATCCACCATACCAGCTCTTAGCTCAACCTCGTGCGGAGAAGAGATCCGCCTAGTGGGATCGTATCAAAACATCTAACAATGCATATTGTAGGACTCTAAACCAAGTTTCCTGCAACATGATTTCTTATAAGTGTCTCAATAATCATTGTATAATTTTCACAAATTTATGAAATATCTAACAACGCGTATTCTAAGACTCTAAACCAAGTTTCAAGCAACATGAATGCGTATAAATGCCTCAATGACCTTTATACAAGTTTCATAAACTAACGAAACATCTAACAACGTGATTCTAGGACTCTAAACAAATTTTAATGCAACATGATTTCTTATAATTGCCTCAATGATCGTTGTACAAGTTTCACGAACTTATGAAATATCTAACAATTCATATATTTGGACTCTAAACCAAGTTTCATGCAATATGAGTTCTTATACGTGTCTCAATGATTGTTGTATAAGTTTAACAAACTTATGAAACATCTAAAAACGCATATTATAGGACTCTAAATGAAGTTTCAAGCAACATGAATGCGTATAAGTGTCTCAATGATCGTTGTACAAGTTTCACAAACTTATGAAACATTTAACAACACATATTCTAGGAATATAAACAAAGTTACAAGCAACATGAGTGCGTATAACTACGTCAATGATCTTTTTACAAGTTTCACAAACTTACAAAACGTCTAACAACGTGATTCTAGGATTCTAAACCAAGTTTCATGCAACACGAGTTCTTATAATTGTCTCAATGATCTTTGTACAAGTTTCATGAACTTATGAAACATCTAACAACGTATAATGAAGGACTCTAAACACAGTTTCATGCAACATGAGTTCTTATATAAGTGCCTCAATGATCGTTGCACAAGTTCCACAAACTTATGAAATATCTAACAACGCATATTGTAGGACTCTAAACAAAGTTTCATGCAACATGAGTTCTTATAAATGTCTCAATTATCGTCTGTACAAGTTTCAAAAACTTATGAAACATCTAACAACGCATATTCTAGGAATCTAAACCAAGTTTCAATCAAGATGAGTGCGTAGAAGTGCCTCAATGATCCTTATTCAAGTTTCACAAATTTACGAAACATCTAACAACGTGATTCTAGGACTCCAAACCAAGTTTCATGCAACATGAGTTCTTAGAAGTGCCTCAATGATCTTTGTACAAGTTTCACGAACTTATGAAACATATAACAATGCATGTTCTAGGAATCTAAACTAAGTTTCAAGAAACATGAGTGCGTATAAGTGCCTCAATGATTGTTTTACAAGTTTCACAAACTTACGAAACATCTAAGAACGCATATTCTAAGACTCTAAACCAAATTTCAAGAAACATGAGTGCTTATAAGTGCCTCAGTGATCTTTGTACAAGTTTCACAAACTTACGAAACATCTAACAACGCATATTGTTGGACTCTAAACCAAGTTTCATGCAACATAAGTTCTTATAAGTGTCTCAATGATCGTTGTACAAGTTTCAGAAACCTGTGAAACATCTAACAACGCATATTCTAGGACTCTAAACCAAGTTTCAAGCAACATGAGTGCGTATAAGTGCCTCTATGATCTTTTTAACAATTTCACAAACTTACGAAACATCTATTAACGTGATTCTAGGACTCTAAACCATGTTTCATGAAACATGAGTTCTTATAAGTGCCTCAATGATCTATATCACTACAAGAAACTGAGCAATTTACAACGATTTTTTTCGTTGTAAATATAGGACCAGTTAACGACCACTTAACAACGAATTTGGAAATCGTACTTAAATCGTCGTAAATATACAACGAAATGGATCATCGTAAAATCGTCGTTAATTTACAACGATTTAACTACGATTTTCCAAATATTGTTTGAATTATCGTTAAATCGTGGTAAATGTACGACGATTTTACGATAATCTGCTTTTACCGAAGAAATCGTTGTAAAATCGTTCTTAATTAACAACGATTTTACAACAAACCCATTTTGGGACATTTTAACGACGATTTTTCAAACATTTTATGGTAGTTGAAAACATGTATTTACTGCTACACCTAATTTTTTACAACTTTCATTTTAGTAGTTTAATCGTTTTACATTCGTTGTAAATCCTTTGTTAAATTCAAAAGTTGTAAATTAGTGGTTATTTTTCGTTGGGAAAAAGTTGGTAAATTTTCAAAAATCCTATAAATACATCCTCACCCCTCACCACAAATCATCTCTCTCTCTAAAACAAATTCACTTTCTTTTGAAAAAATTTCCGAAGGCGATATCTACAAAATCTGAAAGTGGATGTACATACATCGAGGTGATGACGGATCGGTGACAAGAGAATTCCTCGACGGAGTTAAAATATTCATCCAGCATGCCATAAATCTACCGGTCACTATCGAAAGCGGTAAGATGTTTTGTCCTTGTATCAAATGCGACAATAGATGGTTCATTTTGGTTGAAAATGTTTGGAAACATTTGTTAAATAGAGGATTTACACCACATTATTATATATGGTTTAATCATGGGGAAGATTATTGTGGTAATGTTGCTAGTACTAGTAATTATCATCAGGAATCTGTAGACTATAAACATCACGTAGAAAATGAGTATGATTATTATAATTTTCATCATGATCATGGAAATGAACCGGATAGGATAAATGACATGGTTAGCGATGCATTTCGTCCTGAAGTTAACACTGTTGCATTCTCATCTGATAGAAATTTAGTCGAAGAACCTAATTTAGATGTTAAAAGATTCTACGCCATGTTAAATGCTGCAAATCAACCGCTTGCTCCTACTTTTTGCTCGAAAGAAGAAAGGGCAGATTATAGGCATGGGATTCATGCAGAACGTCCCGCTTGCTCCTACTTCCTATCGATCTACGACTCAGATGGAGGCTGAAATTTAGGAGCTACGGACGACTCAGGCGGAGGGGGCGAAGACTATGGCCTTCTACAACAGCCTCTTCACGGTCCTTTCTGCTTCCAACCCAGATTTACTTCGGACGATGCATACACATCCCGATCGCCCGACTCAGGCTGGACCAAGCACCATCGATCCCGACCCTGCAACGTAGAACTATTTCGGGGATGATATTGATTTCAACTTGCCTGACGACCAAGATCCGGATCGTGTTTTGAACTTTGTTATATTTTTGTATTTAAATTGAAATTGTATAAAATTTCTATATTTTTTTAATATAAAATATATTTTTTCTAATTTTTTTTATATAAAATATCGTCAATCGTTGTAACATCGTCCCTAATTAAGAACGAGTTTACGAAGATTTCTTTTAATAATATTTTTTATAATCGTCGTAAATTCGTCCCTAATTAAGGACGAATTTACGACGATGTTTAGCAACTTATTTACAACGATTTTTAACCATTTACTAATTTATTTTAATTATAAATTTACAACCAAATAGTCGTTGTAAAAAGGTTGTAAAAATTATAACGATTTTACAACGTACATTATACCACGATTATACCACTACAAGAAATCACGACTTTAACAACGAACCTAATCGTGGTATAATGTACGTTGTAATTTTTACAACCTTTTACAACGACTATTTGGTTGTAAATTTACAACTAAAATATATTAGTATATGGTTACAAATCGTTGTAAAAGCTTCCCTAATTAAGGACGAATTTACTACAATTATAAAAAATATTATTAAAAGAAATCGTCGTAACATCGTCCCTAATTAAGGAAGAATTTACGACGATTATAAAAAATATTATTAAAAGAAATCGTCGTAACATCGTCCCTAATTAAGGACGAATTTAAGACGATTATAAAAAAATATTATTAAAAGAAATCGTCGTAAATTCGTCCTTAATTAGGGACGATGTTACAACGATTGACAATATTATATATATATATATATAAAAATTTACAAAAAAAAAATTTATATTAAAAAAATACAAAATTATATACAATTTCAAATTAAATACAAAAATAAAACAAAGTATTAAACACGATCCGGATCTTGGTCTTCCGGCAAGTTGAATTCAATATCATCCCGAAATAGTTATGCGTTGCGTGGTCGGTATCGATGGTGCTTGGTCCAGCATGAGTCGGGAGGTCGGGATGTGTCTGCATCGTCCGAAGTAAATCTCTGTTGGAAGCAGAAAGGACCGTGAAAAGGCTGTTGTAGAAAGCCATAATCTTCCCCCCCCCCCCCCCCCCCCCCCGTCCGAGTCGTCCGTAGCTTTTGAATCTCATCCTCCATCCGAGCCGGAGATCGATAGGAAGTAGGAGCAAGCGGGACGTCCCGCATGGATCCAATGCCTATAATCTGCCATTTCTTCTTTGGAGCAACCTATAAAATAAAGCGATTAGTAAAAATGATCATTTAAATTCAATAATTTGAGAAAAAAGAAACATTATAAATTAAAATTAACATGTTCAAATATCTGATCGAGCTCGGCGGTCGTAAGCGGCTCGCCAGGTTGCTGAGTGCCTCCCGGGGATCTCTGAGATCGCTGAGTCTCGATCTCCGTCTTCCGAGCTTCCAGGTCATTGAGTATCCGCTCAGAGTGGGCGTCAACGAACTCGCCGATCTTTTTCTTGTGCGTCTTCTCGAAGACGGCACTAACGGCCGGCTTGTGGCCTAACTACTTGATCTAAAATCAAATTGTAAACACATTAGTATATATATAACATTAATAATTTAAAAAAAAAAATAAATTTAAAAGATTAAGTAAGAAAAACTTACCATGTCGTACATCCGACATGCGAAGGGGATTTGTCCGGATGTGTGAGGCATATGCTTCGGTGTCCCGTCAGGTAGCTTAGCGTTCCTGGAGGTGGAACACTTCTCAACTACGCTGGCGTTGTGGTCATCTGTCCAGTATTTCTTCAGGGCGTTCCAAACCGCGATCGAAAGATACACCGGCTTCCCCGCGTCGCCGACGAGCCTCCACTTGTCCTTCCAGTCGGAGACCGTGTTGGCGAGACGAAACGTCGCCGTCTTGTTGAACTCCGTCTTCACGGACTCGTTGATCGAGACAACTCAATGCCACTTTTGCTGCAAAAGTTGAGAAATTATAACATTAGTTTATGAGAGTAATAATAAATAATTTAAAATTAAATAAATGAATTTAATTAAGAAAAATCAAACATTACCGCAAAGCATTTGAACTACGTCTTCTTGATGTGCTCCGGTGTCTTGCTCCAGTTGGGATGCGACTCGGTGAAGTACCCCTTGATGATGTCTGCGATAGAATGCGCGACCTGATTGTCGTACTTGAACCTGAAAAAAAACAAATTTGGATTGATTAATATATAAAGAAATCAAAGTATTAATAAAGTAATAAAATAATCAACAAAACTTACCAATAAGTGTCCGCAGACTTGTGCGGATCCAAACGGCGCATACCGTCATGTCCGGATGGAGGCGTCCCGATCTGGACAAGTGAAGTCCCGGCATGGAGATGTGGAGCCGAGGTAGTAGAAACGGACGCAGTTTTGGAACAAGAAGCGGAACCGGAACCCGTAGCTTCCCGTGAAGCGGCGACCCTCTCCGCCATCATCTGCATGTAGCTTGGAGCTATAGTCTTGCCCTTCCTAGGATCCATATATAAGTTCCTTCCAAAAAAACATTAAGTATTTTAATAATTAATTATGTTTTGAACCTAAATATAAAATCTGAATACTAAAACTAAAATCCGAGCCTAAAACTAAATTCAAAATCCTAAAACTAATCCTAAAATCCAGTTCTAAAACAAATATATTAAATATATTTACCTTTTGGGATGTTGAGAGAGGGGTGTGAGAGTTGTAGAGTGTGAGAGTTGTAGAGAGAGTGTTTTAGAGAGAGAGAGAGCGATCCTCGTATTAGCGAGTGTTGGGGAGAATGAGCGAGTAAGAAAAAATCTGGTCGAGTATATATAGTATTAGCGATCCTCGTAAATTTATGACGATTTTACGATGATTCCTTGTAAACGCGTCGCCATGGAAGTTCAAACGTTTTGGTTTGTCGCGTGTTGGAGGGAAATGAAATTTCAAATCGTCGTAAATTCGTTGTTCCTGTACGACGACTTTACGACGATTCCTCGTACAACCGTCGGTAAAAAGAGAATTTTGAACGGTTCCGATTGGTTTATGTTAATGTGAATTTTAATTTCCAAAATACCAAATCGTCGTAAAATAGTCGTTATATTACAACCAAATTACAACGATTACCTTTTAAATCGTTGTAAAGTCGTGGTAATCGTTGATGTTGACAACCTCGTACACACAAAACACCTGAGGATGTGACATTTAGAGTTTGAACAAGGTTTCATGTTTGGTCGTAAATTCGTTGTTATAGTACGAGGACTTTACATCGATTTGGTTAGAATCGTCGTAATTTAACAACGAATTTACGACGATTTTTTACACTAAATGGAATTCAATGAAATTCATCTTCCATTTGACTTCATGTTGAATATAGTTATTGTATTGTATGCATATGAAATCATACTAAGTCATATGATTGCAAAAAAACCAAGTTCTGGTAAAATTTGAACATATATACGTATTAAGCACAATATATATAATACATTTTACCTTAAACTTTAGAAATTCTAAGAATATGTAACAAAATTTATTGATAAGCTATTTTAGCATTGTTTTTATAGTTATTCAATAACTTTAGAGGTCGTTATGAGTGTTTGTACGTAAAATTAGACATACTTTTGAAAATGTTTAGGGTTTAGGGGTTTATAAAAAAACGTCGTAAAACAGATGTAAGTATCCGACTATTTTACGTCTAATTTACGAAAAAGGTGTATTTGTACGGCAAAGTACAACCTCGTATGATCTGACAACCTCGTACTAAGACTGATCGTCGTTAATACGTCGTAGGAACATTAAAATATGTATTTACGACGATTTCACGACGATATTTTAATTTATTTTATAAAAGATAGATTGTCGTTAATTCTTCGTAGGTGCATTATTTGTCGTTAAATTGTCGTAATTTTACGACTATTTAACGACAATATTTTAATTTATTTTATAAAAAAATTAAAATACATAATTTTAATTTTATATTTAAACAAACAACTTATTTATTACTCAAAGTCATCATTAGACTCATATTCGTCTTCGGAGTCAGATTCATCAAATTCGTCAGTCTCTTCGACTTCTTCTTCGTCCTTATTCACCTCTTCAGCTTCCCTATTATGTGGATCACGAAAGAACAACCCAACACCTACATAAATTAAATCAAACGTATTACGATTTATTCAGTTATGAAATATTTTATTAATTAATTAGACTTTACGTACCAACAATTTCTTCGTGCACCTTATGTGGAACAAGTTCCGCCAAGACAAATGGTAGCATTCGTTGCATGAACACATGACAATTGTGACTTTTCATACCTGTGAATTTATTACCATCTACACACCGGGAAAAATTAGAAACAAAACCATCACGAAACTTAACTTCATAGATCACCCACTGGAACAACGACGCCTTCGTTGCACTCGATAATCTGAATATAGGTACTGGCGCTTTTCCATCTTTATCAATGTGCAATTCGGATCTCGCACATATCTCAGCCAAGTCAAGACGTGATTTAAAATTGTCTTTTGTCTTTCCATGCACATTCAAAAGAGTGTTCATAATGTTATCGAAAAAGTTCTTCTCTATGTTCATCACGTCAAGATTGTGTCGGAGTAGATGATCTTTCCAGTATGGAAGCTCCTAGAAAATGCTTTTCTTATGCCAGTTGTGTTCAGTAAGATAACAATCAGGCAGATTAGGCGGGACATGCCAGTTTCCTGCACGGGGAACTGTGTAATTCACAAAGTAATGATCCATATGCGCCTCAACTTGTTCGCCCGTGTAATACACCGGTGGAGGAACACAAACCACTTTGTTCTTCTTAAACATTCATTTTTATCCGGTAAGGGTGGCGCAGACTAAGAAAATGACAGTGAGAATCGAACCAGCTAGTTTTCCTTCCATGCTTCAATTGGAAGTGTTAGTACGATGCATGCAGTAAGGACAAGAGAGTCGTCCGTGTGTAGTCCAGCCCGACAACATTCCATAAGCAGGAAAGTCGCTAATCGTCGATAGAAGCACTGCACGCATTGTCAAATTCCGTTTCCTCGAACAATCGTAAGTCTTTACTTTTGTGTGCCATAACTCTTTCAACTCTTCCACCAAAGGTTGTAGAAAAACATCAAGGGATCTTTTTGGATGTTTAGGTCCAAGGACTTATATACTCAGAAATAAAAATTCTCTTTGCATACACATCTCTGGTGGGAGGTTATAAGGGGTGACGATGACGGGCCATAACGAATAATGCCTACCTGACATACCAAATGGACTAAATCCATTTGTACATAGACAACCGCAGACGTTACCTTTTCTTCTAACAAAATCGGGGTACACCGAGTTAAAGTGTTTCAAGGCTTGCGCATCTGATGGATGGGTCACCTCTCCAGGCTTCTGTGTATGTTCTGCATGCCACCTCATTGAAGAAGTTGTCCTCTCCGAGTGATACATCCTTTGTAGTTTGTCTGTTATAGGCAAATACCACATCTTCTGGTACGATACCCTCTTCCGACCTATTCCTTCTGTCTTGTATCTTGGTTTTTTGCAAAAACGACATTCCTCAAGAATGTCGTCGTCTTTCAAATATATCATATAATTGTCTACACAGACATCAATTGACTGATATGGAAGACCAAGACTGATAACCAAGTTTTGAACCTCATAAAACGTTTCAGCAGCTAAATTATCAGAGAGTAGATATTCTTTTAACAATGAAACCCAATAATCCATGCACACCTCAGATAAGTTATGGTTTGTTTTAATATTCATCATTCTATCAGCTAATAACAATTTAGAGTGCCCTTCTCTACAATTATCATATATTGGTTTATTTGCAGCATTTAACATGTCGTAGAATTTTTTTACATCTAAATTAGGTTTTTCGACTAAATTTCTATCAGCTAAGAATGCAACAGTGTTAACTTTAGGACGAAATGCATCGATAACCATGTCATTTATCCTATCGGGTTCATTTCCATGATCATTATGAAAATTATAATAATCATATTCATTTTCTACATACTGGTCATAGTCTACAGATTCCTGATGATAATTACTACTACTAGCAACATTACCACAATAACCTTCCCCATGATGAAACCATATATAATATTGTGGTGTAAATCCCCTATTTAACAAATGCTTCTAAACATTTTCAACCAAAATGAACCGTCTATAGTCGCATTTGATACAAGGACAAAACATCTTACCGCTTTCGATAGTGACCGGTAGATTTGTGTCATGCTGCATGAATATTTCAACCTCGTCGAGGAACTCTCTTGTCAACGATCCGTCATCGCCTCGATGTATGTACATCCACTTCCGGATTTCGTAGATATCGCCTCCGGACATTTTTTCAAAAGAAAGTTAGTTTTTTTAGAGAGAGAGATTATTTGTGGTGTGATTTTTGGTGAGGAGTGAAGATGTATTTATAGGATTTTTGAAAATTTATCAACTTTTTACTAACGAAAATTAACCACTAATTTACAACTTTTGAATTTAACAAAAGATTTATAACGAATTTACAACGAATAAACTACTAAAATGAAAGTTGTAAAAAATTAGGTGTAGCAGTAAATACACGTTTTCATCTACCATAAAATGTTGAAAAATCGTCGTTAAAATGTCCAAAAATGAGTTTGTTGTAAAATTGTTGTTAATTAACAACGATTTTACAACGATATTTCGGTAAAAGCAGATTTTCGTAAAATCGTCGTACATTTACAACGATTTAACGACGATTCTGAAAATATTTGGAAAATTGTACTTAAATCGTTTTAAATTAACGACAATTTTACGACGATCGATTTCGTTGTTTATTTACGACGATTTAAGTACGATTTCCAAATTCGTTGTTAAGTGGTCGTTAACTGGTCCTATATTTACAACGAAAAAAATCGTTGTAAATTGCTCATTTTGTTGTAGTGTACAAGGATACCTTTTCGTTGTAATTTTTACCACGATTTCACAACGATTTGATTTTTACTTCGATCGATTAACGACGAATTGAAAATCGTTGTTAAATCGTAGGTAAACCAATTTTACTACGATTTAACAACGATTAGGTTCGTTGTTAAAGTCGTGATTTCTTGTAGTGTATCACTAGTAAAAAAACTGCCCATACCCACGAAAAAGCCACGAAAATTTTCGTGGGTATGGGGTAAAAGCCACGAAATGCCACGGAAAGCCACGATGAACATTAATATACTATCCACGAAAAATTTCGTGGCTTTTTCGTGGCTTTTCCGTGCTACCCACGAATTACCCACAAAATTTTTCGTGGGTTTCAATCTACCCACGAAAAAGCCACGAAAATTTTCGTGGGTATTGTTTTACCCACGACTACCCACGTAAATTTTCGTGGGTAGATTGAAACCCACGAATTACCCACGAAAATTTTCGTGGGTAGCGAGAAAAATATTGTAACCACTAATTTCTTCGTGTGTACCTAAAAACCCAATATTAATATGTTTTTGTTGACTATTTTCATGAGTTTTTTAACTATTTTCATGAGTTTGTTCACTACTTTTTTAGGTTTGCTACATTTATAAACATATTATAACGCGTTATTTGTTAAACGTTATTATTCATTACTCATATAATAAAATATCACATTACATAACAACTTTATTTTAAACGCGTACAAAAGATGGAAGGAAAATAGTAAATATTAAAGCGACATAAAGAGTTGGGTGTTGAACGCGATCATTATTTGTAAACATTGACGAATTGAATGTTTATTCATCGTCTGATTCATGAACTATTTCGTACTCGTAACCAGTTGTTCCTTCATCTGCTTCAGCTGGTGTAGATGTTACAGTTGGTTCGTACCCAGCGATCATCGAATTAGCCCCAATTATCTGTTTTAAAAAATATTTTAGTTTGTACTTATAAGTATATATATACTAATTAACAACCTTAAGGAGAACCTACCTTGACAACGTTTCGCTCAATGATGTTGAGGTACTTAGAATTCATGTTGAAACGGGTTACAGATACATTCTTTAGAATGACAACTGCACCTACACCAGTGTTGACTCTGTATTCGTCATTGTTGAAGATGTTATGGTGCATGGTTCCCTCGATTATTCCAGACGGATCTTTTAAGGTTATTAGAAGGTCTCCTTGGCCATTGGGGGACGAATTGGAAAGCATAGCTACAACCTGAAAAAATGATTACTTATAAGAAACATTGTATTTTTATTTTAAATGAAATAATATTGGTAGACAAAGGAAACCTTTTTCACTTTGACAAACTGCGAACGAGGGCATTGTATTTCTGCAATTTGTGTCCAAAATGGTGTGGTCCTATTGTTATGAGTACCTATATATATTATGAATGATATAGTTAGGCATCTACAATTATTAGTATAATGCTAAAAATTTCATTTTCGTGTATACTTTCGCGCAACATGTAATCGATAGTAAAAGTCCACCGAGGACTACTAAAATCATAGTCTCCCTTTTGTGGCTCATTGATAACCTCACGAATGAAATCTTGTGTTGGGCGTGCTTGAGAACTTTCACCTCGCAACACCTTCCCATCGTGAACCCTCTTGCGAAACAGTCTGCGCTGTATGGGCTGGGCAGGTCCCGATATAAGCCCCGTTTGGATTTCAGCTCGTTGTGATGGTTGAACTGAAATTATTGGTTCAACATCAATAACATATAAGTTATCGTATGGAGGGCTAGAAGGAACACGATTTGCCTTGACGAAATATGTTTTTGTGTTATGTTTTTACTGTTAAATTACCTCGATTTATATAGACAAAACCGATGTGTTTTTAGGGTTCACGTGTCGACTAATATGTGGATATAAGAAAAAAACAACTTATTCAAAATTATATAAAATTAGTGGGCTATGTCGGCCACCATATGGTGATTTGAGATTTCGACATTAAATGACAAAAGCAATTTTGGCCACCAGACGGTGATTTGACATGTCGACATTAAATGCCAAACGCAATGTCGGCCACGAGATGGTGATTTAATGCATTGCGTCAAATTATTCAACTCATTTAAACAATCACGGGTGTTTTAAACAGAGGTATCCGTTTCAACTTATTAGAAAAAAACAAATAATATTCCACATAATATTATACAACAATCCACAACATATTATAACAAAGACGAAAATTATATTACATAATATATTACAAATTTCAGGATCACATTGATACACAATTTTTATTCATCATCGGAAGATGAATCAACTTCTGAACATTCGTTTTCAGTTAGCTCATTATCGGATGTGTACATATCGTTTGTATGTTGATCGGGTAAATCATCATAATTGTCCCTGTCTTCAACATTTAGTGTTTCGACCCTTAGGAGCCATGAAGGTGCAACAGTAGTATTCCTAGAATCCTCTTGAAAGGCTTGTTGTAAAATATGAGTAACATTTCTTACACCTCTGGGTACCACTTTCGTACAGGCTAACCATTCCGTCCCATGTCTCCTACTAACCTTTGGATAAGATACGTAACAAGCTTGGTCACACTGTTCAGGAGTAGTGAACGGATCATATTGTCGATACTGTTTGTCTGCAGCAACATCCACTAGTCCCGAACGACTGATACGCATTCCACTTCCACTAGTGATGTCATACCAAAAACATTTGAAGATAACCACCTTCAATCCGCCACCGCCACCGTACTCAAGCAATCTGATGTCGTCCACTATACCATAATATTCCGTATCAGTCGTTCCCCTAACACAAACACCGAAATTTTGAGTCTTTTTGTTTGCATTCCTACTAAATGTGCGGAATAAGAATCCTCTTGTTGCATACGATGGCCATGATGTGTAAGCACGAGCTGGACCTTGTACAAAATCAACGAGCCACTGCGGCATAATTTCTGCCATTCTTTGATTATTAACCTGTAAAAAAATAAATGCATTAATTTAACATTATAAATAAAAGGAAGTCATTAAAAAATCACTTACATAATCTTTGCACCAGCTTGCGAAGTTATTGTCTTTCAACAACTGTAGGTTAGAAGCAGACAATGCCGGATATGTAGCTCGCATGAAATCTTCAAACATCCTATGTATACAAATTATATAATTTAAAAATAATTATAATTAATTAGTGAATATAATATGTTTGGCGTCGGATATTCATACCTTTCATATTGTGCTAACTCGGGACAATTATTCATTAGAAATGTTTGCAAAACATTATACTCTTCGTCTGATATCCATCCCTTTGAAGATTTACCAATGAACCTTCCTTTTTGTTTGAACAATGTTGGGACATCGTCAAAGGCGTAGAGGTAAATGTTTTCACCATGCCATCCTTCATTACCTCGAGGGATTGGTTTTCCAAGCCAATGGGTAGCTAGCGCAGATATTTCTTCTTGAACACAATGCTCGACGATAGACCCTCCGATTTGTGCTTTGTTCCTAACCTTTTTTTTTAAGTGGTACATGTACCGCTCAAATGGATACATCCACCTATATTGTACCGGTCCACCTAAGATTGCCTCGTCCGGAAGGTGTATAGGTAGATGCTCCATGACATAAAAAAACGAAGGTGGAAATATCTTCTCCATGTTGCATAATTTGACAGCTATATTATCCTTCATTGTTTGAACATCTTGTTCTTTTAATGATGGGGGAGCCATGTCTCGGAAAAACAAAGCAATTTTTGTGTAATAAAAATAACAACACAATTTTTATGGCAAAATTATTTATTTATATATTTGTATGATAACAAATTAAAATACATACCTGAAATCGCTACGTGTACCGACTTGGGAAAAAGTTCCATCAAAGCGAAAGGTAGAAGTCTTTCCATAATGACATGACAATCATGGCTTTTGAGTCCAGAAAGAGTACCATTAATTTCGTTCACACATCTACCAAAGTTGGAAGCATACCCGTCTGGAAAACGAATATCTTTCTTCAACCAAGATAAAAATTTCTTTTTCGCTTCCTTTGACATGCGAAATATCGGCACCGGAGCAATTCCAGTTGAAGTAAGCTCCAACGCTTTACGGTTGCATATTATCGCAATATCTAGCCTAGATTTTATGTTATCTTTTGTTTTCCCCGAGAATTTCAAGATAGTTTTTATAATATTATCAAAGAAATTTTTCTCAATATGCATAAAATCTAGGTTGTGTCTAAGCAATAGATTATCCCAATACGGCAAAGACCAGAAAATTGATTTTTTGTACCAATTATGATATTGACCATAACCATTTACCGTTTTAGAAGGGTCATTGTGTCCGTTGCCACCACACTCGACACTCATTTGCAGACCTTCTATATGGTTCATGGAGTGTAATATTTCTCTTCCACTACGCCATAAAGGTGGTTGATCTTCGACTTCCTTAGACTTAGTGAACGCAACTCCATTCCGCCTGTACGGGTGATCGTTTTTCAAAAACTTACTGTGACAATCAAACCAACAGTGTTTGCGACTATTCGATAACCAGAACGAATTGGTTGAATCCATACAGTATGGACATGCGAGTCGTCCGTGAGTCATCCACCCTGATAACATCCCGTAAGCTGGGAAATCACTAATCGTCCACATAAGCGCCGCTTTCATCTTAAACGAATTGTGTGATGATATATCGTACACGTCAGCGCCGTGCATCTACAGTTGTTGAAGTTCCTCGATTAAAGGTTGAAGGTACACATCTAGACTTTTTTCGGGTGTGTTGGACCGGGAACCAAAATCGAGAGAAATAAAAACTCCCGGTTCATACACATACCAAGAGGTAGATTGTATGGTGTCACTATCACCGGCCATATCGAGTGTGCCTGCCCACTCATGCCGAGTGGATTAAAACCATCTGTTGACAAGCCAAAGTAGATGTTTCTTGGTTCAGAAGCAAACCCCGGATAAACGCTCTGGAAATGTTTCCACGCGGCCCCGTCTGATGGATGGATCATTTCGCCTTCAACATTAATATGATCGGCGTGCCAACGCATATGTCCCGCAATTGATTGACATTGGTATAATCTTTTCAAACGATCGGTAATGGGAAGATAAAACATTCGCTGTTTTGGAATCTTTTTGCCATGACCATTCCACAGATGATATCGTTCACTAAGACAAAACCGACACTGATCGAGCGTCGCATCTTCTCCCGCCAAAATAACATGCAATTGTTCTCGCATACATCAATTTTATGAACGGGTAAGCCTAGGGTCTTTGTAATTTTTTTTGTTTCGTAGTACGACTACGGAGCGTATTCGGGCTTGGTAGAATCCTTTTGATAGTACTAGCAATGTCGTCTACAACACCCGCTGATATATTGTGCTCCGTCTTCCACCGTAGAATACATGACGCCAAATATAATTTTGAATTCTCCGTTTCGCAACCTTCGTATAAAGGTTGATTAACTTCCATGAATGCTTCATATGACTTGTCTACGCCTGCCGGAATTTCGACTTCTTCACTATATCGCTGATCTTGCATCTCTGGAATATCATTAACATCTTCGAATGCTTCATGAAATGTTTCGTGTACATCAACATGAGGATGATGATAACGTTCACGGTTGGCTCTTCCATCAAATTGTGTTCCAGCAGAGGATTCTCCTGTAACCATGAAAGATTCTCCATGATTACTCCAAACATAGTAATTGCCTTTGAATCCAACCGTGTAAAGATGACGGGTCACCACCGTTGTTGTTTGATGCTTTACATTCTTGCATCGGGCACATGGACAAAGGAGTTTCCCGGTTGCCTGAAATGATGGTTGCTGACAAGCAAATTCCATGAACACGTTAATCCCAATACAAAATTCTTCAATGACAGTATTTGTTGATGGATCAATCCGGAGATCCATCCATCTTCTAGAATGGTTTGAGAAAGACATAACTAATTTTTAAATGATTTGGAATACTAGTGTTATGTGTTACAAATTATGAACATATAGACAATGTATTTATAATACCATGAATAATACGAAAATTTAACACCTACCCACGAAAATTTTAATGGGTTTTTCGTGGGTATATATATGATACTACATATGAAGTGACAATTCATATGAAATGACAACTCCCTGCAAAACCCACTGCGAAAAGTACTCTTACCCACGAAAATTTTCATGGCTTTTTCGTGGGTATATATGCCACTTGCAAATCTGATACTATATATGAAGTGACAATTCATATGAAACGACAACTCCTACCCACGAAAATTTTCGTCGGTTTTTCGTGGGTACATATGAAAAGACATCTCTCTGAAACCCCACTGCGAAAAGTATACTCCCACCCACGAAAAATTTCATGGCTTTTTCGTGGGTATATATGTCACTTGCAAATCAGATACTATATATGAAGTGAAAATTCATATGAAATGACAACTCCTACCCACGAAAATTTCATGGCTTTTTCGTGGGTCGCACTACTAACAAAAACTCCACAAAATCTTTAGTAAGTCTATAAATATAGATTTGTTTCAGAAAATTAGTAAATACGAAACATATAAAATAAACATGTCAAAGAAAAATGTTAATCGCTCAGAGGAAGATAAAATAATAAACACTTTCGTAGAGTCTTTACCGGAAACATACACCCATGTTTCTTCCACCATTCACTTCAATAACCCAACGAACAAGAGTCATGGTTCTACTTCACGTGCTCCTCCTAAGCCTCGTAAAGCACGCTCTCCAGTCCGAGCTGAAAAAAAAGTACTGAAAAAAACTACATCGACCGAGGTTGTAGATGATTTCGAGGAACCAGATCTGATTTTCAAATGTCCAAATGACTATTACGGTTGTTGTGACAAACACATGTTAAAATTTGAGCTGGATCATTAAGAAACGTGTTTAGTTATTAATGCACCACTACAATAAGTGCATATATGCATGAATTTTATGTTTGCTTTTATTAATAATGTGTGCATCATTAACAAACTGTGCATCTTTATGTAACAGTTTTATCTGTAATGCTTTTATTTAAAATATTGTATCAAAGTTTAAATTATCTTATTTTGTACTAGTTGGACAACCAATACATTCACACATGATTTGACAATTCATATATAAATGTATTATCACTATTTGCAAATTATCTTAATTTAACTATAAATACATATGATGGTTTGTGTATATCTTTAACATATATCAAAAAAAAAAATGTCTTCAAACTCAGATGATGAAAACTCTGAATCAAAAAACCCACATGTGTTATTTCCTCTTCCAAAATATTCATGGGAAACCTAAACTCAGATTGACGAATTCTATGAAGAGATACCAACTTACTCATGGGAAAATGAAACTCTGTCACCAATCTATGATAAAAAAAACCAGAAGGTCATGACTTTGATCGGGTCACCGATGATGTTTTCTGTAAGAAAATTGAAGAGCTACAACCATCTAAATTAAAGTCAAATACTTATGGTGGCAGTCCTGTAAGTGAATCATATGGTCAATACTATGATGATGATTTTGCACAAAGACCATAAAGCCCTAACTTAAATCTAGATCTTGATGCAATCCAAAGGGAATTGTGTGACGATTTAACTTACACCTACGGTGAAAGTTCTTCTAAGGGTTGCAAGGATCATTACTATGATGATGATTTTGCCCAAAGACCAGAGAGCCCTAACTTAAATTTAGATCTTGATGCAATTCAAAGGATGTGTGACGAAGATTTATATTCTCTAGAAAAAAAACTAAAGGGAAAGAAAAGATTCTGATAAGTTTGTATTTTATAATGTTTAAAATGTTTAATATGTTTAATAATTTAAATTCTCTAATGCGTCATTTTATAAGTTTTAACAAGTTGTAAGTTAAATTAGTAAGTAATGTAATGTGTTATATTATTAAATAAAAACATTATGTAATGTTTTTTTTAAGTATATAAAAGAACCCACGAAAAAGCCACGAAAATTTTCGTGGGTAGGGGAAAGCCACGAAAATTTGTGGCTTTTTCGTGGCTTTTTTAAGTACCCACGAAAATTTTCGTGGCTTTTTCGTGGGTACTTCGTCTTCTACACGCAGACTTAATTTCCGCCGCTGCTTAACATTTTCTCAAAAGTTTTTTGTAAATCCGGCGATTTCAGGCGATTTCAGGTGATTTCTCCGGCGATTTTCAAGCAAAACTCAGGTTTAACTTATATATGTTTATTTTGTTGTTTGAAATTTGATTGTTATGGAATTTTGATAATTGTAGTTTGATTTTAGATTTTGATCTTGTTGTATCTTGTTGTTCATTATGTTGTTTATGTTAATCAAAAAGAATTCATGGATCTTGTTGTTGATTATGTTGTTTTACCATTATATATATACAAGATCTTGATTATATTTGATTATATATATACAAAATTCATGGATCTTGTTGATTATATATAATGAATGTTGTTGATTATATTTGATTTAGATCTTGTTGGTTAGATCTTGTAGTTTTATTAGATCTTGTAGTTTTATTAGATCTTGTAGTTTGATTAGGTTATCAATGTTTAATTAGGAAAAAATATAAAATATATATGTTTAATTAGGAAAAAAATATAAGGTTATCAATGTTTAATTAGGAAAAAAAATATAAGGTCATAAACAATTTAAACTTAAAAATTATACAATTGTAACAATTTTCTCCATTACAAATCTTAGTAATTTTGTCTTTCTATAATTGTTTATTTTTCTTAAACTTTCTAACATTAATCATATGTGACAAAATATGTGAATTTCACTTAAAATTTCTTTGGTTAAAATTTTATTGTTAGGTTCTATTTGTAGTTATGTCTTCGTCTAGGTGTACACAATCTCGTTCTAGTAGGCCGCAGTTGGGTCTCCCCCAATCTGCCTTAGGTGCTTCTGCTGAGTATCGTTATCGCTTACAAGCGGTATACCAATCGCCTTATAGGAGAGAGCAGCCTTGCCTCCATCCTCAAAAGGAAAATGGAGCACTATGGTATTTAATCATCTTATTTTTTTGCAATTATATACATATTATGCATTGTGTTATAAAATGTATTTATGACGTTTTACAAATTTTTATTAAGGATTGGGATCGATGACTCAGTCAACAATTTTATTAGAAAGACGTGGCAAGGTAATTTCTGGGGTCCATGGAAAAATTGGACCGACGTTAAAAAAAATCAACCCGACAAAATTGAAAGCTGGTGGGGATCTTTCGTGGTAAGTTACAATTTTAAAATATGTAATCGTTTAATGTGTAAACTTTCATACTAATAATTGTGGTTTCGAGTTGTAGGCTAATTATTATTGGGATCCCTCGCACGAGGACCTTGTCTTTTTCGAGTGGAAGGAAAAGACAAAGAAGGGAATCGGGGAGGAAATAAGTAGGAAGCACAGAAAGGGAGTGCGACCTACTTACATTAGCAATGACGATTGGGTTCGCCTTTTGGCTGAGTGGGATACTCCCAAAGCCAAATTGAGAAGTGAGAAGGCGGCAACAAGCCGTCAAAGTCCTATAGACGGGAGTACAATGCACGTCCACTACAGCAGCCCCAATTCATTCTCGAAAATCAATTATAATATGGTAAGTTTTATAAATACATTAATAAATATATATGAATAAATGTAGCATTAACGTGTACATTTGAATTTTAACAAATACAACAACAAGAGGATCCCCAATCCCGGGATTACTCTCTTCTTGATTTAGTCAAGAAGACACATCGACGCCCTGATGGCACCTTCAGTGATCCCTTCATTGAGGGAATTGTTAGGGCGGTTGAAGAAGAGGCTTCTCCGTACGAAGGTATGTCGAGTACGGTTTATTCACCGGGTGAAGAGACGTATACTCAACGAGTCAACCGTTTATATTTAGAGGTAAATCTTTTTCATTTTCTATTGTTATAAATTTTAGTATGTTTTCGTATTAATTATGTAATGTTTAAATGTGCAGAAGGTTAACCCGAAATACGGAGAGGCCTACGGCGTAGGTAGTGCGAAGACGCAGTTCTATCAACCGTACGCCCATTATCCGTCCTCGACACAAGAGGTTACGCGCAGTGAATTCGACGCGTTCAAGACTAGCACTCAAGGAAGGTTAGATCGCCTTGAAGCTGGAAGCTCGACGGGGTCGGGTCAAGTCCCGCATGACCAAGAAGACCAGAGTCAGGGCACGCTAGACCCGACTATAGTACCTCAAGGCGGGATCCAGCTCGAGGAGTTCAACACAACCCATCTGAACTCGCTTGGGAATTTTGATTATAATATGTAGTTTTTTGTATTTTGCAACAACTTTATTTAATTTATATAACTATGAATTTTGTTAAACTATTTGTTTTTGCGGTTTTAATTTTCAAAAATTATTTTCTTTTTAAATCTGTTTTAATTTTAATTTTTAAATTTATAATTTTATAAATCAAAATTGAATTATTATTTTTTTAAAAAAAATTTCAAGCTACCCACGGAAATTTTCGTGGGTATTTCGTGGGTGCTCGACAAACCACGGAAAACCCACGAAAATTTTCGTGGCAATTTACCCACGAAAATTTTCGTGGGTACTTTGTGGCTAATATCCCAGGTAAATTTTCGTGGTATTTTCGTGGGTTATTACCCACGAAAATTTCTACCCACGACGCTATACCAACGAAAATTTTTCGTGGCTTTTCGTGGCTTACCCACGAAAAAATAGGCAAAATACCCACGAAAATTTTCGTGGGTATCTTGATTTTTTTTACTAGTGTATGTACAAGTTTCACGAACTTATGAAACATCTTACAACGCATAATAAAAGACTCTAAACCAAGTTTCATGCAACATGAGGTTCATGCAACGTGATTCTAGGACTCTAAACTAAGGTTCATGCAACATGAGTGTTTATAAGTGGCTCAATGATCATTGTACAAGTTTCACGAACTTATTAAACATCTAACAAAGCATATTGTAGGACTCTATACCAAGTATCAAGCAACATGAGTTCTTGTAAGTGTCTCAATGATCGTTGTACAAGTTTCATGAACTTATGAAACATCTAACAACGAATATTGTAGGACTCTAAACCAAGTTTCATGCAACATGAGTACTTGTAAGTATCTCATTGATCTTTGTACAAGTTTTACGAACTTACTAAACATCTAACAATGTGATTCTAGGACTCTTAATCAAGTTTCACGCAACATGAGTTCTTATAAGTGCCTCAATGATATGTTCAAGTTTCACGAACTTATGAAACATCTAACAACGCATAATGAAGGAATCAAAACCAAGTTTAATGCAACATGAGTGCTTGTAAGTGTCTCAATGATCTTGTACAAGTTTTAAAACTTAAAAAAAAATCTAACAACGTGATTTTAGGACTCTAAACCAAGTTTCATGCAACATGGGTTCTTATAAGTGCATCAATGAACTTTGTAGAAGTTTCACGAACTTATGAAACATCTAACAACGCATAATGATGGACACTAAACCAAGTTTCATAAAACATGAGTTCTTATAAGTGCCTCAATGATCGTTGTACAAGTTTCACGAACTTATGAAACATCTAACAACGCATATTGTACGACTCTTAGCCACGTTTCAGGTAACATGAGTTCTTATAAGTGTCTCAATGATCTTTTGTATAAGTTTCACAAACTTTTGAAACATCTAACAACGCATATTGTTGGACTCTAAACCCAATTTCATGCAACATGAGTTCTTATAAGTGTCTCAATGATCTTTTTACAAGTTTCACAAACTTACGAAACATCTAACAACGTGATTCTAGGAATCTAAACCAAGTTTGATGCAACATGAGTTCTCATAAGTGCATCAACGATCTTTGTACAAGTTTCACGAACTTATGAAACATCTAACAACGCATGTTCTAAGACTCTAAACAAAGTTTCAAGCAACATGAGTGTGTATAAGTGCCTCAATGATTGTTTTAAAAGTTTCACAAACTTATGAAACATCTAACAACGCATATTCTAGGACTCTAAACCAAGTTTCAAGGAACATGAGTGCCTATAAGTGCATCAATGATCTTTGTACAAGTTTCACTAACTTATGAAACATCTAACAACATCATTCTACGACTCTAAACCAAGTTTCATGCAACATGAGTTCTTATTAGTGCCCCAATGATCTTTATACAAGTTTCACGAACTTATGAAAGATTTTACAACGCATAATAAAGAACTCTAAACCAAGTTTCGTGCAACATGAGTTCTTATAAGTGCCTTAATGATCGTTGTACAAGTTTCACGAACTTATTAAACATCTAACAAAGCATATTGTAGGACTCTATACCAAGTTTCATGCAACATGAGTTCTTGTAAGTGCCTCAATGATCGTTGTACAAGTTTCACGAACTTATGAAACATCTAATAACAAATATTGTAGAACTCTAAACTAAGTTTCATGCAACATGAGTGCTTGTAAGTGTCTCATTGATCTTTCCACAAGTTTTACGAACTTACGAAACATCTAACAATGTGATTCTAGGACTCTTAACCAAGTTTCACGCAACATGAGTTCTTATAAGTTCATCAATGATCTTTGTACAAGTTTCCCGAACTTATGAAACATCTAACAACGCATAATGAAGGACTCTAAACCAAGTTTCATGCAACATGAGTGCTTGTAAATGTCTCAATGATCTTTGTACAAGTTTTAGAACTTACGAAACATCTAACAACGTGATTCTAGGACTCTAAACCAAGTTTCATGCAACATGAGTTCTTATAAGTGCCTCAATGATCTTTGTAAAAGTTTCACAAACTTATGAAACATCTAACAACGCATAATGAAGGACTCTAAACCAAGTTTCATAAAACATGATTTCTTATAAGTGTCTCAATGATCTTTGTACAAGTTTCACAAACTTACGAAACATCTAACAACGTGATTCTAGGACTCTAAACCAAGTTTGATGCAACATGAGTTCTCATAAGTGCATCATTGATCTTTGTACAAGTTTCACGAACTTATGAAAAATCTAACAACACATTTTCTAGGACTGTAAACTAAGTTTCATGCAACATGAGTGCGTATAAGTTCCTCAATGATTGTTTTACAAGTTTCAGAAACTTATGAAACATCTAACAACGCATATTCTAAGACTCTAAACCAAGTTTCAAGAAACATGAGTGCTTATAAGTGCCTCAGTGATCTTTGTACAAGTTTCACAAACTTATGAAAAATCTAACAACGCATATTGTAGGACTCTAAACCAAGTTTCATGCAACATGAGTTCTTATAAGTGTCTCAATGATCTTTGTACAACTTTCACAAACTTAAGAAACATCTAACAACGTGATTCAAGGACTCCAAACCAAGTTTCATGCAACATGAGTTCTTAGAAGTGCCTCAATGATCTTTGTACAAGTTTTACGAACTTATGAAACATCTAACAACGCATGTTCTAGGAATCTAAACAAAGTTTCTAGCAACATGAGTGCGTATAAGTGCCTCAATGATCGTTGTACGAGTTTCAGAAACTTGTGAAACATCTAACAACACATATTCTAGGACTCTAAACCAAGTTTCAAGCAACATGAGTGTGTATAAGTGCCTATATGATCTTTGTAACAGTTTCACAAACTTACGAAACATCTATTAACGTGATTCTAGGACTCTAAACCAAGTTTCATGAAACATGAGTTCTTATAAGTGTCTCAATGATCTATGTACAAGTTTCATGAACTTATGAAACATCTTACAACGCATAATGAAAGACTCTAAACCAAGTTTCATGCAACATGAGGTTCATGCAACGTGATTCTAGGACTCTAAACTAAGGTTCATGCATGCAACATGAGTGTTTATAAGTGGCTCAATGATCTTTGTACAAGTTTCACGAACTTATCAAACATCTAACAAAGCATATTGTAGGACTCTATACCAAGTATCATGCAACATGAGTTCTTGTAAGTGCCTCAATGATCGTTGTACAAGTTTCATGAACTTATGAAACATCTAACAACGAATATTGTAGGACTCTAACCCAAGTTTCATGCGACATGAGTGCTTGTAAGTATCTCATTGTTATTTGTACAAGTTTTACGAACTCACGAAACATCTAACAATGTGATTCTAGGAATCTTAACCAAGTTTCACGCAACATGAGTTCTTATAAGTGCCTCAATGATCTTTGTACAAGTTTCACGAACTTATGAAACATCTAACAATGCATAATGAAGGAATCTAAACCAAGTTTCATGCAACATGAGTGCTTGTAAGTTTCTCAAAGATCTTTGTACACTTTTTAGAACTTACGAAACATCTAACAACATGATTTTAGGACTCCAGACCAAGTTTCAAGAACCATGAGTTCTTATAAGTGCCTCAATGATCTTTGTAAAAGTTTCACGAACTTATAAAACATCTAACAACGCATAATGAAGGACTCTAAACCAAGTTTCATAAAACATGAGTTCTTATAAGTGCCTCAATGATCGTTGTACAAGTTTCACGAACTTATGAACAGTCTAACAATGGATATTGTAGGACTCTTAGCCAAGTTTCATGCAACATGAGTTCTTATAAGTGTCTCAATGATCGTTCTACAAGTTTGACAAACTTGTGAAACATCTAACAACGCATATTGTAGGACTCTAAACAAAATTTCATGCAACATGAGTTCTTATAAGTGTCTCAATGATCTATGTACAAGTTTCACAAATTTACGAAACATCTAACAACGTGATTCTATGAATCTAAACCAAGTTTGATGGAACATGAGTTCTCATAAGTTCATCAATGATCTTTGTACAAGTTGCGCGAACTTATGAAACATCTAACAACGCATGTTCTATGACTCTAAACCAAGTTTCAAGCAACATGAGTGCATATAAGTGCCTCAGTGATCTTTGTACAAGTTTCACGAACTTATAATACATCTTACAACGCATAATAAAGGAATCTAAACCAAGTTTCATGCAACATGAGTTATTATAAGTGCCTTAATGATCGTTGTACAAGTTTCATGAACTTATTAAACATCTAACAAAGCATATTGTAGGACTCTATTCAAAGTTTCATGCAACATTAGTTCTTGTAAGTGCCTCAATGATCGTTGTACAAGTTTCAAGAACATATGAAACATCTAACAACAAATATTGTAGGACTCTAAACCAAGTTTCATGCAACAAGAGTGCTTGTAAGTGTCTCATTGATCTTTGTACAAGTTTTACGAACTTACGAAACATCTAACAATGTGATTCTAGGACTCTTAACCAAATTTCACGCAACATGAGTTCTTATAAGTGTCTCAATGATCTTTGTACAATTTCACGAACTTATGAAACATCTAACAACGCATAATGAAGGACTCTAAACCAAATTTCTTGCAACATGAGTGCTTGTAAGTGTCTCATTGATCTTTGTACAAGTTTTAGAACTTATGAAACATCTAACAACGTGATTCTAGGACTCTAAACCAAGTTTCATGCAACATGAGTTCTTATAAGTGCCTCAATGATCTCTGTAAAGTTTCACGGACTTATGAAACATCTAACAACGCATAATGAAGGACTCTAAACCAAGTTTAATAAAACATAAGTTCCTATAAGTGCCTCAATGATCGTTGTAGAAGTTTCACGAACTTATGAAACATCTAACAACGCATAATGAAGGACTCTAAACCAAGTTTCATGCAACATAAGTGCTTGTAAGTGTCTCAATGATCTTTTTACAAGTTTTAGAACATACGAAACATGTAACAACGTGATTCTAGGACTCTAAAGCAGGTTTCATGCAACATGAGTTCTTATAATTAGCGCCTCAAAGATCTTTGTAAAAGTTTCACGAACATATGAAACATCTAACAACGCATAATGAAGGACTCTAAACCAAGTTTCTAAAAATATGAGTTTTTATAAGTTCCTCAATGATCGTTGAACAAGTTTCACGAAATTATGAAACATCTAACAACGCATATTTTAAGACTCGAAACCAAGTTTCATGCAACATGAGTTCTTATAAGTGTCTCAATGATCTTTTTACAAGTTTCACAAACTTACGAAACATTTAATAACGTGATTATAGTACTCTAAACCAAGTTTGATGCAACATGAGTTCTCATAAGTGCATCAATGATCTTTGTACAAGTTTCACGAACTTATGAAACATCTAACAACGCATGTTCTAGGACTCTAAACCAAGTTTCAAGCAACATGAGTGCGTATACGTGCCTCAATGATTGTTTTACAAGTTTCACAAATGTATGAAACATCTAACAACGCATATTCTAGGACACTAAACCAAGTTTCAAGAACCATGAGTGCGTATAAGTGCCTCAATTATTTTTCTACAAGTTTCACAAATTTACGAAACATCTAACAACATTATTCTAGGACTCTAAACCAAGTTTCTTTCAACATGAGTTCTTATAAGTGCCTCAATGATCTTTATACAAGTTTCATGAACTTATGAAATATTTTACAGCGCATAATAAAGGACTCTAAACCAAGTTTCATGCAACATGAGTTTTTATAAGTGCCTCAATGATCTTTGTAAAAGTTTCACAAACTTATGAAACATCTAACAACGCATAATGAAGGACTCTAAACCATGTTTCATAAAACATGAGTTCTTATAAGTGCCTCAACGATCAATGTACAAGTTTCACGAACTTACGAAACTTCTAACAACGCATATTGTAGGACTCTAATCCAAGTTTCATGCAACATGAGTTCTTATAAGTGTCTCAATGATCTTCGTACAAGTTTCACAAACATACGAAACATATAACAACGTGAATCTAGGACTCTAAACCAAGTTTGACGCAACATGAATTATAATAAGTGCATCAATGATTTTTGTACAAGTTTCACGAACTTATGAAACATCTAACAACGAATGTTCTAGGACTGTAATCCAAGTTTCAAGCAACATGAGTGCGTATAAGTGCCTTAATGATCGTTTTACAAGTTTCATAAACTTATGAAACATCTAACAACGCATATTCTAGGACTATAAACCAAGTTTCAAGCAACATGAGTGCGTATAAGAGCCTCAATGATCTTTGTACAAGTTTCACTAACTTACGAAACATCTAACAACATTATTCTAGGACTCTAAACCAAGTTTCATGCAACATGAGTTCTTATAAGTGCCTCAATGATCTCTATACAAGTTTCACGAACATATGAAACATCTTACAACGCATAATAACGGATTCTAAACCAAGTTTCATGAAACATGAGTTCTTATAAGTGCCTTAATGAAAGTTGTACAAGTTTCACGGACTTCTTAAACATCTAACAAAGCATATTGTAGCAATCTATACCAAATTTCATGCAACATGAGTTCTTGTAAGTGCCTCAATGATCGTTGTACAAGTTTCACGAACTTATGAAACATCTAACAAAAATATTGTAGGACTCTAACAACAACAAATATTGAAGGACTCTAAACCAAGTTTCATGCAACATGAGTTCTTATAAGTGTCTCAATGATCTTTGTACATGTTTCACAAACTTACGAAACATCTCACATTGTGATTCTAGGACTCTAAACCAATTTAATGCAACATGAGTTCTTATAAGTGCCACGATCATCTTTGTAAAATTTTCACAAACCTATGAAACATGTAACAACGTGATTCAAGGACTATAAACCAAGTTTCATGCAACATGAGTTCTTATAAGTGTCTCAATGATCAATGTATAAGTTTCACGAACTTACGAAACTTCTAACAACGCATATTGTAGGACTCTAATCAAAGTTTCATGCAACATGAGTTCTTATAAGTGCATCAATGATCTTTGTAAAACTTTTACGAACTTACGAAACATCGAACAATATGATTCTAGGACTCTTAACCAAGTTCTACGCAAAATGAGTTCTTATATGTGCCTCAATGATCTTTGTACAAGATTCATGAACTTATGAAACATCTAACAACGAATATTATAGGACTCTAAACCAGGTTTCATGCAACATGAGTGCTTGTAAGTGTCTCAATTATCTTTGTACAAGTTATACGAACTTACGAAACATCTAACAATGTGATTCTAGGACTCTTAACCAAGTTTCATGCAACATGAGTTCTTATAAGTGCATTAATGATCTTTGTACAAGTTTCACGAACTTATGAAGCATCTAACAACGCATAATTAAGGAATCTAAACCAAGTTTCATGCAACATGAGTGCTTGTAATTGTCTCAATGATCTTTGTACAAGTTTTACAAACTTATGAAACATCTAACAACGTGATTCTACGACTCTAAACCACGTTCCATGCAACATGAGTTCTTATAAGTGCCTCAATGATCTTTGTACAACTTTCACGAACTTATGAAACATCTAACAACGCATAATGAAGGACTCTAAACCAAGTTTCAAAAAACATGAGTTCTTGTAAGTCTCAATGATCTTTGTACAAGTTTCACAAAGTTACGAAACATCTAACAACATGATTCTAGGACTCTAAACCAAGTTTCATGCAACATGAGTTCTTATATGTGTCTCAATGATCTTGTACAAGTTTCACCAATTTATGAAACAACTAACAACACATATTTTAGGACTCTAAACCAAATTCCATGCAACATGAGTGCTTATTAGTCCCTCAATGATCTTTGTAAAAGTTTTAAAAACTTACGAAACATCTAACAACATGATTCTAGGACTAAACAAAGTATCATGGAACATGAGTTCTTATAAATGCCTCAATGATCGTTTTACAAGTTTCACGAACTTATGAAACATCTAATAACGCTTATTGTAGGACTCTAAACCAAGTTTAGTGCAACATGAGTGCTTTTAAGTGCCTCAATGATCTTTGTACAAGTGTCACGAACTTATGAAACATCTAACAACGCATATTCTAGAACTCTAAACTAAGGCTTATTCAAAATGAGTGTTTATAAGTGGCTCATTGATCTTTGTACAAGTTTCACAAACTTATGAAACATCTAACAACGCCTATTGTAGAACTCTAAACCAAGTCTCATGCAACATGAGTGTTTGTAAATTCCTCAATGATCGTTGTACAAATATCACAAACTTATGAACCTTCTAACAACGCATATTGTAGGACTCTAATCCAAGTTTCATGCAACATGAGTTCTTAAAAGTACTCTAAACCAAGTTTCATGCAACATGAGTGCTTATTAGTGCCTCAATGATCTTTGTACTAGTTTCAAAAACTTACGAAACATCTAAACAACGCATATTCTATGACTCTAAACTTGGTTTCATGCAACATGATTGCATCAATGATCTTTGTACAAGTTTCATGAAATTATGACACATCTAACAACGCATAATGTAGGACTCTAAACCATGAAATTATGACACATCTAAATTTTGTAAGTGTCTCAATGATCTTTGTACAAGTTTCACAAACTTTTGAAATATATAACAACGTGATTCTAGGACTCTATACCACGTTTCATGCAACATGAGTTCTTATAAGTGCATGAATGATCTTTGTACAAGTTTCACGAACTTATGAAACATCTAACAACGCATAATGAAGGACTCTAAACAAATTTTCATGTAACATGAGCTCTTATAAGTGCTTTAATGATTGTTTTACAAGTTTCACGAACTTATGAAACATCTAACAACGCATATTTTAGGACTCTAAACCAAGTTTCATGCAACATGAGTTCTTGTAAGTGGCTCAATGATCTTTGTATAAGTTTCAAAAACTTATGAAACATCTATCAATGCATATTCTAGGACTCTAAAGCAAGTTTCAAGCAACATGAGTGCGTATAATTGTCTCAATGATCTTTGTACAAGTTTCACAAACTTACGAAACATCTATCAACGTGATTTTAGGACTAAACCAAGTTGTTGCAAGAAACTTTGTTTAGAGTCCTAGTAACCTGTTGTTAGATGTTTTTTAAGTTCGTGAAACTTGTATAAAGATCATTAAGGCACTTATTAACAATCATGTTGCATGAAACTTGGTTTAGAGTCCTAGAATATGTGTTGTTAGATGTTTCATAAGTTCCTGAATCTTGTACAAAGATCATTCATGCATTTATAAGATAAAAACAACAAGGCGTTCTTGGTTTGCCTTAACCATGCGAAATCACTAAGTGGTATTGGCCCTCGATAAAAAACTTTGCAATGGAAAACCCAATTGGGAAAAAACCATCGTCAAGGTCAAGAGTGTCCCAGAAGATGTCCCACTTAATGTTGTTTGATATGTCCTTCATCATGCACGAACACATTCAAAACTCTCTCGAGCAACTCCTCCTCGGTTTTGTCCGCGAGCTGCTGCATTCCTTTGATCATCTCTTTAGATCTTGCCCGTGTTATAGCTCATGTTGATGCTGGCTCGTCCTCCTCTAAGCTCACGATCATATCATTATCTTCCTCGTTAAAAGTATTTGACCTCAAATCTGAATCTGCAACAAAAGTTAAGTCATAAACATTGAAATAATTTGATACATTATACTTCCCTTTTAGGTCGATCATGTAGGCACTGTTGTTGATCCTTTGGATGAGTTTGAATGGTCCATCTACTCGCGGCATGAGCTTAGATTTCCTCATAGCTGGAAACCGTTCCTTGCTCATATGTGTCCAAAATAAATCTCCTTCTTCGAAAACTATTTCCTTGCGTCCCTTGTTTGCATGCTTGGCATAGAGTCTAGTCTTCTTCTCGATATTCTCCTTAGATTTCTCATGTATCCTTCTCACCTGCTCAGTTTTTTCCCCACCATCTACATGACCTCTCTTAGCAAAAGGTAAAAAAACCGAGTCTAGATTTGATAGTGGATTAAAACCATAAACAATCTCAAAAGGAGAAAAGAGAGTAGATGAGTTCTTAGCGCGGTTATAAGCGAATTAAACATGGGGTAGAGACTCTTCCCATGACTTTAGGTTTCTACTTACCATGGTCCTCAACAACATAGACAAAGATTCATTCACTACCTCGGTCTGGCCATCGGGTTTGTGGGTGATAAGTGGTGGAAAATGTTAGCTTAGTTCTGACCTTAGCCCACAATGTACACAACAGTGACTCAAGAACTTGGTGTCTCGGTCTGAAACTATCACCTTAGGCATTCCATGGAGGCGTACTACTTCCCTGAAGAAGAGATTGGCCACGCTTAATAGCATCATCAGTATTGTGGCTTACAATGAAGTGAGCCATCTTGTTGAACCTGTAAAATACAACAAAAATAGAATCTCTACCATTCCTTTTCCAAGGTAAGCCTATCACAAAGTCCATAGAAATATCAGTTCATGGGTGAGAATGGATAGGTAAAGGCATATATAACCCATTTGGCTGAACCTCACTCTTCGCTTGTTTGCAAATAGCACAACAAGAACAAATCTTTTCAACGTCCTTCTTCATGTGCGACCAGTAGAAATGAGCTTGGAGGCTCAGCAAGGTCTTTGTTACACCGAAGTGTCCCGCCATACCGCCTCCATGTGCTTCTCTTACAAGTAGCTCGCGTACTGATCCGCCCGGGATGCATAATCGGTTGTTAAAGAATGGATAGCCATCCTGTTTATAAAACTTTCTCATATGCAAACTTAGAACAATTTGAGTAATAATCACCAAAATCAGAATCACTAACAAATAATTCCTTTAGTAATTTGAACCCAATCAACTTAGAATCTAGAGAAGAGATTAGAGTATACCTACATGACAATGCATCGACAACTACATTGTCCTTATCTTTCTTGTACTTGATGATATAGGGGAATGTCTCAATAAACTCTATCTGACAGCCATTTCTCTTGTTAAGATTTTGTTTTCCTCTCAAATCCTTAAGAGACTTATGATCAGTATGTATTACAAACTCTTTAGGCCACAAATAGTGTTGACAAGTCTGCAAGGCCCTCACTAGCGCGTACAACTCCTTGTCATAGGTAGGATAGTTCAAGGTGTAACCTCCCAACTTCTCACTAAAGTAGTCTATGGGCTTCTTATTCTGCATAAGAACAACTCCAATACCTACACCGGATGCATCACACTCGATTTCAAATATCTTAAGAAAATCAGGGAGTATTAGTAAAGGAGAGTTGATAAGCTTCTCTTTCAAAGCCAAGAAGGCCTTCTTTTGGTGGTCTCCCAACTTGAATCCAAAGTCATTCTTGATCACTTCAGTGAGTGGTGCGACTATGGTACTGAAATCCTTCACGAACCAACTGTAGAAACCAGCTAGCCCATGGAAGCTTCGAACCTCACTAACATTTGTAGGCCTGGGCCATTCCTGGATGGCTTTGATCTTCTCCTCATCTACTTGTATACTTACTACACTCACAACAAAGCATAAGAAGACAACTTTATCAGTGCAAAAGGAACACTTAGATAAGTTAGCAAAAAGGGATTCAAAGCCTAGAAGTTCTAAAACCGATTTGATATGCCTCAAATGCTCGTCCATGCTCATGATGTAGATCAGGATATCATCGAAGTAGACTACTACGAACATTCAGATAAATGGCATGAACACATGATTCATTAGCCTCATGAAGGTGTTAGGTGCATTGGTGAGGCCGAAAGGCATCACTAGCCACTCATAGAGTCCTTGCTTCTTCTTTAACGCATTCTTCCACTCATTGCCTTCTTTCAAACGGATTATGTGATACCCACTCTTGAGATCAATCTTTGTGAAGATCGTGGAACCACACAACTCGTCTAACATGTCATCTAGGAATGGAATAGGATGTTTGTACATGACCGTGATGTTGTTGATGGCTTTAGAATTAACACACATCCTCCAGGTGCCATTCTTCTTCCGTACAAGTAATACTGGCACATCACATGGACTCATGTTCTCGCGAATGTAACCCTTACTCATCAGCTCCTCTACTTGTTATGCAGCTCTTTAGTCTCCAAGGGGTTGGTCTGATAGGCTGCTCTATTTGGCAGAGCCGTGCCAGGCACTAGATCAATCTGATGCTCAATCCCGCGGAGAGGTGGCAAACCATGTGGGATCTACTTAGGGAATACGTCACTGTATTCTTGCAATAACTTAGACATACCACTAGGGAGCTCTTGTGCATTGTTAGTACTTACAAGGGACTCCTTGTATATAAATAACAATATAGGAACATCAGGTTGTAAGTCCTTAGATTCTTCACCGTGGTTGAGGTAGAGATTGGTGGTGAGTGATGGTTCCTCCCTTGCTCGACCTTGTGTGTAAGATAGAGTTGGTCCTGGTAGATCTCACTAGGTGTAAGTGGAAGGAGGGTGATCTTGCAGCTCTTGAAACCAACCTTCTATCGAAATACCATGGCCTTCCTAATAGCACGTGACTCGACCCCATAGGCAAGACATCACACACAATCTCATCTTCATACTTAGAAATGGTCAATGAGACCTTAATCTGATGTGTGACATTCAGGGATCCACCTTCATTCATCCATTGAACCTTATACGGCCTTGGATGTGGAGTGATGTCTATGTTAAGCTTCTTGACCATGCTTTCACTTGTTGCGTTGCTCATCACTTATTCCTTGAGCACTAAGAACTCGACTGGTGATTAGCATTTCACCCACAGCCGCAACTGGTTCCTCCTCCTGGTCTGAATCAACATTAGACACATCTTTGGAAAAGATCTCTCCATCGTCTCTAAGCAAGAAAACCTTCTTGTTGGGACATTCATGTGAGTAATGCCCCATACCCTGACACCTGAAACATTGAACATTACTTAAGTTAGTAGTGCTCTTTGATTTAAATGCTCATTTGGTGTCTCCTTGAGGTGCGGGTGATACTGGTTTGATGTCGCTTGAACTGGCTGGTTTAGCGTCTTTTTATTCTCGCTGTTTTGAGGTATTAGTCGCGTAGCTAGGATTGGAAAAATGCCTCTTGTTATGTACTTCAATCATTTTAGCTTTGTGCACCATCTCCTCGAGATCCTCATAAGACTACGACTCCAGTTTGTCTTGAATGTCACGGCTAAGACCTCCTAGAAACCAAGCCATAGTCACTTCTCCATCTTCTTCTAGGTTAGTTCGGATGAGTAAAGTTTCCATCTCTTGGTACTAATCACGTACTGAGTTGGATCCCTGAGATAGCTTTCTTAACTTGTTGAGCATCTCACAGTGATAATAATTTGGCACAAATCGCCTCCTCATGTGCGCAATCAGCTGCGACCATGTAGTGATAGCCAGGTCATTGTGTTAGGCTTTGGTTACACAAAGTTGATCCCACCACAATAACGCGTAATCAGTGAACTCCGAGACGGCTATCTTCACCTTGTTCACGCCATAAATGTCATGACACAAGAAACTGGACTCCATCTTCCTCTCCCAATCTAGGTAAGCTTCATGATTATTCTTGCCTTCGAATGGAGGGAACTTAGCTCTGATGTGTCTAAGTTTCTGCCTCACCGGGTCTCTATGGTCATCTCTATCACGTCTCTGACTCCTCCTACTACGGTCAGAAGCGTTAAGACCATAGTAATCATCCTCTGAGTCGACATATTATTGGTTTTTTGTCGTGGGTTCACCTCAGTGGTTATGATCAACATGTGCCCTATGCCTTGGAGCTCTCTCTTCTTGCAAACTAGGCTCAGCAGGTGCTCGTTGTATCGGCGCTCTTGGCTCTCTATCTTTAACCTCAATTGGATGTACGTTGCGAATAGCTCTGAATTTAGAAACACCAGCAATGCCTTTCCTTTTAGCAATTCTCATGGCTTCAAAAGGATTTGGCGTGTGCTCACTCTCGGATTCTGAGGTCACCTCTTTGTTCTTCTTGTATTGCTGCTCACATTCCAAGGCTAGTTGTTGAGTTATTTGTTGAGGCAGAATCTATTGAATAGCCTCGGTGATTTGAGTCGCTATTAGCTTCTTTAGATCATCCATGGACTCGGCGGGGAGCGCCATGTACATATTTCACACAAAGCAAACTCAAAGTAAGTTGTTCACAAGATGAGTATAACAAGCAAAGTGCAAACAAAACATATTTCAATTCAGAACAAGCTTGAGAAAACAAAAAGGAAAATTTGTCAAGAAAAAGGAAATCGAAAGCCTCTTTATCAAAACATGGTTTGGCAAAAAGGAAATTTGTTAAAACAGGTTTGTCGAGTTAAAACAAGGGTTTTGAAAGATCTGACAACCTAATTTCGTAGCCATCACCTAAAGAACTAAAGAACACAAAGCTTAACAATTTCATAGATTCTCAAGCGTGATAAATAAATTTCAGTACGTCATCAACAAGTTTCATAGATTCTGGTACTTAACCTTGTTCTCCATGAGATTCTGGTTCCATTTGCTCATTGCTACTTGGAATTGATTCATCACTCTCCCCCTCATGATCAAGATGGGTAGGAGACTGCACATGAGCTTCTTCACTAGATTCTTCACCTAGTTGCATACCAAGACTTTCCATAAGTTTCCGAAGTGAGGTGGCTCTATATGAGGCTGAATTGGGTAGGTCTTTATTATTTTCCCAATTTTTATCCTCATAATACCCTTTCCCTTCTATGAACTTCACGTCTCTTGATACAAAAACTCTTCTTGTGTCTGGGACATAACACTTGTATCCCTTTTGCGTGTTAGAGTAACCAATGAACATTGCTTTGATACTCTTTGGCTCAAGCTTGTTCCTTTGTTCTCCTGGCAATAAGACCAAGCAAAGACAACCCAAGACCCTTAAGTGAGTCAGATATGGCTTAGCATTGGCATGAAAGGTTCCCTTGCTGGTTTGCCTCGACTTTTTTTGGATCATGATCTTTTTCATTCTTACACCAGGCCTAGGAACTTGGGCATTGAATCAAAGGAGCCGATCACAATGCATGCCGATAACAAATCCGCAATGAACCTTGCATCAAACTCCGTCTTCCATGAAAGAACCAAGCATGTTGAAGTGGATTGTCACAAATTTAGAGAGCAAATGGTGATAGGGGTCATTCTTCCATGTTTCACCAAAAGGTCCGATTAATTGGTGGACATATTCACCAAGGCGGCTAGCATTAGTGTTTGTGAGTTCATCCATCCAAAACATGGACTCACAAATGCTATCAAATGCTAAGGTCCTCTAACCGTATGACTAAATCATCTTTTCCCTCAATGTGGCTTTATCCCATAGGATATTCCCATTGAGTTTTTAATGAGGCTTAAGCATATGGTTCCAAGCTTAGTCGTTTCACGAGGCTATGCTTGAGGGGGAGTGTTGAGGAGAAACACATAGGGAGAAAAGACTTGGCGGATTTAAATGGTGTAACGTGACCTACAAGGCACGGTCAACATTAGTCAATGGCGCCAAAGTCCCAAGAGATTAGATAAGCTTGAATAATGGTCATAAAGTAGTGTGGACTAAAAGGAACCAATCGTAGCAGCGCCCGAGCGCCAGCTCATCTGGTACGAGCACCATCGCGAGCCAGAACAAAAGACAGCGCATAAAAGTAGTATGGTACTAATATGCCAACGCATAAAGCAACCTACACGCCGTCTTATGCATTAACAACTCTTTCTTCTTCTAGAGAATTCTTCTCCTCTATTTAGATCATTGTTGTATCCTCCTTTGTATGTAAGAAACCTATATCCTCTCTAAATACAATAATGAAACCGAAAGTTTTCTTAATCTCTCTTTGTTGTTCTTAATCACTCTTTTTCAATATGCGTTGTTAGAAGTTTCGTAAATTCGTGAATTTTTTCTAAAGATCAGTGAGGAACTTATAAGTACTCATGTTGCATGAAACCTTGTTTAGAGACCTACAATATGTGTGGTTAGATGTTTCATAACTTCGTGAAACTTGTAAAAAGATCATTAGGGCACTTATAAGAACTCATGTTGCATGAAACTTGGATTAGAGTCCTACAATATGCGTAGTTAGAAGTTTCATAAATTCGTGAATCTTGTCCAAAGATCATTGAGGCACTTATAAGTACTCATGTTATAAGAACTTATGATGCATGAACCTTAGTTTAGAGTCCTAGAATATGCGTTGTTAGATGTTTCATAGGTTTGTGAAACTTGTACAAAGATCATTTAGGCACTTATAATCAATCATGTTGCATGAAACTTGGTTTAGAGTCCTAGAATATTCGTTGTTAGATGTTTCATAATTTTGTGAAACTTGTACTAAGATCATTGAAATACTTATAAGAACTCATGTTGCATGAAACTTGGATTAGAGTCCTACAATATGCGTTTTTAGAAATTTCATAAGTTTGTGAATCTTGTCCAAAGATCATTGAGGCACTTCTAAGCACTCATGTTGCATCAAACATGGATAAGAGTCATACAATATGCGTTGTTAGAAGTTTCATAAGTCCGTGAAACTTGTACAAAGATCATTTTAGAGGCACTTACAAGAACTCATGTTACATGAATCTTGGTTTAGAATCCTAGAATATGCGTTGTTAGATGTTTAATAAGTTCGTAAAACTTGTACAAAGATTATTGATTCACTTATAAGAACTCATGTTGCATGAAACTTGGTTTAGAGTCCTACAATATGTGTTGTTAGAAGTTTCATAAATTAGTAAATTTTTTCTAAAGATCATTGAAGAACTTATAAGTACTCATGTTGCATGAAACGTGGTTTAGAGACCTACAATATGCGTTGTTAGAAGTTTTATAAGTTTGTGAGACTTGTACAAAGATCATTGAGACACTTACAAGAACTCATGTTGCATGAACCTTGGTATAGAATCCTAGAATATGCGTTGTTAGATGTTTTATAACTTCGTGAAACTTGTACAAAGATCATTAGGGAACTTATAAGAACGTATGTTGCATGAACCTTAGTTTAGAGTCCAGGAATAAGCGTTGTTAGATGTTTCATAAGTTTGTAAAACTTGTACAAAGATCATAAAGACACTTATCAACAATCATGTTGCATGAAACTTGGTTTAGAGTCCTAGAATTTGCGTTGTTAGATGTTTCATAAGTTTGTGAAACTTGTACAAAGATTATTGAAACACTTATAAGAACTCATGTTGCATGAAACTTGTTTTATAGTCCTAGAATATGTGTTTTTAGATGTTTCATATTTTTGTTGTATTTTCGTAAGTTCGTAAAACTTGTACAAAGATCATTGAGGCACTAATAAGAACTCATGTTGCATAAAACTAGTTTAGAGTCCTAGAATATATGTTGATAGATGTTTCATAAGTGTGTGAAACTTGTACAAAGATCATTCAGGTACTAATAAGCACTCATGTTGCATGAAACTTGGTTTAGACTCCTAGAATATACGTTGCTAGATGTTTCATAAGTTCGTGAAACTAGTACAAAGATAATCGAGGCACTTATAAAAACTTATGTTACATGAAAGTTGGTTAAGAGAGTCCTAGAATCACGTTGTTAGATGTTTCGTAAGTTTCTGAAACTTGTACAAAGATCATTGAGACACTTATAAGAACTCATGTTGCCTGAAATTGGTTTAGAGTCCTATAATCACGTTGTTAGATGTTTCGTTAGTTTTTGAAACTTGTACAACAATCATTTATGCACTTATAAGAACTCATGTTGCATGAAACTTGGATTAGAGTCTTATAATATGTGTTGTTAGATGTTTCATAATTTTGTGAAACTAGTAAAGCGATCAGTGAGGTACTAATAAAAACTCATGTTGCATGAAACTTTATTTAGAATCCTAGAATATGCGTTGTTAGATGTTTCATAAGTTTGTGAAACTTGTACAAAGATCATTGAGGAACTAATAAGCACTCATGTTGCATGAAACTTGGTTTAGACTCCTAGAATATGTGTTGTTATATTTTTCATAAGTTCGTGAAAATTTTACCCTTGGCCAAGGAATCTATTCTGAATGAAGGTGAGCTCGTCTCTAGGGTAGTTTGAAGGAAGGAGGTGGATGCAGATGCGGTGTAAACACAAGAACAGAGATATATGGAGAGGAAACATAGGAGGTTGCGGTGGAATGATGGTGGATCAGTATCGAGATGGTGGTGAATGCTTATCAAGTGTTGATTCTCTTGCGAAGAGTACGAAGATCTCTTAGTAAGCGAACAACTTGGAGGAGATCGGACTTATGCACTAAGTCTATTAGCGAATCCTTGTGAAAAGTGTTTTGTCGTATAAATATTGCTAACTCTCCAAGAAGGAGACGTCCACCCTTAAAATGACAAGCACATCCGCATATTCTTAGGGTTGTTGCCGTTTTACAAAAAAGAAAAGTGCACAAAACAACACAACGATTAAAACAAAGACAAAAACAACATGTAGTTCTTGGGATAGAGTGCCGAGTAGTTTATAGTGTTCTCGCCTAACACTCCTCAAGTTATGTTAGTTAAGTAACCAATGTACGTAGTGCTCTTCTTGGCCTCGTTAAAACCCTTGAATAGAAAACCTAGTGGGACAAAACTATGCAAAGGGAAAGGGTACCAAGTTGAGACACTTAGTCACTTAGTGGCTTATAGCTTGGTCCTCTTTCTAGGCATGAGTATGGATTTTGAAGAAGCTCCTAGCTGCTCCTCCTCCCAGCTCCTCCTTTAGCATCATCGCATGTGCTTCTCTAGCTAACTCCTTAGATCTTGATCTTGTCATAACTCCTTCTGGTTCTTGATTTGCGTCCATCTCCTTGTCCTTAGAATCATCACCATCCATGATCATATCATTGTGAAACTTGTACAAAGATCTTTAAGACACTTATAAGAACTCATGTTGTATGAAACCTTGTTTAGATTCCTTCATTATGCGGTGTTAAATATTTCATAAGTTCGTGAAACTTGTAAAAAGATCATTAAGGCGCTAATAAGCACTCATGTTGCATGAAACTTTGTTTAGAGTCCTACAATATGCGTTGTTAGCAGTTTCATAAGTTCGTGAAACTTCTACAAATATCATTGATGCACTTATAAAAACTCATGTTGCATGAAATTTGGTTTAGAGTCCTAGAATCGCGTTGTTAGATGTTTCGTAATTTTGTGAAACTTGTACAAATATCATTGAAACACTTACAAGAACTCATGTTGCATGAACCTTGATTTAGAGTCTTGGAATATGTGTTGTTAGATGTTTCGTTAGGATGTGAAACTTGTAAAAACATCATCGAGGAAATTATAAGAACTCATGTTGCATGAAACTTGGATTAGAGTCCTAGAATATGCGTTGTTAGAATTTTCATAAGTTTTTGAAACTTGTACAAAGATCATTGAGACGCTTTTAAGCACTAATGTTGCTTGAAACTTGGTTTAGAGTCCTAGAATATGCGTTTTTATGTTTTATAAGTTCGTGAAACATGTAGAAATATCATTGAGGCACTTACGAGCACTCATGTTGCATGAAACTTGGTATAGAGTTCTAGAATATGCGATATTAGATGTTTCATAAGTTTATATTAGATGTTTCATAAGTTTGTGAAACTTGTTCAACGATCATTGAGGCCCTAATAAGAACTTATGTTGCATGAAACTTGGTTTAGAGTCCTAGAATATGCGTTGTTAGATGTTTTATAAGTTCGTGAAACTTGTACAAAGATATCTCCCACTCCAGTCGTTGTTTTTCTTTATGTTACTTCGAAAGTAGATGCTTTGATAAATACTGATAACTCTCGGATATAGTAGGTTAGAGACTACTTAATAAAAAGAGAACTTAAAGATTTCTCTGTTGAGATATTTTAGAGTGGACCCTATGGATAGTACATTGAGGCACTATAAGACATATGTTGCCTAAAACTTGGTATAGAGTCCTCGAATCATGTTGTTAGATGTTTCGTAAGTTTGTGAAACTTATACAAACATCATCGAGAGACTTATAAGAACTCATGTTGCATGAAAATCGGTTTAGAGTCCTCATTGTGCTGTTAGATGTTTCATAAGTTCGTGAAACTTGTACAGAGATCATTGAGGCACTTATAAGCACTCATCTTGCATGAACCTTGATTTAGAGTCCTAGAATATGTGTTGTTAGATGTTTCGTAAGTTTTTGAAACTTGTACGACGATCATCGAGTAACTTATAAGAACTCATGTTGCATGAAACTTAGATTAGCTTCATATAATATGCGTTGAAAAACTTGTAAAAAGATCATTGAGGCACTTATAACAACTCATGTTACATGAAACTTTGTTCAGAGTCCTAGAATTACGTTGTTAGATGTTTCGTAATTTTGTGAAACTTGTACAAAGATCATTGAGAAACTTATAATAACTCATGTTCCATGAAACTTGGTTTAGAGTCCTACATTATGCGTTGTTAGATGTTTCATAAGTTCGTGAAACTTGTACAAAGATCATTGAGGCACTTATAAGAACTCATGTGGCATGAAACTTGTTTTAGAGTCCTAGAATCATGTTGTTAGATGTTTCATAAGTTCATGAAACTTGTACAAAGATCATTGAGGCACTAATAAGAGCTCATGTTGAATGAAACTTGGTTTAGAGTTCTAGAATATGTGTTGTTAGATGTTTCATAAGTTCTGAAACTTGTACAAAGATCATTGAGGCACTTATAAGCACTCATGTTGCATAAAACTTGGTTTAGAGTCCTAGAGTATGCGTTGTCAAATGTTTTGTAAGTTCCTGAAACTTGTATAAAGATCACTAAGGCACTTATAAGCAATCAAGTTGCATGAAAATTTGTTTAGAGTATTAGAATCACGTTGTTAGATGTTTCATAAGTTTGTAAAACTTGTACAAAGATCATTGAGACACTTACAAGCACGCATGTTGCAGGAAACTTGGTTTAGAGTCTTACAATATGCGTTGTTAGATGTTTCATAAGTTTGTGAAACTTGTACAATGATCATTGAGGCATTTACAAGCACTCATGTTGCATGAAACTTGTATTCGAGTCCTACAATATGCGTTGTTAGATGTTTCATAAGTTCGTGATATTTGTACAACGATCATTGAAGCACTTATTATTGATTCTAATGCCTAATTCTACTAAGGCATTAGTACGCATAAAGGAGTTACCTTGAAGGTCAAGAAACACCATATAAAGCCGTGGAAGAGACGCTAAGGTGCGTACATCAAGTAAATGTTAATTCTAGCCTAAGGAAGTTTCGGATACGATCTAAACGTTACTTAAGTAACGTTTATGATCATATCGAGAAAATATTCGTTGGTGCGCGCGGTGTTCGTACGGCAGACAGGTCGCGCTCGACAAGCAGTACGCAAAGCGCTCGATATAATCAGGCATCAGTACATGCAGCGCTCGATAGCAGACGGCTTCCCCGGGGACGGCGCGAAATACTCACGCACGCACGCGACTTCTTCGAATAAGGCCACTTTGTCGTACACCTTATCTTTAAACAACTCTTTGTGTTTTGGCTTATATGTAACGCACTTTTGTATTGTAAAACTAATCTTTTGACAATCTAATACATTGAAAGTCGATTAAATCTCTCTCTCTCTATCTCTCTTTATTCTCAAGAACACTAAATCTCGTTTCTTAATAATCAAACACAAATCCTTTCAGATAATCTACAAATTCTAACATGGTATCAGAACAATCTTGCTCTTGAACCATTTTCTAGCTTCCGCAATCTCTGTTTCTCTATTTTCATTTCATAAAGTTTCAATCTTTCTCTTTATTGTTGCGGTTTTTGATCCAAAGATTCAAACTTTCGCCTATTGGTGTTTGATTCTCGCTTAAAACCCAAACCTTTTTCTATTACAAGCTTGGTTCTCTTCAAAAATCAAAGCTTTCTCTTCTATCTGTTTTTCTCAGATCTACTTTCAAAAGTTCAAGCTTTAGTGTTTTGAAACCCGGAAACACATAAAGATTCACTCTTTATCTCTTTCCTTCTCGGTTTCTCTTCAAAACCACAATCTTTTCCCTCTTTAACAAGTTAAATTATCTCATGATCCAAGCTTTCTCGTTCTAAGCTCTGTCGTTATCAAAAAGACACAAGCTTGCTTTGTTTTAGCCTCAGTTCCTATTAAAGATTCAACCTTTTTCACAATTCAAGTTCAAAGTCATCATCTTTCTCCATGGAAGACAAGGAACAAAAGAAGATCTCGTGTCCGGTAACTCTCAAGGGTATTAACTACCTCCTATGGGCAAAAACCATCAAGATTTCCTTATGTGGTTGTGGTTTTTGGAACCACATTATTAAATCACAAGCAACAATCTCGGATATCACCCTCACGGAGAGTGACTCTTACCGCGGAAAACAAGTGGTTTCAAGAGGACCAAAAGGTGCTTGGAATCATACAAGGATCTCTTGATCCTCCAATCCTTGAAGCCTACTCAGAATGTGAGAGTGCTAAGGATCTTTGGGACACTCTCGAAACGGTATACGATAACATATCTAACTTTAGTCGCGTCTATGAAGTAAAGAAGGTAATTAATGATCTAAATCAAGAGGATATGTTGTTTACCAAGCACTTTGGAAGATTTAGAAGCTTATGGGCAGAACCAGAGATGCTACGTCCAAGCACTATTGATCCAAAGGTTCTTAATGAGAGAAGAGAAAAAGACAAGGTATTTTGTCTCCTTCTCACGCTTAATGGCAGCTACAAATATGTGATCAATCACCTTTTCTGATCGGACACTTTACCAAACCTTGAGGATGTTTGTGCTCAATCGCAGAGAGAGCAAGGCTCCATTGACTTGTTCGGAAACAAGATGGAATTGGTGACAGCCAACAAAGTATCATGCAAGCCAAGCGCCAAGACCTATGGAGAAAGGAGAGCTACTCTTTGTGACAATTGCGAGAAAAAGGGGAACTCCAAGGATAAGTGATGGATTCTATACCCACATCTCAAGCCGGCTAAGTTGAAGGATGCAAAGGCTCAATTCTCTAATGACGATGCAATTGGGCCTAGCACGAGCACAATGAGCCGCTCTCACAAGGAAAAAGAAAAGGAGTGCACGACGATGGTTCCCTACACCGATGAATACGTAAGAAAATCCGACTTGGAGACACTCATCAAAGCCCTTAAGGGCTTCGGTATTGAATCTCTTTACTCCCTTAGTGCTAAAGTGATTGAAAAACCTATTAAACCTATCATATTCGGGAGCTTCTCATCATATGATTAGTAATAGAAACTTGATTAGTAACATAAAACCGGCATTATGTAATGTTATTATTGAAAATAGTAATAGGATTCCCGTTAAAGATTTAGGAAGCCTTGAGTTGTTTGATAAAGGAATCACAAGCTCTATATATGCCTAACTTTACCTCTAATCTCATTTAGGTTAAAAGAATTGATTGTGACTTGATTGTAATGTTATCTTTAGCCCTAATGAAGTGTTTTTTAGGATATTGAAAGTAAAGAGGTTATCGGAAAGGGGGTCACAATGGAAGATCTCTACATACTTGACAAAGAAGTGTCAAGCTCTCATCATCACTCTTTTTTTAGCTTTGTTTTAGCCGAGGCAAATAATGTGTTATGGCACTGTAAATTAGGCCATCCACATGTTAAGGCTTTAAAAACTATTTTACAAATGTTTATTTTGATCACAATACTTCCGAGTCTTGCATTTTAGGCAAGCATCATAGATCTGTGTTTTCAAACTCTAAAATGCATCATAAAAATTGTATTGATCTTGTTCATTCCGACGTATGGTCATCACCCTGTAAATCTAGAGAAAACCAAGTATATTTTGTGACTTTTATAGATGAATAATCAAAGTATACTTGGCTAACTTTATTACCGTCTAAAGATAGGGTGTTAGATGCGTTTAAGAACTTTCAAAACTACATTACTAACCAATACAATGCTAAGATTAAGTGTATCAGATCAGATAATGGTTGAGAGAACACAATAAAAGAACACATAACAAAACATGGAATAGTACTCCAAACAAATTATCCTTACACTCCTTAACAAAATGGTATAGCCGAGAGGAAGAATAGACACTTGATGGAAGTAACAAGATCAATGATGTTCCAAATGAATGTGCCTAAGAGATTTTGGGCCGATGACGTGTTAACGACTTGCTATCTCATAAACCGGACACCAACACAAATTTTGGAGAATCAATCTCCATATCAGATATTGAATAAAGTTAAACCATTTATTAATCATCTAAGAGTGTTTGGTTGTTTGTGTTTTGTTTGTGCCAGGAGAGCAAAAGAAAAAGCTACAAGTTCGTGAAACTTTTACAAAGATCATTGAGGCACTTCATGTTGAGTTAAACTTAGTTTAGCGTCGTCGAATATGAGTTGTTAGAAGTTTCATAAGTTTGTGAAACTTTTAAACAGATCATTGAGGCACTTATAAGCTCACATGTTGCATAAAACTTGGTTTAGAGTCCTAGAAACACGTTGTTAGATGTTTCGTAAGTTCGTGAAACTTGTAAAAGTATCATTGAGGCACTTCTAAGCACTCATATTGCATGACACTTGGTTTAGAATCCTAGAATATGTGTTGTTAGAAGTTTCATAATTTCGTAAAACTTCTAAAAAGATCATTGAAGCACTTATAAGCACTCATGTTGCATGAAACTTGGTTAAGAGTTCTAGAATATGTGTTGTTAGAAGTTGCATAAGTTATTGAAACTTGTACAAAGACAATTGAAGCACTTATACACACTTATGTTGCAAGAAATTTGGTTTAGAGTCCTAGAAACACGTTGTTAGATCTTTCGTAAGTTCGTGAAACTTGTAAAGAGATCATTTAGGCACTTATAAGAACTCAAGGTTGCATGAAACTTGGTTTTGAGTCCTATAATATGCATTGTTAGAATCGTGAAACTTGATATCATTGAGGCAGTTATACGCACTCATGTTGCATAAAACTTGGTTAGAGTCCTAGCTAGAATATGTGTTTTTAGAAGATTCATAAGTTCGTTGAACTTGTACAAAGATCTTTGAGGCACTTATTAGCACTCATGTTTAATGAAACTTGGTTTTAGAGGCTTAGAAACACCTTGTTAGATGTTTCCTAAGTTCGTGAAACTTATACAAAGATCATTGAGGTACTTATAAGCACTCATGTCGCATAAAACTTGATTTAGATTCCTAGAATATGCAGTGTTAGATGTTTAATAAGTTAGTAAAACTTGTAAAAAGATCATTGAGGCACTTATAAGCACTTAGGTTGCATGAAACTTGGTTTAGAGTCCTAAACTATGCGTTGTTAGAAGTTTCATAAGTTTGTGAAACTTGTACAAATATCATTGAGGCAATTATAAGCACTCATGTTGCATGAAACTTGGTTTCGAGTCCTAGAAACACATGTATAAATAATTCGTAAGATCGTGAAGCTTGTACAAATATAATTGAGACATATATTAGCACTCATGTTGCATGAAAGTTGGTCTAGAGTCCCAGAATATATATTGTTAGAAGTTTCATAAGTTCATGAAACTTGTACAAAGATCATTGAGGCACTTATAAGCACTCATGTTGCATAAAATTTGTTTTAGAGTCCTAGAATATGAATTTTTATAAGTTTAATATGTACGTGAAACTTGTACAAAGATCATTGAGGAACATATAAGCATCATGTTGAATGAAACGTGGTTCAGAGTCCTAGGAATATGGTGTTAGATGTTTCGTAAGTTTTTGAAACTTGTACAAAGAACATTGAGTCACTTATAAGCACTAATGTTGCATGAAACTTGGTTTAGAATCCTAGGATATGTGTTGTTCCCTAGCTAGTCTAAGAACTACAAACCAGCTTCATTAGAAGTTTCATAAGTTCGTGAAACTTGTAAAAATATCATTGAGCCACTTATAAGGACTCATGTTGCATGAAAATTGGTTTAGAGTCCTAGAATATGCATTGTTGGAAGTGTCACAAGTTCGTGAAACTTTTAGAATGATCACTGAGGCACTGTTAGAAGTTTCATAAGTTCGTAAGTTCTTGAAACTTGTACAAAGATCATTGAATCACTTATAAGCATTTATGTTGCATGAAACCATGTTTAGAGTGCTAGAATATGTGTTGTTAGAAGTTTCATAAGTACGTGAAACTTGTACAAAGATCATTTATGCACTTATAAGCACTCATGTTGAATGAAACTTGGTTTAGATTCCTAGAATATGCGTTGTTCGATGTTTCAGAAGTTTGTGAAACTTGTACGAAAATCATTGAGGCAATTATAAGCACACATGTTGCATGAAACTTGGCGTAAATTCCTAGAATATCCATTGTTAGAAGCTTCATGCATTCGTGAAAATTTTACAAAGATCATTCAGGCACCTATAAGCACTTATGTTGCATGAAATTTGTTTTAGAATGCTAGAGTATGTGTTGTTAGAAGTTTATAAGTTCGTGAAACTTGTAAAAAGATCATTGAGGCACTTATAAGCACTCAGGTCGCATGAAACTTGATTTAGAGTCTTAGAATATGCGTTGTTAGAAGTTTCATAAGTTCGTGAAATTTTTACAAAGATCATTGAGGTAATTATAAGCACTCAGGTAACATGAAACTTGGTTTAGAATCCTAGAATATGCATTGTTAGAAGTTTCATTACTTTGTGAAACTTGTACAAAGATCATTGAGGCCTTTATAACCACTCATGTGGCATGAAACTTGGTTTAGAGTCCTAGAATATGCGTTGTTAAAAGTTTCATAAGTTCGTGAAACTTGTACAAAGATAATCGAGGAACTTTTATGCACTCATGATGCATGAAACTTGGTTTAGAGTCTTAGCATATGAGTTGTTAGAAGTTTTATGGTTAATGAAACTTGTACACACTACAAGAAATTGCACATTTAGCAATGACCGAAATCGTTGCTAAACGCCATTAGCAACGATTTAGATTTTGAAATTCGTCGCTAAATTAGCGACGCCCATAAATCATTGTTAATTGGAAGTTGTGACGAAATTATAGCTTCGAAATAGCGACGATTTAGCATAAAAATTTTAAAAAATTGTTTCCGATCTAAAAATTTTATAAACTGATGTCATTAATTCGTTGCTAAATTAGCAACGAATTAGCCATGATTTCTATACTATTCATCGTTAAATCATTGCTAAAATAGTAAATCGACCATTTGTTGAAGTCGTTGCTAATTCGTTGTTATTTTAGCAACGAATTAGTGACGAATTTTTATAAAAATTATAAAAGAAAATTAAAAAAAGAAAATTAAACTAAAACTTTTAAATATATAAATTTATTATTATTAAAATAATTAAATTCAAAATACATTTAAAAAAACTAAACTTCGGATCGAAATCGTCAATCCCGAGATCCCGTCCCAGTTCTTGAGTTGCGGCTTCAGCCTCGTCAGGACGTCTTGAAGAATAGATCCATCATCGTCTTGAAGCTGGCATTTGTATCTTGGAGTTCCTGTCGCAACCGAACATTCTCCTCGGCCTGATCCCGATGAGAAGGATGAGGTTGCGATGATGAAGCTCAAGAACGGTCTCGATAGAACCGACTCCGGAAGTGCGGTTCTTCTTTTTCGGAGCGACCTTTGTAGAATTAATATTATATATCCGTTAGTAAAAATAATAAAAGTTCACTACAAGAAATTGGGCATTTTGCAACGAAAATTTTTTTTCGTCGCTATTCACTCGTCGCTAATTAAAAATCGTCGCTATTTTATTTTCCTCGCTAATTCGTCGCTAAATTAGAGACGCCACATAATCGTCGCTATTTCGTAATCGTAGCTAATTCGTTGCTAATTTAGCGACGAATTAACGACAATTTAACGTCTTTTATTAGTGACGAATTAGTGACGATATAATGTTGAAATATAAAAATAAATTTCCGATTTTATAATATTAGGTACCAAGGCGTTGCTAATTTGTCGCTATATTAGCAACGATTTATTAAAAATATATTACAAAAAGAATAAATTATAAAAACAAAATTTATTATTATTAAAAAGAAAAATATATAATTATATTTAAAAACAATAAAACTAAACTACAAAGCGGGATCAGACGGTTCGAAATCGTCAATCCCGAGATCACGTTCTAGGTCTTGATCTGCCGCTTCCGCTACTTCGGGAAGAATCACCGATGGCTGGGTCGGTTGCACTCCCCGCGACTACATCAATCTCGCGAGGTTCGGACTTTCCATCGCGATGACGGAGAAGAAGTCTGTGATGTTCTGATAGTTGTGATTATGTTCCTCTATCTTCTGCCTCAACCGAACATTCTCTTCGGCGTAATCTTAAGTAGTACGATGAGCCTGCGAAGATGAAGCAGAGGGAACAATCTCCATCGAACCGACTCCGAAAGTGCGGTTCTTTTTCTTCATGGGCAACCTACATAGACAAATTTAAAAATCATTAGTAAAAATAATTAAACAATATTAACTTGAATAAAAACAATTTGAAATCGTTACCTCGTAGTAGATCTGGTCGCACTCGGTGACCGATAGACGTCCTGAGGAGTTCCGAACTCCTTTCGGCCGACGTCAAACTCTAACTAACCCGCTCGACAAGTTTAGCCTCATATTCCTTCACGATCTTTTCAGATAGTGAACTCACAAGGTCCCGTCATTCCACTTTCGGACCTTCTTCAAGATATCCACAATGGGCGGAAGCTCGCGCAACTCCTCGCGCTTTTGAAAATTTTAATTAAATTATATATTATTAAATTTTGTATATTTATAATTTGAAACTTACCATACTAATATGTCGTCCGACGTAAGAAGTCGGTCATGAAGAGTGTACATACGGACCGCTCTCGTCGATTGGTGTGAGTCAGACCTTGGAGCAGCTACCTGCAACCTGAAACGAATGCGGGTTCTTCCAGTAGCTAACAAGGCCCTTCCTTATCTCCCCGTCCATTGCTAGGGGCTTGGTTGTATCTCCCTTCTTCTGCCAGACGTCCTTCCATTTGTTGTCGATCCCGGTAAGCCGATGCATGACTTTCTCGTTAAAATCCTTGCGGACTTTAAACATATTCTCCTCCCACCAATGCCATTTTTGCTATTTAAATTTTATAAAATTTAAATAATATTAAAATAAATTTTGTAATAATTATTACATTTTATATAGTATTTATGTTATTTTATTACATTAAATATTTATCTAATATTTTATGATGTTTAATCTTTTAAATTTAAATAATTAAAAAATTTACTTACCGCAAATGATTCGAACCAGATGTCCCGAATGTAAAGCGGCGTCTGGGTCCAGTTGACGTGTGGCTCCGCGAAATACGTCTTGATCGAATCGGCCACACTCCAACAAACTTTGTTACCTCGTAGTAGATTTAGTCGCATTATGCGACCGAAAGTCGTCTCGAGGAGTTCACTTAGCTCCCTTAAGTTGACGACCGACTTACCCGCTCGGCGATTTTAGTCTCATAGTCATTCACGATCTTTTCAGATCGTGAACTGACAAATGACCCATCTTTCGGAAGTTCGTCCCCCTTCCTCGGCCTATTTGATATTTATATTAAATATTTATTAATTTAGAAAATAAATAAAATAAAGTTTGCCAAAATAAATTTACAATTTGAATACGATGACCGCCGTATGAACTCGGTCCCGAAGTGTGGACGTAGGGACAACTCCCGTCGATAGGAGTGAGGCGGGACTTAGAACAATTTTCCGCGACGACGACAAAATGCGCGTCTGTTCAGTAGTCGACTGGCCCTTTCCACACCGCCGCGACCATCGACTCCGGCTTCGCTTGATATCCTTCTCGTTTCCAGTCTTTCTTCCAACTGGAAACAATGCCGGTAAGGCAATGCATCGCCTTCTCGTTGAACCTCTTACGGACTTTCACTGTATCACCCTCGCTCCAATGCCATTGTAATATTAATTAAAATTAAGTTTTAGTGTAACTTTTTAAATTTGAATTTTTAAATTAAATTTTTTAGATTATATTTTTAAATTTAAATTATTTAAATTAAAATTTTAAAATTTAATTTAACTTAACTTACCGCGAAAGATTCAAACCAGATGTCCCGTATGTATCCTGTCGTTTGGGACCAATTCACGTGGGGCTCGGTGAAGTACGACTTCATTGTGTTCGCGACACTCCGGTTGAATTTGTTGTCGCAGAACCTAAAAAAGTACATTTTTATTAATAATTAGTATTAAATAATTTTTTATTATTTTTCAATATTTTTATTATAAATTTTATATTACCAAAATGTGTGTTGCGGCCGGTCTGGATCAATCAACGACATACGGTTGTGGCCTTTTTGCCGTAGGAGATCCAAGATCCGCATCTTGTGAGGTCCTTGGTACGGAGGCGGTGGTAAATCTGCACTCGGATCCGCCGAGTATCTCCAACAAGTGGAATGTTGGAAGCAACATCTAACGGGATGTCGGGTTGGGTTGGTTCTGAAGGTTGTCGGATTGGATTATAATCGGATCCGCTACCAAAACGAGGATTGTTACGGATGAAATTGAAGTAATGGTTTGGACGAGGAGGCATTTTTATAAAAGGGTTTGAGTGTTTTAGGGAAAATTTAGGATTTTTATAGAGAGTTTGTAGAGAGATGATTTTTAGAGAGATGGTTGTGTGAAAAAGTTAAAGAATTCGGCTATATATATAGACTTTGTGCTCGTCGCTAATTTTTTTAATCTTTGGGTTTAGCAACGAATAAGCAATGATTCGTTGCTAAACCAAAATATGTACTTCACCTACTACAACATGTACGACAGATACAATGTATGTGTCCGATCAATTATTTAGCAACGATTTAGCAACGAATGGTTGCTAAATAATTGATCGGACACATATGTTACATTCCTTGTATCAGAAGTACGAGGTTAATGTCAGAAATATTAGAAACGATTTAGCAACAATTCGTTGCCAAATCGTTGCTATTTGGTCTTTTGCAACGATTCGTTGCTAAATCGTTGTTAAACTCAAACCCTATTTTCAGGGTTTGAACCCCTAATATGTTATACTACATACTGAATATGTTATAATAGGTTATAAGATTGAGAATAACACTTTGAATTATGATATTTAATAAAAAACTGAAAAATATTTTGTATTATAAAATTTATAGTATTAAAACATACTCCCTCCGTTTCATAATAATTGATGTTTTAGACAACTTTTTTTCTTCAAATTAGTTGATATTTTCAGTTATCGATGTAAAATTAATTGGTATTTTGTGTTTATAATTATTTAGATTACGAATGATGTGTTTCTATTGGTTGAATTATTAATAAGTAGAAAGTTAAATGATGTTTTTACACTGAAAATAATAAAATTAAATGATTTCTTAATCTGCGTATAAAAGACTAGAACATCATGTATTATGAAACGGAGGGAATATAAGTTAACTGTAAGTTAGTACACGTTAAGTATAATCTTGTAATCAATTTTTTTATTGATTTATACAATTGTTTTCACATTAGTTTACACTTTTTTAGTTAACAGTTAATCCTTTAAAACCTTTATTTAGGGGTGGTTTGGGTGTTTAAAGATTTGTATATTGCAACGATTAGCAACAAAATAGAAACGAGTTGTAACGATTCGTTGCTAAATCATTGTTATTTTAGCTACGAATTAGCGACAAAAATTTAAACCCCTAAAAGTAATAACCTTATGAATTTGTTGCTAAATCGTCGCTAACTTTTCATATTCGTTGCAAATTTGTTGTTAATCTGCAAAAAAAAATTGAAAAAAATTGAAAAATACAAGTTCAAAAATTATTCATTATTATCGGAATCAAATGATTCGATATCGCTATTTTCATCGAATTCTTCATTTTCTTCCGCGGATCCTTCGTTTTCATCATCCACAATATGTTTAGCTACTTTATTATCAGGATCAAAAAGAAATACATCTTCGGTCGATTGATTTGTTTGTATAATTGTCCCACCAACGACATCTTGTTTCATAGGAACTTCATCGTTACCCATAATTAAACCTCTCGAAACCACTCGAATTACTGCGCTCCACGATATACAACTAGTTTTAACGGGAGGATACGAAATGAATGTAACTTGCTAAGCCTGCAATCCGAGGATAAATGGTTCGAACTTCTGACATCGTCGTGATTTGTTTACATCGATGACACCAATTTTTTTTGTAACGTACACAACGACCTAACGTTGGATCAAACAAATCACAAATCAAACTGAATAATCTCGGGTATTGCACTTCAATAATATCCGTGAGAACTTCATAAAAACCGAATCGCCCTCAACAATGACATCATAATTTGCGGTTGCTCGATGTTGACCATGACTTACTGTGTTGAAGACGTAACCACGAGTAAAATACATAGGCGAAGTTGTGATCTTTCCAAGCGGTCCCTGTATCAACTCCCGAAACCAAACCGGATATGTGGTGTCACCATATTCAACTTGCGTTTTTTAACGATTTTTTAACGAATCCGCAAAATTGCGTTCTTTATAAGCAGTAAGTTCGTCTTTCGAAAGTCCTAGATAGACTTCCTTCTTTTGTACCTCAAACATTCTAATTTAAACCACCACGTTATATATATAGATAGTTAGGGAAATATAATAGCTTATAAAAAAAAAATATTTATGTAAAATCGTATATATAGTACCTTTCGAAAGGTCGTGCGTAATCACAATTAAGGAGTATGTAAGTATGTGCCCTTTGTCGATGTTGATCACTTTCCCACCAATTTTTTTTTTATTTTTCCGCTAGCTCTTCCGATTGGGGAAAATTTATCAAGTACCCCTTCTACTTCATACACTGCGCCAACGTCGCTGCCATCGTATCGTCGTATTGTTGTTCTACGTGTTCGTACGTTGGAACCAAAATAGTATGATGCGAAATGAGAAGTATATTTCGTTAAAGGTCCAACAACGATAGATCTTTCAACCCTTGATAAACGAGATTTTACCCTCGTTATTTCGAATGTCTTAATGTAGTACTTAAGATGTCAAACCAAATCAGGGGCAAACAATGTACTAGAATTTATAAGAAACAAACTCATTTTAAGTGTAATCAAAAGGTTGCTTGTTAAGTATTTTCGAGACCGTGTAATGAACAAAACCAAAACTTGAATTAAGAGTTTTAAAGGTTTTATAAAAAGCTAAACAACCGGGTTAAGGTATTTCAAAGGTGATCAAACTTTCATATTTTAAAATTGTCTTTTTGCAAAAGTAACTTTTAGGTTTTTAAAACGATTTTAGATCAATCCACTCTCGTGGAAATGATCCTTTTCCCAATAATTAAACTAAAACAATGTCTTGGATTGTTTAATTATCGAGAAACATTAAGTTCAAATCAACTTTAACCACTAAGCTTATTAACACAGATCTCTCGGTTAAGCTAGGCTTAGTTCTAAGGTAATTGGTCAGGAACCTTTATAATCTCTCGATTCATAAAGTTTCCTAGGTTCAGTAATCGAATGGCCAACTTGATTAAGGCTTTAAACTTGTTACCAAAGACAAAAGTTTTATAATCAATTAAGTTCTAGACAATCATCAATACTAAATTCAATCAACCCCTTTTTCCCTAACCCAATTGTCTATTTAGATCTACTCACTAAGCATGTTGAATCTTAAAAAAAATTGAATTTAAAGGGAGCATAAACATAAACAAAAGCAAAGAGATAAAGGTTCAAGAAAACTCTTATTGATGAAGATTACAAAGGTGGCCAAAGCAAAATCACCAAGAATTCTCCAAAGTTGCAAAAGCAAAACACAAAGCGTTGAAAATAAAAACCAAAAACTAAGATAAACTGAAAAACATAATAATAAAACCCTAATATAGTCTTGAACCATAAAAATAAAGGAAAACCAATTTGGTATAGGAATTATTTTCCTTTTTAAAACATGAAAACCGAATTTCCATTAATTTTCGCAGCTTGTACCGTTCAAGTGAAACCGGTACAGACTGGTCGATATACGATCATCGGTACACGTCCTTCGGCTTCGTTTCTTCTGTATCGGCCAGGTCAAGCCGGTACGACTGTTCGATATCAATCCTCAGTTCTCGTGTTCTTCGCATCGGCCACTTGTGACCGGTACAACATGTCGATATTGGTTTTTAGGTTTCGTTTCCTTCGTATCGACCACTTGTAACCGATACAACATGTCGATACAGGTCTCCTGGAAAAAGTCCCTCTGTATCGGCCACAACAAACCGCTACAACAAGCCGGTACAACTGTTTCCGCTCCTTTTTGGCTCGAATTCTTTGTCTTTTGCCGCTTTAACGCTCTGAAACCTGAAATACACGTAACAAACCCAAATGCAACATATATGATACTAAATGCAGCCTAAATGGGTTAATTCTAATGCATAAAATAAGGTAAAACATGTGAAATATGCAAGATATCAACTCCCCCAAACTTATCCTTTGCTTGTCCTCAAGTAAGAGCATTAGCATCAAAGTTTGGGAAAGTACAGAGGCGGGGACCTCAAAACCAAAAGCAACGTAGGAAGTGTAATGAACGAGTATCCTAAACATAGTATCCTCTCGCAACCGAGCTAGTTCTACTTATTTCTATCCACCTCTAACTCCGTCAAAATCCGCTTGTCTAGTCTAAGCACGTTTCACTTTCAATTAAACACAATCAAGCATGAAACATGATCAAGAATTTCCAAGAGTCTTTCTATTTGTCTAGGTAAAAACGGGATTTCGAATCAAACGAGCAGGTTAACACTCAGGCATGTGGTTAGCTGTAACGCGGTTTCTCTCGGGGAGTGAAAGGGTTAAGAAAAACCGGGAAAGACAAGGAGCAATACAGGTCCGGACATCCATCCCTATACAACTCTAATCTCTAACCCCTCATCTCATTCTTTTGACACTTAAGCATTTAAACATCGAGTTTCTTTTTATTTTTTTCTTAACTACCTTAGGGGTTTTCTTTTTGGCTAAACTTCTTTTATTTTTATTTTTTGATTTTTTTGATTTTTTTTTTCTAGTTTTTCTTTTTTTTTTCTTTTTTTGGTTTAAAACCATTCTTTTACCCCTAGGCGTTTTACATTTTTACTCGTGTTTATTTTCTGATTTTTTCAAAGATGTGTTTCCCGTTATCCCGTCTATATACTAGTCCACGATAACATATCCAAATGGATGTCCTTTCTTGTCGTTCCCTATACTTTCAAGTTTTGCGAAACCAATCAATCACTTATTGAAAAGAATTCTCAAAAGTGTTTGGGTTTAGGCGTAGGGGGTGAGAGGGAAATCATCCTTAGAATGAGAATGACCGGATTGCGCTTAAAGTGTTTCGGTTTTGGAAGCCGCAATCCGTAGAAATCACAAAGCCGTAAAAATTCTCTTGAAAACTATCAATCATGCTAATTCAAAATCAAATAATTTTCGAAGGTAACTTGGAACTATCAAGCTTCATAACCACACTATTGGCTTTTTAAAAATCAATGTCTAGGGTTGCGGTTTCAAGATTTTCAGCGAGTTCTAATTCGTTTGTGGAGGACACTACACCTAAGATACAATTCAAAACACTAAGTGCGTCGATTTACAAGGTTAACATCATCAGAGATCCCCTATGCATATGACGTAAATGCAATGAACTAATCCTAAATGCAAAATTTTTTGTGTTTTTTTTGTTATGAAAGCTATTATGCGAAAGCTAATGTGCCTACTCCCCCAAACTTAATTCACACGGTCTCGGTGTGAAACAAGTATCGAAGGAGGTTCCTAAATGCAAAATAAACTAAAAAAACTAGATGCAAAAACATGTAAAAATGCATATGTACAAGAATAGAGGGGTTACCTCAATAGTAGTAGCTTTCCGGGTCGGGGTCTCCTCCGTCGGAGGAGAAGGTGGGGGATTCGTTGTCGGAGAGGACTACTGGTGGACGACGGAGTATATGAGGTGGTCTCCTGGTTGGCTCGGCGCGGCTCGGGGCGTCTTCTTGCAGATCTCGCACTACCAATTGCATGCTCTGGTTCGAGCTGCAGCTCGCGCAACACAATCCCCTCTTGATAGTCTTCTTCAAAGACTTCACCTCGCGCACTAACTTCTTGATGGTGCGATCTTGGAATAGGTTCCAACGAGTCATCCTCTTCATGTCCATGTACATGTCTTGTAGTGAACCGGGCTGCCTAGGCGCGGAGGAAGGGTCTGGATAGTAGCGCTCAGGACCGTAAGTAGGCATCAGCGTGTAGTCTCTGTAATCGTGCATCCTCGGCCCAACGGGTCTCGTTACCTTTCTTGGCCCACGAATATAAGGTAACGGAGCCGTAGTCACGTCGTGATAATTGCGCCAATCAAGGTCGAAGTGTATCGCGTCGTTGCCATTGAAGCTCGTGCACTCTTGGTTAGGAAGAAGGACAATGCGTTGGACGTCATTCTTCTTTAATGAGTATCCGTCCTTATCTCCACATTCCACAACGATGATCAACTGCTTAGCCAAATAAGGCATGCCCAAGAAGGTCGGGTACTCTTCCCTAACTAATAAGGGTACGCGCATGCGGGATAGGAAAGGACTAATCCATCCGCCTATGCGCGTCCAAGCCCAATGCCTTAGATCCATTAGACCTTTGAGGAATAGTCTTAGAATGCTTGGGTAGCGTTCCTCCGTCGTGGGGAATAGGCTAGGGCCGCGACGTGATCGTCGAAGTATCGGTGCGAGTCCTTGCTGCAGGTACATAATCTCATTGTTGTTCACCGACCCCGTTTCGCGTCTAGGAAAGAACGCGTGTGAAAGGAGTTTCCGGACGTATCTAATCGCCGGGTGGCGAATCAGCGCGCTCTTTGATCTCCCGGGTTGGTAGACCCCGTTAGCGATGAAGTTCCAAAGCTGTACGCTCTCACCCGGTTAGTTGGTGAGCTCGGCCTGTCCATCCGCTGGGAACCCGAGAATTTTTCCCCAAACGCAAGACCCGCGCTGTAGATTTTCCCGTTGTAGTCCATGTACGAGACCCTTATTCCTTGCGGTCCTGGCTCGACCGGTACAACATCCTGATACGACTTCTTGTTCCCCTCGTTGCCCTTGTATCGGTCCCAGCAGACCGATACGTCTTCCCGATAAGGCTCCTTAGCAGGCTTGTTGCCCGTGTACCGGTCCCAGCAGACCGGTACAGCCTCACCAATGTGCAGGACATGAATTATCGTTGTTCTTGTATCGGTCCAGCAGACCGATACAACATGTCGATACGGATTGTATGTTGCGATTTTCTTCACATACCGGTCACAACAAGCCGATATGACTGACCGTTATGGATCCCCTGGGCTTTTTCTGATAAATTCTGACATGAAAACACTACTAAGTAACAAAGGAAAAGAATTAGAACTAAATGATATGAAAATGCTAAATTAAAAATAAAGTTTATGTACAGGGATAGACATGGGACTTCCTCCCAAGTGAGCTTGTTTATAGTCACCTAGCTTGACTTTACCCTTTGTTTAAGCGACGTTGGGATCCGAAAGAGACAATGAATCTCCTCCAGTGACAGCTTCGTTTGCAAATTACGGTTTGAGTCTTTGACCGTTTACTACAAACTCCCCTCTGTGCATGTCCCAAAGAACCACAACTCTGAGTGGTCTTACTTCCTTGATCTTAAAAGGACCGGACCAACGGGACTTAAGCTTTCCCGGAAATATTTTCAGCCTTGGGTTGAATAGCAGCACCAAATCGTACACCTTGAACTACTTCTTGATGATCTTCTTGTCGTGGAAAGCTTTGGTTCGCTCCTTGTAGATCTTTGAACTCTCATAGGCCTGTTGGCGTATTTCGTCCAATTCCTCGAGTTGAAACTCTCTCTTCTCTTACTTCCTTGCCTTGTACTCGATTTCTACCGGTAGGTGACACGCTTTCCGATACAGCAAGTTGAAAGGCGTTTTCCCTAATGGCGTTTTAAACGCTGTTCTGTACGCCCAAAGAGCGTAATCGAGTTTAACGGACCAGTCCTTCCTCGTTACACCAACCGTCTTTTCGAGAATCGCCTTGATATGTCGGTTGGACACCTCTACATGGCCACTGGTTTGGGGATGATAAGGCGTTGCGACCTTGTGTTTAACGCCGTATTTCTTGAGGAGGCTCTCGAAGACCTTATTGATGAAGTGGGATCCCCCGTCACTAATAACAATTCTGGGAACTCCGAACCGAGGAAAGATTATCATCCTGAAAAGACTAACAACGGCTTTTGAGTCACTCGTTGTGCACGCTACAACTTCCACCCACTTAGAGACATAGTCTACGACCACAAGGATGTACTTCTTGCCTTATGAGGATGGGAAAGGGCCCATGAAGTCTATACCCCACACGTCGAAAATATTGACTTCTATGATCGGGTTTTGTGGCATTTCGTTCCGCTTGCTTATGTTTCCTTTCCTTTGACAAGGGTCACAGCGTTGAACGAACTCGTGAGCATCCTTGAACATCGTCGGCCACCAAAATCCAACTTGTAATACCTTGGAAACTGTCTTGAAACTCGCGAAGTGTCCTCCATAAGCTGAACCGTGGCAATGCGTGAGTATGTCGTTTACCTCTTCATCCGCTACACATCTTCTGTATAACCCATCTTTGCTCAAGGTGTAGAGGTAAGGTTCGTGCCAATAAGAACGGTTTCAAGTCGTGGAATAACTTATTGTTTTGATAACCCTCCAAATGGTGTGGTTCTTCTCCCGTGACCAAGTAGTTCACAATGTCTGTGTACCACGGTTCCTTCTCGATAGCAAAGAGCTTATTGATCTCGTGCTCTTGCTCTCCCCGAGATTTTTGTATCATAATCTTCATTAGCTTCTCCTCGGGGAACGAATCATCTATGGAGAGTAGATCATCCACGCGCACTCGTGACAAGTGATCCGCGACTCCATTCTCGATGCCTTTCTTATCCTTAATCTCCAAATCGAACCCATGGAGTAGCAGGATCCATCGTAGCAATCGAGGGTTTCACGTCCTTTTTCGCCAGCAAGTGTCGCAATGCTGCGTGATCGGTGTAGACTATCACCTTTGAACCAACCAAGTACGACCTAAACTTCTCAAAGGCGAACACGATGGCCATAAGTTATTTTTCTGTGGTGGCGTACTTGGCTTGAGCTTCGTCCATCGTCTTACTAGCGTAGTAAATAACGTGGAGCTTCTTTTCTTTCCTTTGGCCCAACACGGCGCCAACGGCGTAATCACTAGCATCGCACATGATCTCAAAAGGCAGATCCCAATCCGGTGGCTGCACTGTAGGAGCGCTTATCAAGTCTTGCTTGATCTTGTGGAAGGCTTGGAGACACTCTTCATCGAACAGAAAATCGACGTCTTTGCATAGCAATCTCGTGAGCGGTCTAGCTATCTTTGAGAAGTCCTTGATCAACCTCCTATAGAAACCCGCGTGACCGAGAAAGCTTCTTATGCTCTTTACCGAATTCGGAGCTCCAAGGTTAGCCATCACGACGATCTTTGCTCTATCAACCTCAATACCCTTCTCTGAAATCCGATGACCCAAAACAATACCGTCTCTAACCATGAAGTGGCACTTCTCCCAATTCAGAACCAAGTGGCATTCCTCGCACCTTTTGAGTACCCTGCAAAGATTAGACAAACACGAGGCAAACGAAGAACCATACACATAAAAATCATCCATAAACACCTCAACAACGTTTTCAATTAAATCAGAAAATATGGACATCATGCATCGTTGGAATGTCGCGGGTGCATTACACAACCCAAAAGGCATTCTACGATTAGCAAATGTTCCATAGGGGCATGTAAAGGTTGTTTCTGTTTGTCTTGGGGGTGGATGGTTATTTGGAAGAATCCGGAATACCCATCGAGGAAGCAATAGTATGGATGGTTGGCTAATCGTTCAAGCATTTGGTCAATGAAGGGTAAGGGGAAATGGTCTTTTCGAGTTGCAACGTTTAACTTTCGGTAATCGATGCAAACTCTATGACCCGTGATTGTTCTTGTTTGGATTAATTCGTTTTTGTCGTTTTTAACCACGGTAATTCCACCCTTTTCCGGCACTACATGAACGGGACAGATCCAATTGCTATTGGATATAAGAAAGATAATTCCCGCATCCAATAGCTTGATTATCTCTTTCTTAACCACTTCTTTCAAGTTAGAGTTCAGCCTAAGTTGATGTTCTATTGAGGACATAGATTCGTTCTCTAGATGTATACGATGCATACACAATGAGGGTGATATCCCTTTGATATCATCTAGAGAATAACCTATGGCCTTCCTGAATTTTTTAAGCTCATGAGTTAAAGTTTTAACTTCATCGTCGCTAAGCGAGGTGTTGATAATTATTGGGTAGGTGGAGTTAGGCCCCAAGAAAACGTACCTTAGCCCATTAGGAAGAGGTTTGAGCTCTACCTTTGGTGCTTTGAGTTCGCTCCAGTCGTCGTCGTCGCTAGACTTTCCATTGCTAGCATCGCTCTCCGTAATTATCGCCTTTGCATCGCACAGAACCGCCTCGGGTAGGTCAAGAAATTCGGCTTCCTTATCGATAGGGTGGGAGTCGATTCTCTTCTGAATTGCCATCACGTCGTCCCTCATTGTTCTGCCTCCGTCTTCTCGGGTAGTCATGGAAAGTTGGAGTTCATCTTTCGCGGCTAACTCCTCTAAGAACTCGTCCGAGAGTTCATCCATCAAGTCGATGTAGAAGATCTGCCCGTCGATGGTTGGTTTCTTGATTGTATCGTTGATGTCGTACCTTTGGACTAGGTCCTCTCCAAGATGCAGATCGATCTTACCTTTCTTCACATCTATGATGGCTCCGGCAGTGGCTAAGAATGGTCTACCTAGGATGAGAGGATCCTTAGGTTCTTCATCCATTGCCAAGACAATGAAGTTCGTATGAATGAAAGCGTTTCCTAGCTTGACCGGGATGTCCTCTAACACACCTGCGGGTATCCTTACTGACCTATCGGCAAGCACTAGGGAGATTCTAGTTGGCTTGAAGGACTAGAATCCAAGTTTCTGGGCAATAAACAACGGCATTAGACTAGCGCTAGCTCCCAAATCACACAAGCATCCGTCGAAAACCAAGGGACTGATGGCACATGGTATTGTAAAGCTTCCTGGATCACTTAGCTTCTTAGGACAATTTCTTTGGATGATCGCGCTGCACTCGTGCATTAGAACTACCGTATCGTCGATGTTCTGAAACTTGTTCTTGATTGCATCCTTTAGAAACTTGATATAGTGAGGGACAAGTTTAAACGCATCGACGAGAGGCACAACAATATGAACTTCTTTCACCTGCTTTTCGAACTGCGCTTTGTACTTCTCTAAAAGTTGTTTCTTAGGTCGACCCGGAAAAGGAAGCTTAGGTACGTAAGGAGACGTAACGTAAGCTTTCTTCTTCGTTTTCTCGGATATTTTCTCTGTATCGGCCATGTGTTTGGCCGATATAGGTGGTCGGTATCGGCCACCTGAGGCCGATACATTTGGCCGGTATGACTTCTCTGTTTCCTTTTCCTCTGTATTAGCCATGTGTTTGGCCGATATAGGTGGTCGGTATCGGCCACCTGTGGCCGATACACCCGGCCGATATTGGCCCCCTGTTTCTTTCTCGTTACCACTTATTGGCCCCCGACCTGATCCGCATTGTCCTCGATGCGATCCCCAAAAGGTAATTTTCGTCCACTACGTAGATGTAGAGCGTTGACATATTCTTTCGGGTTAGCTTTTGGTTTCCTTGGGAGTTGACCCATTGGTCGCTTGGAGGAAGGAGTGATTTGCCCCACTTGGTTGTCCAGAGCTTTCAAGTGCGAGCTCACTGATTCGAACTTGGAGTTGAGATCATTATAGGACTTGTCAACCTTGGCGTGAATCTCCTTCTTAAACGTGTTGAACTCCGTGAGACTCCGGTTCTGACCATCTAGAATCTGTTTTAAGAGCTGAGTGGTTTGATCACCTTGGGGAGCTGGTGATTAAACCACTCCTTGAGCAGCGGGAAGGTTGTTGTAACCGGAAGGGCGATTAGGTGGTGGTCTCGTTGCGTATCCTCCTTGGTTGTATTCAGATTTACCTTGGTAACCTCCTTGTTGCGCTTGGGGATAGACCTGATCCTGAGGGTTGGCTACGTTGTTGTTGCAGTAGGAGAGGTTTGGGTGTTGAGAATAGTTGTTGAAACGCCAACCGTTCTGATTTCTCATGTAGTTTATCTCCTCCTGAGTTCCCTCTATTGGGGGCAGTTGTTCATTTCCTCTTCCAACGAAGTTAATCCCCACTTGTTGAGACATGAGTATCTTATCAAGCTTCTCATTCACCGCCTTTATCTCTCTCTTGAATTGCTCATCATTCCTACAGTTGGGGATTGTGCTATCATATTCTTCGCCGTAGTTGCTATCGCTTAGCGCATAGTTCTCCACCAAAAGTTGTCCATCCGCTTATATCTTCCCAAGGAACTTTCCTTGGCTAGCTGAATCAATAAGCATTCTGAACTTCAGCTTGAGACCTCGGTAAAACGTGCTAAGCAGGCCTACTCCCGAGAAACCGTGGTGTGTACATCTCACCGTGTAACCCTTGAATCTTTCCCAAGCTTCGCTGAATGTTTCTTGGTATTTTTGAGCGAAAGCTGAGATCTCATTCCTTAGCTTTGATGTTCGAACCACCGAGAATAACTTTGTTAGGAAAGCCTTCTTGCAAGCGTCCCAAGTATGTATGGTGTCCTTGACAAGGTTATTCTGCCATTGGTGTGCTTTGTCCCCTAGTGAGAAAGGGAACAATCGCAGCTTGAATATGTCCTCATTGACACCATTGATCTTCACCGTGTCGCATAACATGTCAAATTGATGAAGATGGTCATAGAACTTGTTGTTTGACACCATGTTGATGAGACTAGACTTGATCTCGAAGTTGTTATTGGCGATGGCTGGTGGCGTGATACCACTACGGTTGGTGACGTGATACCACTACGGTTGGTGACGTTAGAAGGCACATCGTCTGTTCCAATCGTGCGTGTGACGTTGGGTGCGTTGTTTGCATCACCCATCTCTGAATCTGAATCTTAAGTTTCTGATGTGGATGAGTCGGAGTGATGGTTGGATCTTCTTTCTCGTGAGATAGCTCTTTCGTGTGCTTTGATGTCTGCGAAGAAAAGCTAGTTATCACTTTGTCGGTGACTTCTTCTTTGCATACACCTGAGAAAACGAAAACCACAAGAAAAGAAAAGATTAGTAACAAGAACTGAAACTTAATCCCAAGTAATTTCAAAATTCTAATAATTGTTCGAATTCCTGAATCGGCAACGGCGCCAATTTGATAAAAGAGATTTTACCCTCGTTATTTCGAATGTCTTAATGTAGTACTTAAGATGTCAAACCAAATCAGGGGCAAACAATGTACTAGAATTTATAAGAAACAAACTCATTTTAAGTGTAATCAAAAGGTTGTTTGTTAAGTATTTTCGAGACCGTGTAATGAACAAAATGAAAACGTGAATTAAGAGTTTTAAAGGTTTTATAAAAAGCTAAACAACCGGGTTAAGGTATTTCAAAGGGTGATCAAACTTTCAGATTTTAAAATTGTCTTTTTGCAAAAGTAACTTTTAGGTTTTTAAAACGCTTTTAGATCAATCCAGTCTCGTGGCAATGATCCTTTTCCCAATAATTAAACTAAAAAAATGTCTTGGATAGTTTAATTATCGAGAAACTTTAAGATCAAATCAATTTTAACCACTAAGCTTATTAACACAGATCTCTCGGTTAAGCTAGGCTTGGTTCTAAGGTAATTGGTCAAGAACCTTTATAATCTCTCGATTCATAAAGTTTCCTAGGTTCAGTAATCGAATGACCAACTCGATTAAGTCTTTAAACTTGTTACCAAAGACAAAAGTTTTATAATCAGTTAAGTTCTAGACAATCATCAATCCTAAATTCAATCAACCCCTTTTTCCCTAACCCAATTGTCTATTTAGATATACTCACTAAGCATGCTGAATCTTAAAACAATTGAATTTAAAGGGATCATAAACATAAACAAAAACAAAGAGATAAAGGGATCAAGAAAACTCTTATTGATGAAGATTACAAAGATGGTCAAAGCAAAATCACCAAGAATTCTCCAAAGTTGCAAAAGCAAAACACAAAGCGTTGAAAACAAAAACCAAAAACTAAGATAAACTGAAAAACATAATAATAAAACCCTAATATAGTCTTGAACCATAAAAATAAAGGAAAACTAATTTGGTTTAGGAATTATTTTCCTTTTTAAAACATGAAAACCAAATTTCTATTAATTTTCGCAGCCTGTACCGGTCAAGTGAAACCGGTACAGACTGGTCGATATACGCTCATCGATACACGTCCTTCGGCTTCGTTCCTTCTGTATCGGCCAGGTCAAGCCGGTAAGACTGGTCGATATCAATCCTCAGTTATCGTGTTCTTCGTATCGGCCACTTGTGACCGGTACAACATGTCGATATTGGTCTTTAGGTTCCATTTCCTTCGTATCCACCACTTGTAACCGATACAACATGTCGGTACATATCTCCTGGCAAAATTCCCTATGTATCGGCCACAACAAACCGCTACAACAAGCCGGTACAGCTGTTTCCGCTCCTTTTTTGCTTGAATTCTTCGTCTTTTGCCACTTTAACGCTCCGAAACCTGAAATACACGTAACAAACCCTAATGCAACCTATATGATACTAAATGCAGCTTAAATGGGTTAATTCTAATGCATAAAATAAGGTAAAACATGTTAAATATGCGAGCTATCAACCCTTGCTAGGTTTTTTGCCTTTTCTTTCAAATGTCTCATAAATCGTTCAAAGGGATACATCCACCGAAACTGCACAGACCCTCTTAGTATTGGAAGGCGTTTCATTACATCGAAAAAGGATGGAATAAAAATCTTTTCCATGTTGCACAACAAGATAGGGATATTATTACGCAACTCTTCAATGACATTTTTTAAAAGTGTACGAGTACATAAATCTTTGAAAAACGCACTGATACCTGAAATTTTTAAAAATTCATGAATCTATAAATATATATATTGTAATAAAAAAGATAATTAATTAATTATTAATTAGTACCTGCAATTGCTAAGTGTGTGGGTTCATGTAGAAGCTCGTCGGAGACAAAAGGTAATAGTCTCATCATAAATACATGACAATCATGAGTTTTTTACCCATTCTCAACACATGTAGATAGTTTTGAAACATATCCGTTGGGGAACTTGACATCTGACGCTACCCAATTAAGTAAAGCGTTTTTCGCTTTAGGTTTCCATCTGTAGATCTGGACTGAAGCCTTACTATCGTTCGTAATATGCAACTCACTTCTAAGATATATTTTTGGCATATCCAATCTTGTCTTCAAATTGTCTTTCGTTCGCCCCTGCACATTCAACAATGTGTACATGATGTTATCAAAGAAATTTTTATCAATGTTCATAACATCCAGGTTATGTCTCAACAAGTGATCTTTCCATTAATGGAGTTCCCAAAAGATGATTTTTTTGTGCCAGTTATGGGTTTCCCCGTATCCGTCGGGTAAATTCGAAACATGCCAATTTCCACCCTGTCTACATGTTTCTTGCGCCCCGTAATAATCCAACTCGTTTAGTAACCCTGTCCCCGCCGGATATAGCTAGTAGGGGTGGTTTTTTAACGACTTTGTTCTTCTTAAACAACCTTATGTTCTTCCGGTACGGATGATTAATTGGAAGAAATCGTCGGTGACAATCAAACCAACTTGTTTTCCTTCCGTGTGGGAGTTGAAACACATCAGTCCGATGTTGACAATAAGGGCAAGACAATCTTCCATGCGTTGTCCAACCGGATAACATGGCATAAGCAAGAAAATCACTAATAGTCCACATAAGCATTGCACGCATCATAAAATTTCTCTTGCACGATATATTGTACGTACGAACCCTAGTGTACCAATACTCTTTTAGCTCATGGATTAAAGTTTGCCGAAAAACATCTAGAGCTCTCTTTGGATGTTTCGGACCAGGAACTAATATACTTAAGAAGATGAATTCTCTTTACATGCACATATATGGAGGAAGATTATAAGGACTTACGATAACTGGCCACAATGAGGATTGTCTACTAGACATACCAAATGGACTAAATCTGTCAGTGCATAAACCAAGATATACATTACGAATCTCTCTATAGAAGTCAGAGTATATCGTGTTAAAGTGATTCCAAGCCTTTGCATCTGACGGATGATATACTTCCCCATCTACGACTGAGTGTTATGCATGTCATCTCATTGAATCAAATGTCCTTTCTGATTGATACAATCTCTTGACCTTGTACGTAATGGGTAAGTACTAAATCCGTTGATACGGGACCTTACTCCCTTTTCCATGGACCTTATATATCGATTGACGGCAAAAACGACATTCCTGCAACTTATCATCATCTTTCCAGTAAATTATACAATTGTTAACACGAACATCAATCATTTCTGAAGCCAGTCCAAGACTAGAAACAACCTTTTGTATTTCATAATATGAATCAGCAGCTACATTATCCTAAGACAAATACTCTTCTAGTAATTCCGCCCAGGAGTCCATGCAAAATTCAATCAAATTATGATAAGATTTCATATTCATCATTCTAGATGCTAATGATATTTTTGACAATTCAACTTTACATCTATCGTAAATTGGTTTATTCGCAGCGTCTAACGTATCATAAAAACGTTTAGCATCTTGGTTAGGTTTTTCAACAACATTTTCAGATAAATACTCCCTCGTATCATGAAATGCATCAGCAACAATGTCATGATATCTATTATCATCTACATGCACATTAGACCCACCCTGATGATCATAGCTACTACCAAAATGATGCGGTAATTAGCAGGTTCGTTAGTTTCAGCAACATGAAACGAACTATTTTCTCCAAATTCGGTGTTATTATAATTATACCCTTCCCCATGTTGAAACCAAACAAAGTATTGTGGCATAAAACCCCTATTAAAAAGATGTTTCCATACAATATCAACATGAATGTATTTAGTGTTCACACACTTCTTATATGGACAATACATTTTACCAGTTTCTTGTGTAGTCTGCATGTTTCCAGTTTGAGACATGAATGTTTGAAGTCCCTCCGTGAACTATGTTGTCACTATCCCTCATCGATCTTTGTGTCTATACATCCAAGATCGTAACTCGTATACATCGTTAGTAACTCATATACATCATTATTACCATGAGACATTTTGAGTATATATGTTATGAAAGTTTTCGTAAAGTGTTTAGAATATATATAAGAGAGAATGTTTTGATATTGTATTATAATTTTTATTTCGTCGAATGAGTTTATATATGGACACTGTAAATTTTAGCAACGGAGTAGCAAGGAAATTTAGCAACAATTTTGCAACTAGAATATTTTTAGCAACGATTTTGAGAGGAAATTGCGACGAATAATTCGTCGCCAATTACCGGTAGAGCTTAATGAAATCGTGCTCACCAACTTAGCAATATTCCTTGCAAATTCATCGTTATTACACAAGGAAAAACGTTCGTCGCCAATCTGTCGCTATTTAGCGACGATTTAGCGACGACAGCCAATTCCTCCCTAATTCGTCGCTATTTCGTTGCTATTTAGCGACGAATTAGCGAAGAACGTTTTTCCTTGTCGTCGCTAATTTGTCACAAATTCGTTGCTAAAATATTCCTCGCTATTTCCTTGCTAAAATTCGTTGCTATTTCCCTAGTTTCTTGTAGTGTACAAAGATCATTGTGGCACTTATAAACACTCATGATTCATAAAACTTGGTTTATAGTCCTAGAAACATGGTGTTAGATGTTTCATAAGTTCTTCTAACTTGTATAATGATCATTGAGACACTTATAAGCACTCATGTTGCATGAAAGGTTGTTTAAAGACCTATTATATGCGTTGTTAGATGTTTCATAAATTCGTGAAACTTGTAGAAAGATAATTGAGACACTTATAAGCACTCATATTGCATGAAACTTGATTTAGAAGTTTCATAGGTTCGTGAAACTTGTACAAAGATAATTGAGGCACTTATAAGTACTCATATTGCATGAAACATAGTTTAGAGTCCTAAAAACAAGTTTTTTGATGTTTTGTAAGTTCTTGTAAATATGCAAAGATCATTGAGGAACTTATAAGCACTCATGTTACATGAAACTTGGTTTAGAGTCCTAGAATACATGTTGTTAGAAGTTTCACAAGTTTGTGAAACTTGTACAAAAATCATTGAGGCATTTATAATCACTCATGTTGCATGTGACTTGGTTTATAGTCCTAGAATATGCTTTCTTAGAAGTTTCATAAGTTCGTGAAACCTTTACTAAAATCATTTCGGCAATTATAAGCACTCATGTTGCATGAAACTTGGTTTAGAGTCCTAGAATATGCAATGTTAGAAGTTTCATAAGTTCATGAAACTTGTACAAAGATATTTGAGGCACTTACAAGCACTCATGTTGCACGAAACTTGGCTTAGATTCCTAGAATGTGCGTTGTTAGATGTTTCATATGTTCGTAAAACTTGTACACAAATCGTTAATGCCTTTATAAGCACTCATGTTGCATGAAACTTGGTTTAAAGTCCTAGAAATACGTTGTTAGATGTGTCGTAAGTATTTGAAACTTGTAATAAGATCATTGAGGAAATTATAAGCACTCAAGCTGCATGAAACTTGGTTTAGAGTTCTAGAATATGCGTTGTTAAACGTTTTATAAGTCCGTGAAACTAGTATAAAGATCATTGAGGCATTTAGAAGCACTCATGTTGGATGAAACTTGGTTTAGAGTCCTAGAAACACGTTGTTAGATGTTTCGTAAGTTCTTGTAACTTGTAAGATCATTGAGGCACTTATAAGAACTCTTGTTGCATGAAACTTGGTTAAGAGTCCTAGAATATGCGTTGTTAGAAGTTTCATAAGTTCGTGAAACTTTTACAAAGATCATTGAGATACTTATAAGCACTCATGTGTCATGAAACTGGGTTTAGAGTCTTAGAATATGCGTTGTTAGAAATTTTGTAAGTATATGAAACTTGCACAAAGATCATTTAGTCACTTATAAGAACTCATGTTGCATGACACTTGATTTAGAGTCCTATAAAATGCTTTGTTAGAAGTTTCATAAGTTCGTGAAACTTGTACAAAGATCATGAGGACCTTATAAGCACTCATGTTACATGAAACTTGGTTTAGAGTTCTAGAAACACGGTTTTAGATGTTTTGTGACTACGTGAAACGTGTAAAAAGATCATTGACACACTTTTAACCACTCATATTGCATGAAACTTTATTTCGTGTCCTAAAATATGCGTTTTAGAAGTTTAATAGGTTTGTGAAATTTGTACAAAGATCATTTAGGCACTTATAAGCACTCATGTTGCATGAAAGTTGGTTCAGAGTCCTAGAAACAAGTTGTTAGATAGTTTGTAAGTTCTTGTAAATATACGAAGATCATTGAGAAACTTATAAGCACTCATGTTGCATGAAAGTTGTGTTTAGAGTCCTAGAATACGGGTTGTTATAAGTTTCATAAGTTTGTTTAGAGTCATTGTACAAAGATTATAGAGGCACTTATAAGCACTCATGTTGCATGACACTTGGTTTAATGTCCTAGAATATGCATTCTTAGAAGTTTCATAAGTTCGTGAAATGTTTACGAAGATCATTACGACAATTATAAGCCCTCATTTTCTAGAAACTTTTTTTAGAGTCCTAGAATATGCATTGTTAGAAGTTTCATAAGTTCGTGAAAGTTATAAAAAGATAGTTGAGGCACTTACAAGCACTCATGTTGTACGAAAATTGGTTTAGAGTCTTATAATATGCGTTGTTAGATGTTTCATATGTTCGTAAAACTTGTACACAGGTCATTTAGGCCATTATTAGCACTCATGTTGCATGAAACTTGGTTTAAAGTCCTAGAAACGCGTTTGTAGATGTTTTGTAAGTATTTGAAATTTGTACAAAGATCATTGAGGTACTTATAAGCACTTAAGTTACATGAAACTTGGTTTGGAGTTCTAGAATATGCGTTGTTAGACGTTTTATAAGTTCGTGAAACTTGTACGCGTTGTTGCATGTAGACAACGCGTACAAGTTTTATAATATCATTGAAGCACTTCGTAAAACATTCACAAAGAAACGAGGTTTAGTTCCTAGAAACACGTTGTTTTTTGTTCTATAAATTCGTGAAACCTGTAAAAAAGATCATTGAGGTACTTATAAACACTCACAATGCATGATACTTGGTTTAGATTCCTAGAGTATGCGTTGAAGTTTTATAAGTTCTTGAAAACTTGTATAAAGATCATTGATGACCTTAAAGGCACTCATGTCGCATGAAACTTTGTTTAGATTTCTAGAAACACGTTGTTAGATGTTTCATAACTTCATGAAAATCGTACAGAGATCATTGAGACATTTATAAGCACTCATGTTGAATGAAACTTGGTTTAGAGTCCTAGAAACACGTTGTTAGATATTTCGTAAGTTCGTGAAACTTATACAAATATCATTAAGGCACTTATAAGCACTCATGTTGCATGAAATTTGGTTTAGAGTCCTAGAAACACGTTGTAAGATGTTTCATAAGTTTGTGAAATTTGTACAAAGATTATTGAGATACTTACAAGCAGTCATGTTGCATGAAACTTGGTTTAGAGACTTAGAATATGTGTTTTTAAATGTTTCATAAGTTCGTGAAACTTGTACAAAAATCATTGTGGTACTTATAAGCAATCATGTTGCCTGAAACATTGTTTAGAGTCCTAGAATATGTGTTGTTAGAAGTTTTGTATGTTCGTAAAACTTCTACAACGATCATTGAGGCACTTCTAATCAATCATGTTGCATGAAACTTAGTTTAATGTCCTAGAAACACTTATAATACTTGGTTGTATGTTCGTAAGTTCGTAAAACTTGTAAAAAGATCATTGAGGCACTTATAAGAACTCATTTTGCATGAAACTTAGTTTAGAGTCCTAGAATATGCATTGTTAGATGTTTCATAAGTTCGTGAAACTTGTAAAAAGATCATTGAGGCACTTATAAGCACTCAGGTTGCATAAAACCTTTTTTAGAGTCTTAAAATATGTGTTGTTAGAAGTTTCATAAGTTCGTGAAATTTTTACAAAGAATATTGAGGCACTTACTAGCATTCATGTTGCATGAAACTTTGTTTAGATGTTTCGTAAGTTCGTGAAACTTGTACAAATATCATTAGGCACTTGCTTGAGAAGGTAAGATGAATGGACCTTTCAAATAAGCAGCTTGGTTCATATGAAGGTTGACAAGCGTGAACCCATCTTCTTCCTTCACACCATTCTTTTTGTTTTCCCAATTGCACCTAACCAGTGGTACTTTGAACATGTGATAGTCCATAAGTATTATATCCTTTATCACTCCATAATATGTAAGTATATCAACCACTTGCCTCGTATCTCTAGGACTTGATCTACACATGTTGAATGCTTCGTAAGTTATTCCACTGTTTTGTGTCTTCCGCTTAACCCTCATCAGTATGAAATCGCTACCCATTAATTAGAAATCCTTTATGTGATAAAGCGATATTTCTAGGTCCAAATGTCAACCACCTTAGCTCCTTAGAATAAGTTTTGGCTGAGTCTAAATGAATCTGAAACAATAACCATATTATGAATCAAATAAACAACATTAATAAGAACTACCCAAATTCAGACCATGATCTAACCAAATTCAGACCATGATCTAGTAATCAACCTGAATATTAACTAAATAAATTATTAACATTATCTAGCAATCAACTTGAATATTAACTAGCACATCAAAGTAGTCATGATGAAAACATTATTTTTTATCCACTGAGAAAATTCATCATTATGCCTTTTCTACAACAAAGTTTCATTTCTAGCACATGTACCATCAGTAGCTTGTAATTCCTCCAAATGCATCCTGATTTCACAATGAACAACATGTACAAAGATAAAATTTCAGTCACCAATTGTTGAAACTAAAAAATGAAACCTCTTACTCAACATATGGATATGTGGTTGCCATGTTCATGAGCACATATCGATGTGTTATGTCTCTTTCTTTATCTCAAAGTCTTATATCTTTACCCTTCTGCAGTGGTCTACTTTCAACAACATCTTTATCATCCTCAATATCTTCATTACGATTAATTGTTTCTTCCATTGGTACAAAATCCTTAAGGGACTCCAAACAAAATCCAATGCATTCTCCAGATAAATAGCCCTCAACCATACATGCTTCTAGCCTTGCATGATTTTTCACATAACCCTTGAGGTGTTTTCATGTACCTAAAACTCAGTAAATATATACCATTTAGTAAAATATCAATGTCAACAATACATATATTTTAACTTGTGAATTCATCGTACCTTTCAAAGGGATACATCCAACGAAATTGTACTGGTCCTCCCAACCGTGCCTCCTTCGATAGATATATTGGAAGGTGGAACATGATATCAAAGAGAGATGGATGGAAGAACCGTTCTAATTGACACATTGTTTCCACATAATCATTCTCCATTGATATCAGTTTCTCAGGGACAATGATACGCTGACACAATCTATTGAAGTAATTGCATAATCTATTTATGGCAATCCTAGATCCACTAGGTAACAACCCTCTCAAGTCAGCTGGAAGCAAGTTATGTAGTAGAACATGATGATCATGTGATTTTAAACTACTTATATTTGGAAGATTAAGCGAAACACATTTTGCAATATTACCACAATAACCATCATGACCTCTAAACTCGGCTAACCTTTGGCAAAAAATTAATTTAACTGCCTTGGATAACCAATAAGGTGCTGAAGGTAAGTATGTTTTCTTCCCTCTAATCTCGGTGTGCAACTTTTTCTGATTCCAATATCTTCTAAGTCTTTCCTTGACTTCAAACCATCCTTTGACTTGGCACTCTGCAACAAGGTAGATAGTATAGTATCAAACGCAATCTTTTCTACATGCATCACATCAATGTTGTGACGAACATGCATATCCTAATACATGAAACAATAAGATGTTAGACTTAGTACTTCAAACAATATAAACAAATAAAGTTCAATTACTCAACTTTACCTTCTCGTAAGGACGGTCAAAGAATATTGGTCTCTTCCTCCACCACCACAGCTCATTTGATTCTTCACACTCTTCTTCTTCAGCCATCTCATCCTCTAACAAGTCCGTTCTTTTTCTTTTACTTTCCTTATCTAGAGGTCTTCCGAAACCATTCTTAAACTCCTTAAGTGTCTCATAAATTTCAACACCAGTTTGTATCCTATTAGCATTTCCTTCCTCGACAGTGTTGTCAAACCACCTTTTTTGTATCTAAGAGGATGACCAGGAGGTAGTCTCTTTTTGTTTCCCATGTATACATATTTTCGGCTAAACTTTAGCCATTTGTTTGGTGTATCCTTACCACAAACATTGCAAGATTGTTTTCCCTTCACTTTACATCGAGCTAGTGTCCCTAACGCTAGATAGTCATTGATACTCCAAAGAAGCAAGGATCTAGGTGTGAAATTCTCTTTTGCAAATGATTCATACACTTGAATACCCTCAACCCACAATTCTTTTAGATCATCTATTAAAGGTGCCAAGTAAACGTCTATGTTGTTTCCAGGAGCAATTGGACCATGGATCAGAAGAGACAACATGATATTCTCAGCCTTCATACACATGGTAGGAGGGGTGTTATAGTTCACCAATAACACTCGCCATACGCTGTAATTAGTGTTCTGCATGGAGAAAGGATTCATCCCATTAATAGAAATACCAAGTCTTAGATTCCTTGGTTCTTTTGCAAACTTTGGCCATTTAGCATTCACTTGTGTCCAAGTTATAGAATCCACCGGGCTCATTGTACCATCTTTAGAGGCATTGGTGAAATGCCAACGCAAATCTTCAGCCATCCTTTTTGATCTAATCAGCCTCCTAAATCTGTCTTTTATTGGAAAATATCTAAGGATCTTTGCTGGAATCCCTACCTCCAGCTCATTATTGTGCTTATCTTTTTCCCATCTTGAGACATTGCATCTTGGACAGCTTTCCAGCTTTTCATAATCTATCCTATACAGGATACAATCATTCTTGCAAGCATGGATATTGTCATACCCAAACCCAAATATCTTTAGGAATTTTTTTATGGCGTACGTACTCTTTGGAAGAACATTATCTTGAGGAAGCATGTCATGAACTAACATCAACAACTGATCAAAATAGTTCTCAGACATACCACTCTTATCTTTGATTCGGTAAAGTCCCATGATTGCAACAACCTTCGTGTATTTGACACAATCTGAATACATTGGAGTTTCTGCTTCTTCTAGTTTTTTTAAAAACTCCAAATCCTCTATTGTCTCTTCAGCATCAATTCTTTCACCATCTTCATTTGTCTGATTTGGAACACCTTCATCCATATAAAACGTTGTCTGGACCAAATCAAACGCCTCAGTTTCATATTCTTTGTAGCAACTCTCTTTTCACCATGAATATTCCAACATGAAATCTTGTACTTGTTATCCATACCTCTAATCACAAGATGCTCAACAATTGTATCTAACTCCTGATGGCATAAATTGCGACAATCTTTACAAGGGCATAACATTTCACGCAAGTTACCCAATGTTCTTGCTAATGACTTCACAAAATTGGTTGCTGCTTCTGAGTACTCTTTGAGACTGGAGGAGAAGATTTGAGGTGAAGAGAAGGATGCAAGAGACTGGCGGCGTAAGACCCAAAAAGAGGAGTTACGAGGTGAGAAATTGTCTTTAGTTTAGGGTTAAAAGTGTAGTTTAGGATTCGGCTTATGTCTGAAAAGGAGATTAAAATCAATCAACAACTGAGAGCAGAGCTTCCCATATTCGACGGTCCATAATAGAACACATCATCGATCCAGGTGAAAAATTGTTGGCTATTTTAGATGAATAAATTAATATAGTTTATGGTATTTTAACTTTAAAAATACATTTTAAATGCAAAAAATTGCAAAATATTTTTAAAAATCAGAAACATAAAACTAAAAAGTAAAATGAAATTTTCATATATTTTTTATATATACACGAAATATAAAACTGAAAATTTAAAAAACAAAGAGGTATCACTAGATATGAACATATGTTTACATATGACCAAAGGGTTAGTTTTACTCACAAAGAAATATGATTTTCAATTTTCACACATTTGTTTATATATCATGTACATCCAAATGGTGTTTAGGGTTTCAGTTTTGGGGTTTAGGGTTTCGGTTTTAGGGTTTAGAGTTTCGGTTTTGGGGTTTAGGGTTTCGGTTTTGGGGTTTGGAGTTTAGGGTTTGGGTTTTCTGGTTAGGAGTTTAGGGTTTGGGTTTTTGGGTTTAAAATTTAGGGTTTAGGGTTTGGGTTTTGGGGTTTGGAGTTTAGGGTTTGGGTTTTGGGGTTTGGAGTTTAGGGTTTGGGTTTTGGGGTTTGGAGTTTAGGGTTTGGGTTTCTGGGTTTTTGGGTTTGGATTTTGGGAGTTGGGTTTTAATTTTGTAATAATTTTTCTTTAGCAATTTAAGGTAATTCGTCATATATCAAACTTTAACAAAGACATCATTAGTACAAACTTTTCGTACATTAAAAATCACCAACATTACTAAAACATTCTTGTACCATAATTATTACATAATTAAGTTTGAAAAGCTTAAAAAACAACACAAACAAGATTTATGTTTCAGATAAATAACAATTTATCATTTGGCCAAGCCACTGTTGACCCAATAGCATCGAAAATGCATTCAATCTTAGAGTTTTTCCTCCACGTGCATCACCAACCGTAGAAACTTCCACCCAAACCTTTCTTGCATTCGGGCCCAATGGTACAAAGTGGCACACATCATTTGGATCCGATGAAACCACTCTCCCTTCAGCTACCTTACGGCCAAAGTTTCGTTCGCAGTCAAGAAGAATACACTTCTGCCTTGAACCTTTGCTGGAGTTAGTGTTGTTTGTGCCTGGACTCTGAAACTCAAACAAAAAATAGAAACAAGTAACAACATCAATAAGAATACACAATAAGCAAGTACCATCATCAATAAGAATACACAAGACACAAGTTCCAAAAGAGAGATCATACCACTACATTATTGTCATTTGGCTTTGAAGGTGTTACATTAGGTGAAGTATTAAGGAGTTCAATGATCAAGATTGGTATTGCGATTCTCTCATCTTGCATCTTCAATGTAAATCATTTCAGGAGTTGGCTTCCAAAAAAAAGATTTCTCCTTACACACTTTGTCAACTTTAATACTCACAACATTTGGACCTAAAGAGATATTGTTAACCCTTTCCTTTGAATCAGTTAAGCAAATGATACCTTCACCGATGACCTCCTCGTCTCCATTAGTATAATCAAAGATTTTGCATCTTTGAGTGACATCACAACTGGTTTCCTACAATGTAAAAAGAAAATAGTTATATATTTTTCAACATAGAAAATAGTAGTTAGAAAATATATACAACTTACATTAGGATATTATTGAAAACTACTTTTTCCCTTGTCCAAAATCAACTTCTCCACTGGCCATGCAATTTTGCATCCCACGGCTAGCCTAATAGATGAGATTGTTTCTGATAGAGACCTCCATAGAGCAGCTTCAGGTGCGATTACAGACTTGACCATGATGGCTACTGCATTAGGACCAATTGGTATACGACCAACTTTGTACAACGGATCAGCAGAATAAAATTCTCCTTCTCCAATAAGAACATTTCCTGAATCTATACAGTCAAAGATTTGTATTCTCCCACCTTCTTTGAATACACTGCAACCCTTAGATGTTTCAATATCACAATGGCTTGCCTGAAACATGAAAAATGAATTTATGAACATTGAAATGATTGTGAAATGAAAATATAGTTACCTTCTTCTCAGCTAATCCTTGGACAATTCCCTTCAAATTTTCAATCTGATTTTGCAAATCAGCAATCTTTGAGTCTCTAGATTGCAGGAATGCTAGCTAAGTAGAAGTAATCCCTCTACCAAACCCTCTCACTCTTCCAGATTTGTCTTTTCCAATAACCTTGCTCATAGCATCTTCATTTATGTTATCACATGATGTAGAGTTCATCTGACTATCAAGTGATTGTATTTGTTCGTGCACAAATATTTATGCACAAGATATAAAATTGATCATTTATAACAATATATAAAGAAGTTGCAAAATACGTACAACTGTTTGAGCAAATTCAGGCCTCACAACTCTACCATCAACATGTGTGTGTCCTGCAATCCAAACCTTACTCTTACTAATCTTTCTTGGATCTGTACTTTTTTCTATATAAAAAACATACTACACTGTTGAATATCCTTTCACATATCATAAGCTTTTAGACATGGCTTAGTTGAATAAATATTTTTACCATTTCATGGGCTAATCTCAGCATCCTTTTGCGGTTGGTGGTGTGAGGAATCCGATTTCTTCTCAGCTCTATGTATTTGTTACTTACTTCCTACAATAAACATTAGAGTGTCATAAAATCAAAACACATATAAACAAGAAAAATAACATGTTAAGATAAGCATTACCAACCTTGAAAGTTCTGTTGGTTTTGCTCTTTACCCAGGAGTTCCATACTTGTATGGATGGGACGTTGTTGGGTTTTAAATTAATCCTCTCTGCAACACTTTTGGCATTTTTAACTTGTGCCACTAGTCTGGACTTCCCAGCCCTCCACAAACATCCCATCTGCTTCATAATGACATCCTTCTGCCACTCTTCTTTCATGTCAAATCTTCCCTGCACAAAAATATGCTTAAATGGTCAAACATGTTTACAAGGGAAAATGGTTAAATGGTTAAACAATATTACCTGTATTTCCTCCCACATGGTGATAGGATTCTCCCAAGGGACTCGACACTTTGAAGATGGCTACGTAAAGATCGGGAAGGATATAGATGAACTATGGATCGAATGGCACACAAGAGATGCGGAAAGACCCTTGATTCACCGGATAGAATTTGTGGGATGAGAGGTGGATGATGATAGTGATGGACGTGATCTACTTAACAAGTGGTGAAGAACTTGTTAATGGGTCGTAGATCTCTAGTTAAGCGGTTAAACAACGGCTTGTAAAGAGACCGGATTCTAATGGCTTGGTTCTCGCCACTTCGAACCGTTTTGGACCAAGCTATACAAAGGTTTTTTAATTCATAACATTGGCCACCTTTTTATTCATGATATGAGCCTCTTTTTATAGAGGAAGATACAAGATTTCGTCCATAAGAAATGCAAGATATGCAAGACATAAAAAGAGATCAATTACAATAACTATGATGCATATAATCTTTCTTAATTGGCAGAATTGATTGCTTTCCTTGTTGCCCACGAAAAAGCATCTTCCTTGATTATTTTTGGATTATCTCGACATCAATGAGCTTATATATTGGACCAGGATTATGTACCAACTTGGTTTGTCACTTAATTCTTTCTCGTTTGGTCGGAATGCTTCAATGAATGCGTGTTTGTCCAAAACGAGTAAACAGCAGATCACCTGACTTGTGTATTGAATAACTTCGGTTTCTGAACTCCGTTTGATATGATTCTTCTTCTAGGGGCTAGATTATTGACCTTTGCACGTTTGAAAAGTGGTTTTGTGATTTTTGACATCGTGGTTGAAAAGATATAGTTTTATGAATGAACACATGTCATGCAGCTTTTCGGGATCGTATCATCCTCCCTTTCTTCAAAAAGTATTTGTCCTCAAATCCGGTTTGTTGGATTCAAAATCTCTTAGCCTTAAAAGTGGGCTCTGATACCAGATGATAGGATTCTCCCAAGGGACTCGACACTTTGAAGATGGCTACGTAAAGATCGGGAAGGATATAGATGAACTATGGATCGAATGGCACACAAGAGATGCGGAAAGACCCTTGATTCACCGGATAGAATTTGTGGGATGAGAGGTGGATGATGATAGTGATGGACGTGATCTACTTAACAAGTGGTGAAGAACTTGTTAATGGGTCGTAGATCTCTAGTTAAGCGGTTAAACAACGGCTTGTAAAGAGACCGGATTCTAATGGCTTGGTTCTCGCCACTTCGAACCGTTTTGGACCAAGCTATACAAAGGTTTTTTAATTCATAACATTGGCCACCTTTTTATTCATGATATGAGCCTCTTTTTATAGAGGAAGATACAAGATTTCGTCCATAATAAATGCAAGATATGCAAGACATAAAAAGAGATCAATTACAATAACTATGATGCATATAATCTTTCTTAATTGGCAGAATTGATTGCTTTCCTTGTTGCCCACGAAAAAGCATCTTCCTTGATTATTTTTGGATTATCTCGACATCAATGAGCTTATATATTGGACCAGGATTATGTACCAACTTGGTTTGTCACTTAATTCTTTCTCGTTTGGTCGGAATGCTTCAATGAATGCGTGTTTGTCCAAAACGAGTAAACAGCAGATCACCTGACTTGTGTATTGAATAACTTCGGTTTCTGAACTCCGTTTGATATGATTCTTCTTCTAGGGGCTAGATTATTGACCTTTGCACGTTTGAAAAGTGGTTTTGTGATTTTTGACATCGTGGTTGAAAATATATAGTTTTATGAATGAACACATGTCATGCAGCTTTTCGGGATCGTATCACATGGTATCCTTAGTCGCTTTATCAAGTTTTCTCCAATCAAACAATGTTACTGGAACGTGTTCTCTCACAAGAGGACCAAGAAAAGTTGACAACGTTACAGAACCAGGGCCTACATGTTCTCCAAACTCATTGAAAGACATTATAACCTTCTCATTCAGGTCTTTAGCCACTGAACGCATCTTTGTTGGTCCTCTTCCCTTTTTTTCTTTAACCTCTGTCTTTTCTCTCTGAATTCCTTCTGTTCTAGGATTCTCAGTGACATGAGCTTGATCTTGTTCCATATTATCTCAGTGACATGATTTTTATCTTGTTCCATATTCACAACAACTTCAGATTCATTCTTAACTTCATTATAGACAACATCTTCTGTTTCATTCTCAACTTCTCTATTCAAACCATCTTCAACACCATTCATTACTCCTTCCTTCTCCATAGTCACAACTTCAACTTTCTTTTGACCAACTTCTTTATTAGTAACCTTTTCTTTGTCCAGAGACAATTCTTCTTCATCTTCTTTGTCATATATTTCATCTTTACTTCCTTCTTTCTCACCATCTTCTTTATGAGATAATTGTTCTTCAAGTCCTTCTTTCTCTTGCACATCTTCACCCATTATATCTGCAGCGCCCATCACCAAATCTTCTTGTGCAACTTGGTCGGTAATGTCTTCCACATCTTCCTCTACCATCAGTCTTTTTCTTGTTTTTACCTTCTTCTTCCCTTGTTTAGCCCCCTTTGTTGGTGTCCTCTTCGGTGACAGGACATCTTTCTTCTTTAGGGGTGGTTTCTTAACAGGTGTCTTCTTCATCTTTTTCATCTCTTTATCTGGTATCGCCTCGAACCTCTTATTTCATTGACTCCGACGGGTACCAACCTTTCCTCCTCTTGTTGTTGCCATTTTCGAAAGTGCTAATACATAAATCAGAGTGAAAAATTGTTGTCAACTTCATACAATAGCATAGAATTATACTAATCTTAAACATAAATAAACAAAAATCGACAAGACCCAACATGCATTGAAATCAAAACTGTTTGAAATCGAAAAAGTGTGAAATAGAGACGATCGATTCAAGAAAATTGATAGAATGGTACCACTAAATCGATTGAACAAAACGAGAATAAACAAGGAACATATGAGTTTCGTCTATTTGAGGAGTTCGCCCTTGTTGTGAGAGAATGAAACAGAGAGAACGGAAAAACTTATGTTTTTTAATGACCTGGATTTTTTGACATAAGAAATCGTTTATTTCGTAATCTGCTATACATTAACAAACTTGACACGTCTTAAAATTATTCTTTTCCCGCTTGATCAACCATAGCATTAAAAAATGAAACTACTATTGCTTATTTTGCAATGCTATTAGGAGGAAATAGACTAATTTTTTAAAAAAAAGATTTAAAGGTACAATTCGCATTAGGAAACAAAACATTGTTCAAAATGACCCCAAATTATATGTTCACAATACACAATGCATTAGTTTATAAACTAAAAATTTAACCCCAAATCACATATTCATAATATACAATACATCAATTTCATCTTCTTCTCCTTAGTATCGAGCATGACCTTTGCCTTTTGAGGAGCCTCCTACTTATTTTTTGGTCGTTACATGTCAGCAACCTTCAGTTCTTCGTATGGCCTTCGTTCTTTCATACTTCTCTCATATTCTTCTCGTGTGAGCTCCACCACATCATCTGCTTCTTGGGGACGAAGCTATGGTGTTACCCCTTTTGCCAGGAGTCCGCAAACTATGATTAATTATTGCTGACATGATTTAAATCAAAACGTTAAACAACTACTTATTACAACATTGAACATTATAATGTTAAGATTAAAAGAACAAATGATTGTTAAAGAAGATGAACAAACAAACTAAATCCATATAAGTGCTTAACATTTATCATTTATGTTTTAATCTTGCTAACTCCTTCACAGATTGACTTGTAAAGCTGTGAGATTTGAAACCGAATTAGATGCATGAATGGTAAAAAAAATATTAAAAGAATGAAAATGCAAGGCCGTAAAAGCAGAGTTCATGTTTGGATCGAAAGGAAAAAGATTATATTTTACCTTCTGGATTTTTGAATGAAAGATGATGATAAATCCCTAACCTTCTAAGCTCATGAAAAACAGAGATAAGGGATTAATGGGATAGATAGAGAAAATACAGAGGTACATACATGGAGAATAGATCGGTGAGAAGAGATGTTGAAATGGAAGCGATGGTGTAAGTGGTGTAAGTTACAAAAGATAGAGAGAAACCATACTATAGCGGCCAGCGATATGTCTTTAAAAAGAGAAGAGAGAGAATGAGTAAACCCTATATCGCAAAAAAAATAAAATTACACATCTCTTCTTTATCAGATTTCAGCAACTTTGTCTGATTTAATAAAGACATACCATAGCGTTTTATTTGTCATCTGTAATGCAAATACAAGGAAAACCATAAAATTCAGGCGGCTAAAATTTTTATTTTTCCCGCTACACCAAACATAGCGTTAGAAAATTGACATTGCAATGGAAAAATTCAATTACGATTTACAATAGCACTGATGTAAAAAGCGCTATTCTACACCGCTATTAATACCCTCATTTCTTGTAGTGTTAGTTAATAGTCCTAGAAACATTTTGTTAGATGTTTTGTATGTTCGTGAAACTTTTACAGAGAACATTGAAACTACAAGAAAATCAGATATAGCCACGACGTAGCCACTGAATAGCCTTTGATCGAAGAGTTGCAACTCTTATGGAGCGAAGGTGTGCGTGTTTATGATGTTTCTAGGAGTCAAAATTTTACAATGCGAGTTGCGTTGATGTGGACGATAAATGATTTTTCAGCTTATGGAATGGTTTCGGGGTGGACAACTCATGGTCGACTAGCATGTCCATATTGTCAAGAAGAAACATAATCATTTGGGTTACCACATGGAAGAAAACATAGCTGGTACGATTGTCACTGGATATTTTTATCGGCGTAATACTAAAGATTTTAGGAAAGGCAAGACATCTCGAGGTAACCCTCCACAGTGGTTGATGGGTTGTGAAGTTTTGACTGAAAGAATAAACACTATTGGTGGATTAGAGAAAAAACAGTCGATTATGGAGGAAAAGGACATGAGAAACCAAGTCGAACAATCGATGGATATGGTGAGTACCATAATTGTCACAAGAAGAGTATATTCTGGGACTTGTCTTATTGAGGAAATCTCCTTCTTAGACACAATCTCGACTTCATGCACATCGAGAATAACTTTATAGACAATCTCATCAACACCGTTTTGAACACAAAGGGAAAAAACAAAGGATAATATAAAATCAAGGTTGTATCTTCCCGCAATATGCACAAGACTGGATTTGCATATAGAAGCCTATGGAACAATTCATGTTCCAAGCTTTAGATTAACGAACGTAGCAAAGCGGGAGTTTCTCTCATGGTTGAGAAACGTCATAAGATTTCCGGAAGGATACGATTCTAATTTTGCTCTATGTGTTGACGAGAGAAGTGGAATACTATCGGGGTTGAAAAGTCATGACTCCCATGTGATCATGCAACGTCTACTTCCATTTGCGATGTTAGAACGTTTGGATAGCAAGGTTCAAAAGGCAATTTCAGGTATTAAACTTTGATTTTTTTTAGTTCATGTTTAATAATAACATTATAATTTTTCTAATAATAAGGTTGTTGAACAATTGCAGAGGTTGTAGTGTTTTTCGAGATATGTCTGCCAAAATGTTGCGAGTTGAGAATTTGGCTGTATTGAAGGATAACATTGCGATACAATTGTGCAATTTGGAGAGGATTTTTCCACCTTCGTTCTTTGATGTCATGGAACATTTATCTGTGCACCTCCCTGATGAAGTTGTCTTAGGTGGTTCGGTGCAGTATAGATGGATGTATCCATTTGAGCAATACATGTATCACATGAAAAAGAAAGTCAAGAATAAGGCACATATTGGAGTTTCCATTGTTGCACAATGTGTCAAAGAAGAGATTTCTTATGTAGCAAGCTATTATTACGGGAATCCCGAAGACGCAATCAATTTTGGTCCCGGAGATATTCGGTTTGCATATGATGATTACCTAGGTGTCCCGAACATATTTCATCATATTGGTTGTGTAAGCGGAAAACGTATAGATGGGTGGCTAGAAGATCTAGATTACAACATCATCCCAACATTCATGCTGCTTAATTGTGAAGACTTTGCGCCATATGGGAAGTAAGCAAGTAGATGGTAAATTTTGTTTATTTTTTAACGCCTTGGATTTTAAGACGCTAAGTATTGCGAATTCTTTATAGGATGTTTGAGGAAACAATGAGGTTGAGTATACCAGATATTACAGATGGTGCTTTGGGTAGGGCTAAAGACGCCCATTATGCAAAATGTGTAGGGACTACGTGAGTACTATTTACTATAATGATGCCTCTATCAAGTTCTTGGAAATAAATTAATGTGTATTTTGCAGATAAATGAAGTGAGTCAGATATATGAATTTTCGTATTGGATGTTGGAACTTATATAAGATCCGAGGTACAATTACACATCATGGCCTATGTATTTCACTAGTGGATACCATTTCCACAACCACACACACATGCAGGATAAAAAGAACTCAAAACTATGGAGTTGTTGAACGAGGTACAACATAAACTACTTATTACAGTCGTATCGAAGAGATAATGAAGATCGAGTATCGAGGTTGAGTTTGTGTTAAAGCAATAATCTTCATATGTACTTGTTTTGACAACACGGACGGTACTGGATTGCGTAGACATTCGTTCGGTTTAGTTGATGTAGCTCCGCATAGACGATACGAGAAGTATTACCCTTTCGTTTTAAATGGTCAATGTGACCAAGTGTGTTTCATTCTGTATCCCCGTATATCTGGCTCGACAATAAATGATTGGTGGGCATGCACTAAAGTTATGCCGAGGGGTTACTACGAGAAAAACGAAATCTCTTTGAAATCCCTACAATATGATACATTCGACTACATCGTTGTTCCTAGTTCGATGATTCGAGTAACAAGACATGTCGTTGATGAAAATGTTTTTGAATATGATGATTTGGATGATGCAAAGCCTTTGGATTACGAAAATGTTGAAGACAATGCTTCGGGACAATCCTCGGGGGATTCCGATTCAGATTCTTCAACATATTCCGAAGATTAATAAATTTGAGGGTTTAATAATGTTTAATATTCTGAATCATGTTTTATTATATATTTTGAAATTATTTGTATTTTAATTTAAAACTTAGTGTACAATAATGTTATGTTACATGCTTTGTTTTTTTTCTTGCAAACTTTGATGTACTTAGAAAAAATACAGTCCAAATTAAGAACCCCAAAATTACATGGTCACGGACAGCCACGGATATACCCGTGGCTGTAACAAAACGACGACCCAATGTAACTGGACACAATATGGATCAGATTCAGACAAAAACAGCCACGACAAGTCACGACTAAATATCTCGGTTCAATCCTTGGCTAACCATAAATATCAAATTTTAATCGAATTGTTATGTTTTAAATATAATTTCTCAAACACATCTTAATGCTCTTCATTAATTATATATCCTAATACTAAGTATTTGGTTTATATAAATGTTTTTAATTTTTTTTTAAAACATTCAATTTACTCGTTGTTTTGATGTAACACTTTCATCTCAATCATGTATCAAGTACTTAAAACCGTGTAAAATCTAAACCCTAGACACAATAACCCAAAACCCTACATTTTCTCACAACCACAGATTGGTTACGGTTATTTCTGTGGCTAATGAATCTCTAAAGTAAATATCGACTAAATTGGACCAGCCTTCTGTGGCTAAACGTATCTAAGGCATATTATAGCCACGATATAGCCACGTTTTTAGTCGTGTCTTTATAAATATTACAATAAACATTTTCTATCAAATTCTCTAAGTATCACCCACGGTTATTTTGTGGCTTATTCGTAGCTATAACTTATTATAACCACGATATAGCCATGTTTTTCGTCCTGGCTATATAAATATCACAATCAAAATGTTCTATAAAATTCTCTAAGTATCAACCACAGTTATTATGTGGCTTATTCGTCACTATAACTTATTATAGCCACGATATAGCCACGTTTTTCTTCATGGCTATATAAATTGTATAATTGATATGTTTTCCAAAATTCTCCAAGTGCCAGCCACGATTTTTCCGTGGCTTATTCATAGCTATAACTAATTATAGTCACGATATAGCCACGTTTTTCGTCGTGGCTATATAAATTGTACAATCGATATTAGTGTCAGCCACGATTATTCTGTGGTATATTCGTAGCAACCAAGTGGGCTAGCCACAGATAGCCACGAAATAACCCTGGCTTGTGAGAATTCATTTGGGCAAAAGTGAGAAATCGACCCATATTTTATTTGTTGCTACGGATATCACCGCCCATATTTGTGGCTGCGTTTGTTTAACCTAATTCATCGCGAAAGTATATCTCATTTTTCATCCGCCTCTATTTCTCTCTCTCTCTCACCTTCTTCTCCGGCGATTGATCGGGAAACTCTACAAACGGTAAGTTTCCTTCATTTTTCCCAGATTTCTTTTTCTCCCTCTGTTTATTTCTCTTAGATTTCATCTTTGAACCGATTCGTTTTCGAAATCGATATTTATTTTCTCCTTTATCCGATTTCATCTTTGATAATGATTCGTTTAGGATTTCGTTTTGGGGGTTTTGTTGCGGATTATATGGGGTTTTCGTTTTGATTCTGGTGGTTTTGTTTTTAGGGGTTTCGTTTTAAGGTTTCGTTTTTGGGGTTTCTTTTTGGGGGTTTTGTAGCGGATATAGTGAGGTTTTTTTTTGTTTTATGTGGTTTCGTTATTGGGGGTTTCGTTTTAGGGTTTCATTTTTGGGAGTTTCATTTAGGGTTTTGATTTAGGGTTTCGTATTGGGGGTTTTGTAGCGGATTTTGTGGGGTTTCATTTTGTTTTTGCGGGTTTCTTTTAAGGTTTTGTTTTTGGTTTTGTTTTTGGGGGTTTAGGATTTCGTTTTTTGGGGGGTTTTGTACAGATTTGTTAACGCTTACTGATTTGATTCGTATATGTGAGATTTAGACTGTAATTAGCAAATTTAAAAATCCTAAGTATAGATGTGTGTGTGTGTGTGAAGATTTGTGTGTGTGTGAAGAGTTCTTACTGTGTTGGATCTTAGTATATAGATAGATATTAAAGAAATGAGAATCTTGATGTTGTATTGAGATTTAATTTATGGTTCAAGATATGATCTATGGATCTTAGTATATACCTTATGTGTTTGTGTGTGTGTGTGTGTGAAAACTTCTAACTCTGATGGATCTTAGTTTATAGATTGCGACTTGATGTTGCATTGAGATTTGATTCACGGTTCTTAGTTTAATTGTTCTGCCACTTTATATGATAGTTAGTAGCTTTGTTTAGTCATTGTTGAATGTGTTGTTTGAATCTTATTATTCTATTGTCATTTTGACTTTGATTAGTTTAATTGTATTCTTAATTGTTTTGTTTTGTATATTTGCAGAGATGTCTCCAAGAGGAAGAGGTCAAGCAGCCTCAACTTATAGGATGGAGATAACTCATCTTATGCGTCCTATTCGCAGAAGACATTAACCCCACCACCTCAGACTCCAGCAGTAATTCCAGCCGGTTCAACCAGACAAAGGCATTCAAGTCAAGCTCGGTCTTCTACTTCTCATGCAACCACTCCTCTCAGCCTAGAAGCTCTTCATCCACATAAGAAAGATGGAGCTCTCTGGTAAGTAAAGCTTTGCATTATTCTACAGTCTTTGTATTATTGTTTGTATCCTGTGGTGACATAGTTTTTGGACTTCTCAGGTTTGGCATCGATCCTCAAGTGAACAGAACAGTAAGGAACACTTGGCAGTCCAATTATATGGGAGCTTGGTGGAATTGGTCTATGGTTCCAGATGAGAAAGCAGAGGAATGGTGGCAAGACTTTGTGGTAAGTGAATCCATTTGCATTTAAATTATGTACATTTATATTAGATACTTATCTAATGTGTTCTTTTTTCCCTCTTCAGCAAGCGTAATACTGGTCTCCTACTCACCATGACCAAGACTACTTCATGTGGAAGAAAGAGTGCATAGATTTTATCCGTGGCCGAGTCATCAAAAAGAAGAGAAATGGGAAGAAACCAGAATACGTTTTAGACGTGGCGTTGGTGGAGATGCAGGAGTTGTGAGATATTGAGCAGTGCCAGAAGAAGTCCAAGACAAACTCGAAGAACCAGATGTCTAATCCTGATGGTCTGGGTGCACATAAGCATCGTGTTGGACCTGTTAGTTTTGCCAATATCGGCTATGATATGGTAAGTTGTACTCTCTTCATGCTTTTGTGGTTAGTTTTATATTATGGTTGTGCTTGTTGTTCAAAACTGATTTTTTGATGAATGGTCTTTGTTTGATTTGAGATAGTGATTTGTATGCTTTTGTTTAGTTTTTTAGGCTTTGGTTTTGTTGTGTATGGTTTTGTTTTGTTGTTTAGGTTTTGTTTGGTCGTTTAGGCTTCGATTTTTTTTTGTTATTTATGATATTGTTGAGTTCTTTTGAACTATTTTGCAGAAGAACAAAGGCTTGTTGTGTTGAACCAGTCTTTACAGAGCTGGTGTGTAAGACTCACACCCGTAAAGATGGCACATTCATCGACCGTCGGTCAGAGGAGATTGTTTTGGATGTCAAGGCAGTAGCTTCCCAAGTCACCGATGATGTGGATTCTAGTCCTTTACCACAACTTCTTAACAAGACGTATTTGGAGTAATTATGAGTGATAAGGATGAATTAATTAACTTAGTATGTATTTCATAACATACACTAACTGTAGAATTTTTTTGGCAGCGGGTGCAACCAAACAGAGGACGTATATACGGTCTTGGAAGCAAGCAATTTTAAGTCTTTGAACCGTCCTAACTAGTGGCTGATTCTCTTGCGCGTAATACTGATTTGGACATGCGGGTGGGATCTCTTGAGACGAATGTCAACGCCATTCTAGCCCCGTAGAAGGTTATTCTCGCCACTCTCGAGATCAATCCAAAAACAAACCAGTCATATGCCACGCAGTCTCCTCATGCAACAACCTCAAATACAACGCCTCAGCCTAGTCCCAGAGCAGCTCTTAGCAATAATCACGACGAAGAGACTGGTCAGGAAGATGGTTAAGAAAATGGTGTTGTTGATGGTGAGGAAGATGGTACCGAAGATGTTGAGGCAAAGGGTCCGGCAAAGGAGTAGATATGTTGGTTTTTATCCTCCTTAAAACTTTAATATGTAATTGTGGTATTGCTGGAAACTAAACTTTGATTTTTTTTGTTATATACCCGATCGTGTATTGATAAGGTTTTTGGTAAATACAAAAGTTTTGGTTTAATATCAAATATTTTACCAGGTTTTGGTTAAAAAGTAATTACTTTTTTTTCTAAAAAAATAAAGCCACGGATATAACCGTGGCTATATAAGGAATGACCATGAACTATCCGTGGCTAGGCGTGGCTATGTAGCCACAACAAATAAGCATTAAACTGTGGTTATACTGCCACAGCTAGGCACGCAATAATTTGTGGCTAACTGGCTACGACCAACTACGAATATATCCTTGGTAAATATGGCCCCGGTTAGCCACGCAATAATTCGTGGCTACCTGGCTACGACCAGCTACAAAGATATCCGTAGCAAAAGTGGTCACGGTTAGCTACACATTAATTCGTGGCTAAAAGGCCACGACTTGCTACGAATATATATGTCGCAAATAAGCTACGGTTAGCCACCAAATAATTCGTGCCACGGCTCGCTACGAATAAAAGCGTGCCTAATTTACCACGACTAGTCACGACATTACCGTGGCAATAGCGTGGCTATGCTTTCCGTAGCCATCCGTGGCTTGATTATCCACGGATAGCCACATATAGCCACGAAAATGTGACATCTACGACGCTATAGTCACGTTTTGTATCCGTAGCTATCGACCCATAGAGCCACGGAAAAACCATTATAGCCACGGATGTGATCGTGACTATAGCGACTTATTCTTGTAGTGTGAGACACTTATAAGCACTCATGTTGCATGATACTTGGTTTAGAGTCTTAGAATATGCGTTGTTCGAAGTTTCATAAGTTCATGAAAACTTGTACAAAAATCATTGAGGCACTTACAAGCACTCATGTTGCATGAAACTTTGTTTAGAGTCCTAGAATATGCGTTTTGAGATGTTTCATAAGTTCGTGAAACTTGTACAAAGAGGAGAATAGGAGTAATCTTTGGAATATGAAAACCCTTGTCACTAATACGCTTCATCGTCAAGTGCGTGTTCGTCCTTTGTCACTACTCACAAGTTTAAAAGATTGAAACTACGAACTCTTTATTACTTCAATCACAAAAGAGAAATACGAATCAATCCTTAGATCTTGATCTTCTAGATCCAATTCTCTAGAACTCAATCTCCACTCAAACTCTCTAAGTTTGATTACAAATCACATAAAAGCATAAACTGAAAAATGAAACGCCACAAGAGTATTTAACAATCCTCTTGAAACGGAAAACCCTCTATCTCACGCAGAGTCTATGGTCTTGACTTCTTCCATGTGATTGTCACGTGTTTCATTCAAACCTTCTTTTTTCTCCTCATTTATCAAGTTTTTCCTGAAGTAAACTCTCAAGGGCTTATCAGTGTTAGCCTCGCAGTTGTAGTGATTGGGCTTGTGTTGCAACCTTGTCTGAACCAAGTGGAGGAAAGAGGGCTCAAGTTCTCAACAAGCTCTTACTTACCTGACATGATGGCGTAAACGGAGTTGGCTTTGATTGTAAGGATTGAAGAACATAATGATACTTTTGGTTTTACTATTAATCATACATGTACAAGAATAAAACCATTAGATTTTTTAACTCACTCATTTTTAAGCTACACTATTACCAATATGTATCTATCAATGAGTATTATCTGCAAAACTAAAACCATTGAAGCAAGAGATTCATGTAAACAAAAGATTATATTTATATACATAAGCCAAGGCTTTATAGAGTAAGGGTGTACTTTTATTGTTCAAAATTCTAGATGCAATAAAGAAGTTAAACCTAAAAAATATGGTTGTTCTATAAATAATAAAATCTTATGGTCTCTTATTCTTCACTGTTCAAGTAGCCAATAAGCCATCATTGCGACGCTTCACGATAATATATTATCTTTTCTGCGTTCATATAGTTTGAAAGAAAATTAGCTTGTATTGCTCTATAGGAACCTAACAACTCGAAAAAAAATGAAAACCAAATCATTCTTTAGCAATTTGAAAATTTAAACCAAAGACTATTACATCTTGTATGTAGAATGTAAACTTGAAGCCAATCACTGGACGGTCAAGGAAAACAGAGAGAGCGACTCTAGCCAGCTCGTAACCAAGACAAAGCCTTGGTCTGCCACCAAATAGCGTGAACACATTACAAGGGCTTGTCGTTATGGTGTTGCTATGTTAACATTTTAACAACTCTTTAAGGATCAAGATTCCAAAAGAAGCTACACTCAAACTATATATAGTTCAAGAAAGACTTAATTAAAAATCAAAACCTGCCATCTCCAAGGATTGAAAGTTCGAGCGTCTTAGAAAATGGTTTGGATCTAAATGAACAACTCTAAAGGATGAGTAAATTTTCCACCCTTCGGAATCTTATAACCTGCATGTTTTATTCAAATTTTAACATCGTTAAGAAACTTTATTTTATTGTTACATGTTTAAAATGATGTTTTTTACCTTTGATCTCAACATCGGTCATTGTCCTTCCGAAAACACCACCCATGATGTTAGCTACTCTTAGAGTCTCATTAACCACCTGATTTTAAAAAAAGTAAAATTATATAAGATTAATGAGCAGTGATTATAAAAAAAATAGAAAAATTAGAGAAAGATGTACATTTTTGTGCATTAATTTGCTAATAAGGTGATTTGTGTTTCAAATTAGGTAATTAGGTTATTTTCCTTCTTACTATATTTTATGTGACCAATATATCCCTCCTGTCGTTCACACATGTTCATGAATGCTCATATATTTTTATGTTTCAACTCTTTTTATGAATTATTTAATTAAATTATGAATGTCCATATGTTGTTATGCATATACACCCGTGTTTATGAATATTCACCCATGTTTATGAATATTCACAGTATGTACAAAACTACGCGTTCTAAGTTTAAATTTTAAGATAAAGAAAAACATGAATGTTTATGCGCATACATGAATGTTCACACTGACGAACCAAAAGGTTATGGGTTAGTTTTGTTTTTTTAACATAAAAAATCACCTAAGCGCAAAGACAAAAAAACAGCCTATTGACAAATTAAAATGTAAAAAAACACTTTGTTTACTGTAAACTCAAAAAATTAAGGCAAGAAATAAAACCTTAAACTAGACTTACACATTGTGTGAATGGCATTGACTTGTAATCACTCCATTCAAGGATGTATGAATCACTATTCATTGCCGTTATCTTTCATGCTCTTCCCGTTTTATTTCAACCAACAATATAAGAAACATGGTTTAGAGCAAACCAAAAATTAGTTTAAATAACGAATGTCGCTCTCTCCCCTCTTTCCTCTTTTTCCTCTATTTTTCTTTTCCTTTTTGTGTTCTTTCGTGATTGTGATATAAGATTTCATGGAATTAAATCTTAATTTCCAATCGCTATTAATTATGGAGCTTGGAGATTTTCATATCTCATGGGAGTTATTATTTATCAAATATTTTATTGTTTTTTGGGGAAAGGGTTTTCCCAGACTACGGTTAAGGAAGGTGTGGATACACCAAATCATTGGTCTTGGAGCAAATTGGAATCTAATCAAAAATCTAGGATGTGGGATGAGAAACCACGAGAGTTTCAAGAAAATAATAAGTAATAATAAAAGTAAACTTGCAGAAGTCATAGGAGCAAGTAATATGCGATCCATGGTAATAGATATGGTAAGAAGTATATGGACCAAAGGCTGAAATGCCCTTTGACTCAAATCAGATTCACAACTACCCTTCTCAAGTCTCTATACCCTTCTAATTTAAAAGGGTAAATTTAAAAAATAAAGGAAAAAACAAATTAAAAAAACGTGACCCACTCTCTTTACCATCCTTCCTCTCTCTTCTTCCTCTTCTTCTCCATCAATACAATCAGATACTACACTCACTTCCTTTTGCAATTTAAGGTACAATCTTTGCTCTTTTCAATCAAATCTTGTAATGATGATATTTGTTGTTTGTTTATTGACTTTATCGAAGTTATTCGATGAAATTGTTGTGTTTTTGAAGTGAATTGAAGGCAATTTGAATGTAATTGAGTTTCCCATTTTTAAGATTTAGATAAGATTTAACTTATATACATGTTAGATTCAATCGTTAATGGTAATGTAGTATATTTGGGTCGATCGATTAAAGATGTACAACTCATGAATTTGCATTAAGAACCGAAGCAAATCGAAGACACCAAAAATTGAAAAATGACAGATTTCGTGTATAACTAGTAGTACTTAGTATAACTCGAACTCATATAACTTATATAACTTAGTAATACAGGAACTCATACAACTATTATATGTACAACTTGTATTACTAGGTAAAACTAGTTCGCGTACCAGTGCAACTTGTTCAATTAGGTATAACTAGATAACATAATGTTTGTTTTTTCTACATTTTTCAGGTGTAATGAGTAATACTCGTCGACCAATCATTTATTTTGATTACGGTGGATATTATTTAAGAAAAGGAAACGATATACGATGGATATCTAAAGAACAAGTTCATCATATGCTTTTGGTGAAGACAACTATTGAAGAGGTGACATATTCTCAATTGGTGACAAGAATATGTGTGAAGATGAAGGTTGATGAATCTAAGAAAGTTATAAAACTGAGTTACGTTCCCGAAGAAGTACATCCAAAGAGACCGGCATATATCTTTGATGATGATGATGTTATTTGTTTTTTGGAAATGAATCAACATCAAATTCATGTTTTGCATGTTGAAGGTTATAAAGATGATGACGATGTTCACGAGCGTGAGCATTGTGTAAGGGGTGATAAAATTCCAAGAGAAGATATAGGAAGTAACATTGGCGAAAGTACCGAAGAGATTTTGTCAAACGCAAGAGTGAATGATGAGAACATGAATCGTCATGCAGGAGGGCCGTCTGCATTTAATGAGTCAATGGAAACTCATGAAAATACTATTGACGAAGAATACGAAGATGTAAATGACAATCAAAATGTAGATAACGATCAAATCGATGAAGTTCCCTAAGTCATGCCACATGTTGTTGTGGAATGGGAAGACGGTATGGAGGTGACTTTACATGAAGAATTCGAAAGTAAAAAGCATTGTTAGATTTGGTTCACAAGACGGCACATAAAAACTGTTTCGAGTTTGCTGTAAGGAAGTCGTGCATGAGGTTGTATGTCGTGAAATGAAGCGAAGCCAAAAAAGGTTGCAAGTGGTCTTTACGAGCTATTAAGGATGATGTAGTTGATACATTTACGGTCAGAACGTATAATAAGATGCATACGTGTTCCTGGGTAACTACAAGTACAATTAGAAATAAAAGGAAAGGGTCATCATTGTTAGTTGCATATGTGTTGCGGGAAGATTTTCCTTTTCTACTAAGTACTCCGTCTCCAAAAGATGTCATCCCTTTAGTTCATACAAGAGTCGGAGTTAAAGTGTCATACTCAATCGCTTTGAGAGGAAAAAGAAAGTTGCAGCGGAACTTCGGGGTACTCCTGATGATAACTACATGTTGATTTACAGTTATATGTACATGTTGGAGAAAATGAATGAGGGTACAGTTTCATACATTGAAATAGATGATGAAAATAGATACAAGTATTTATTCTTTGCGCTTAGAGTTTGCATTGAAGGCTTCCAAGCCATAAGAAAGGTGATTAGCGTGGATGGAACCCACATAAAAACGGCACATGGTGGAGTTCTTATTGTAGATACAACTCAAGATCCCGATCATCATCATTATCCTATCGCATTTGGGATTGTCGATAGTGAGAATAATGATAGTTGGACATGGTTTTTCACCAAGTTGAAATCAGTTGTACCGGATAGCTGTGAGCTTGTCTTTTGTACGGATAGAAATGCAAGCCTATTTAAGTCAGTAAGTGAGGTCTACCCGTTGGCTAGCCATGGATGTTGTATATATCATTTGTCGCAAAATGTGAAAGCAAGCGTTAAAAACGTGAATCGTGATATGGTTGCAACGAAATTCATGGAATGTGCAAGGGGTTATACGGATGGTGAGTTTGTAGTACTTTATGAAGCTTTTATAAAAATATACCATGTTGTTGGTGTCTATCTTGATACCAATTTAGGGAAGGACAAATGGGCTTGATGCTTTTTCTATGTGAAAGGTACAACATAGATACCACCAATTGTGTTGAATCTATTAATGGTATGTTCTTCGACGCGAGGAAGCAACTGTTACTAGTGATGATTGATAAAATTGTTGATAAATTGGTTGAATGGTCTAACAAATATAGGAAAAATATGCGTAGAGACACCGAGGGAGCAAATGTTAGTTCCTTTCGTTGAGAACGAGATACACGCAAAATGTGTTCATGCAAATGTTTTAACGGTGATTGTGCTCAATAGCTACTTTCTTGAGTACAATGTGATTGGAAGCGAAGGCGATGGTTATTTGGTTGATCTGCAACACAAAATATGCAGTTGCAAGCGGTTCGATATAGATCGATATCCGTGCGTTCATGTTATAACCGCTCTGATGGAAACCGTAAAGGATGAGAGAAATCACATCAAAATGCATGATTTGTGTTCAAAATATTATTTGATGGTGCAATGGCAATTGGCAATTGGCATATAACAGGACCATGTATCCAGTTCCAGATATGTCTATGTGGGTTGTACCGGACAAGGTACGCAAGATGGTTGTTTTGCCAAAGTATTACGAGAAGAGAAAAAGAAGACCGCAAACAAGAAGATATAAGTCAGCTGGAGAGCATGGACAAATACAAAGTATGTATAATGTTTTTCGTTAGAATGTTTTTTGAGTTGGATGTTTTTTGAGTTCAATGTATTTTTCGTTTTTATGTATGTTCTGATATATATAACTAAGTATAACTATTTTTTCCAGAGTATAACTATTTTTTCCAGAGTATAACTATGTTTTGTATAAAAGTTATTGTCTATTAAAAGAATAATGATTAGTAACCTTTTATTAGTTTTATAATTGAAAGAATAATGAATAGTAATAGTAAATGCAAATCATTTTAAAACACCTTATTTAATTTTTGGAAAAAAAATTAAAAATTTGTTTTGTGATCTTATGTTTCATAAAACACCTTGTAGTTTTATTGTTACTTTCACGATTATAACCCATTAACATTTCATGTAACAAAAAGGTTTAAAATAGTATTAAAACCATCTACAAATAGTGTCAAACTAAAATTTATAACATTTACATGTAATACAACTAGATAACAATAAAACTAAAATATGGTACAACTAGTTCAACTCTCCAAGTTAGTACAACTTGACTCAGCTCCACGTGTTATTTTGTCAAAAAGACGGTTGCACGTGTTATTTTTCCTAAAAAGACGGTTGAACACATTTTTGCGCAGAAAAACTCATTTCTCATTTTTCTCTCAAGCAATTAATTCAGATTAATCCCTCCAAAAAAAAAAAAATTCTCTCCAATTGCATCGTAACCCCAAATTAATTTAAGGTTTTCTTCTTCTCCTTCATCTTTTTTTCTTTATCTTCTTCTTAATCGCTTTCAATCTCCTAAATCGAGTTTTTCTTCTTTATTTTTTGGTTATTTAAATGAGTTACGAATAAAGAGTCTCGGTTTCAACTGGAACCTCTTCGCTCCGTTCGATTTCCTGGAATTCCAAAAAATGTTCATGTGGAGAGGCCATTATTCAAAAAATGTCTAAATCGGAAAGAAATCCTTATCGTCGCTATTACCGATGTGTATACGCTGCAGAAATGAAACTAGAACACTATAACATTCTTTTACTAATGTTAAACTTTTTACTAATAAAAATTTGGACTTGCCGATTTGTCTTATCTTAGCTTGTCAACGATGGGCATGTCTTCAAATGGATTAACGAAGCATTAGTAGATGAGATAGAACAATTGGATTATCAAGTTGGAGTATTGACGGATGAAGTAAGCCTCCTTACGATTGAAATTAAAAGACAACAAAAAGAATTTATGGTAGCCATGGTTGTTGCTTTCTTTCTTTGTTTTATTATGATTGTTTTTGTAAAATTGTACAACTAAGTAAACCTTTCTTTTAAATGGGTCAACTACGTAATGATTTGAATTTAGTTTTTCATAAACTTTGAAAGTTTAACACACAAAAGCAACTAAGTTTAAAACGAATAACAACATTAGTCTAACACACAAAAGCAACAAAGTTGAAAACAGGAACCAAACATAGTTCAAAACACAAAACCAACAATGTTTAACTTCGGACCAAACTTAGCCATCTCTCTTCTTGTTTTGCCTTGTCACAATTGGATTTCGGACCACCGGAACAACGCAAGTTAAACCCTTCTTTCCCTTCCTTATGAAATTCAACTTGGCAACAGTGCCCGGGTGAACGCGCTTGCTTGCTTCACCCTTTGGTGAGGAGACCACTACGTCTCTTACTCTCTTCCTTACGTACTTCTTTAAAGGCTTCTCTATGACACCTTTCTCAACCTCTTTTCAGCTTCTTTCTCAATCTCCATCTCGTTCTCTTTTTCTTTCCCCTTCTCCTTCTCCTTCTCAATCTCAATCTCAGTCTCAATCTCCTTTTCCTTCTCAATCTCTTTTTCTTTCCCTTTCTCCTTCCCGATCACCCTCTCAAACTCTTCATCTTGGTTCTTCTCAATCTCTTCATGTTGGTTCTTCTCAATCTCCTCATCTTGGTTCTTCTCAAGCTCCTCATCTTGGTTCTTCTTTACCTCTTCATTTTGGGTCTTTTCAACCTCCACCTCAGCTTGCTCGACGTGTCTCTGTAAAATAGTTTGTTCATGTTTAGTTGCACCAAATCGAACATCAGGAATGATCTCTTCAAACTTAAAATCTCCTCTTCACACTAACACATATCTTTCAACAGATTTAACACGTTCATCAATCTCTTCAATTTTCTCAAGTATATCCTTGAACCCCCTTTTCAATTCATTATCTAGCAAAATCAAAGCATCTTTCCATGCATTCTCCGTTGATACATTCTCCCTGGTTACATTTTTCGTGGAGACATTCTCAATGTTTACATTCTCGTTGGTCACATCCTCTAAAACCAATCCCTCTTGAGCCGCATTATCTACGGTAGGGTTTTCTTGAGCAGTACGGCTAGCCACATCCAAATCAAAGAGTCGTTCTAAACATACTCGTTCCTTCTTCTCAAGTAGAAACCTGGTCCAACTATCCACATTAGTATCATCTACATCGTCCCATCCGTGTTCACTTAATAATCTTTCTAAAAACACCTTCTCTCTCCTTGAGGGAATCGAGATATACTACAAGATATACTACAAGATTCGTAGCTATTTCCTTGCTAAAATTCGTCGCTATTTCCTTGCTAAAATTCGTCGCTAAAAGCCCAGTTTCTTGTAGTGATACTTTGAATGTTGTGTCAATCAAAAACATACAATTTTAAAACCATTAACTAATAAACAACAAAAAATATGTTAAATTGATTACTAACCTTAGTTGTACCAAGTTGATAATGCAACTCTGATAACGGAAACCCTTTCATAGAAAATTGTTTGAACTTCATCTTGTACATCCTCGGACAATCTGGATTTACGCTACGAACATCTTCTCTAAAATGTCTCCTAAGACGTGAAATTGCTTCAAACGCTAACAACTGCATAATCACAACATCAAATAAAACACTTTAGTTGAACCAAAATATTACCTCTAAAGACATTATAACTTAATTATGACTAACAATCCAAAATATTACCTCTAAAGACATAATGAAACTCGGAAATACCCATGCACCACAAACTTCACCTTTAAAGTGGCCCAGCATATGGTTAAGATCTTTGAGATTTGCATCGAACACTACAAGAAAACTGTCGATTTCCGAGGGACAAATCCCTCGGAAATCCGTCGGAAACAACGATTTCCCACGGATTTCCGACGAAATTGATTCGTCGGAACTAAGTCGTCGGAAAAGGAAATACGTCGGAATTCCGTCGGAAATAACCGAGGGATTTCCGACGGAAATTTTCCGACGGATTACCGAAGGAATTTCCGACAACAAAAACTCTCGGAAGTTTGTCGGAAATTCATCCGTCGGAAATCTGTCAGATATATTTCCGATGGATTTCCGACATATTTCCGACAACCATTTCCGACGGGTTTCCCACGGTTTTATTTCCGACGGATTTCCAACAGACTTTTTTTCCGACGGATTTCCCACGGCTTTTTTTCCGACGGATTTCCAACGGATGTTTTTCCGACGGATTTCCGACGGATGTTTTTCCGACGGATTTCCGACGGATGTTTTTCCGACGGATTTCCGACGGATTTGTTTACGACGGATTTCCAACGGAATTTTTTTCGACGGATTTCCGAGGGATAATATTATTTTCAACAAAAAAAATAATATTTAAAAAAATATAAAATATTAATAAATTTAAATTAAAAAAATAATTTAAAAGAAATCCCATATTATATAATACACCATTTAAAACAAAATACAAAAACGAAATTGTTTTTAAAACAACAAAAACATTTAAAAAAAACTAATTAATGTTGAATTTGTCTTTCATTTTGGCTAGGAACTTTGTAGTTTCGGCTTGTTGACGAAGAATCTCCAAGTTTTGCTCTCGAATCTCAGTGTTTTGAGCCATTATATCCTCATTAGCTTTCTCGAGGGCTTTAATGCGTTCGTCCTTCTTTTCGAGTTCCTGAAGGATCTCCGTGTTGTAGTTACTCGACGATGTGGAAGAAATAATACTTCGAGAACTTTTACCTAACCCGAAAATGCGACCTTTAGACTGCGGAGTCGCCTGTAAAATTAATAAATTTATTAGTATTAGTTTATAAGTATTGCAATATAGAAGATATTAATTTATACTAATTACCTCGAAGAAAATTTGGTTAATTTCTTCCCGAGATAGTTCATTTGAATCCGCCGATTCTTCTTGCGATAGTTGAGTCATCCGCTCGGTCTTCTTCTTTTTTATGATCTCAACGACTTGGGAAGCTAACGGATCCTGAATCAAACCCGTCTTGCGGTTTGTATGAGCATCCTCCAAGAGGGTCCCATAATCAGGTTCGACTCCGTCGATCGTCTTCACAACAAAAAATGTTTCAAACATATACTTATTTAACAATGATTTAAAAAATATAAACTTACTATAATAAATATAAAACTTACCAATTGTTTTTTTCGAGATTTAGAACTTGTAGCTCCAAGGTTATGGGTTGAAGGTCCTAAGCCGTTTCTGTTACTTTTTCGGTTTATTGAATTCGTATTAGACTCCTTCGCTGTTGATGGTTTAACCCAATGCAACTTTAAGCCATCAAAAACCGCAGGTAACACGTTTTTCGGCACTTTGCCCTTTTGCCACAATTGTTTCCACTCATTGACGTGATGTGAGTATTGTAGCGCCGCATACCTATTAAACTCGTTCGGATCGTGAAAGTATGCTCGGGAGCCCAATTAAATTCTTGCTACAAATTTGAAACGAAAAGATTAACAAGATAGTTTAAAAAAGTAGCTAAGTGAGATGTAAGATTAAAAAAATTACCGCAAAAGTGTGAAACCACAACTCGCGATCTTCAAGAGGCATCTTTGTATACTTCGGATATGGAAGCTTAAGGAGAGAATGCATCATCCTTAAAACACACTTGCTCATGCCGTTGTGTGAGTCCTCGAACCATGTCGTTCCGATATTGGTATTGGGATGGATGACCGGTAACCATTCCCGACCATCCTTTTGCACCAACTCCTGAATCGATATGTACGACGGGAGAGGCACCGAAGTTTGCCCAATCGAAGGCGGTGAATCTGAGACCGCATCTGGAGTTGGAGAGTGATTTTGGGGACTCAAACCACGACCTCTAGCCGATTTTCGTCTCTTCTCCAATAGATCATGCAATTGTCAATGCACACATCTATAACTTGATACGGTAATCCGAGACCAGCTACTAGTTTTTGCACGTCATAGTATGATGCTGGTGAAAGATTATCTTCAGGTAGAACGCTCTTTACAAAATTCGCAACTGCGTCCACACATTCTTCCGGTAAGTTATAATCCGTCTTTATGCTCATTAAACGGCTTGCGGATGATAAAGGGGAAAGACCCTCCTGACAACCTTTGTACAAAGGATGTTTTGCTGCATCTAACATATCAAAAAAACGTCGTGCTTCCAAGTTCGGTTCTTCGATCCTAATACCCTGATCATAACCTCCGTCAAACTGTTGCATATTTTCCCTATATGCATTATTGACCATCTGAATAGTGTTACCTATATGACCTCTAGTTTCTTCTTCTACTCTATTTTCTCTTGAACTATCGCCAATATATGTTCCACTAGAATTATGAGCACCATAAACTGCAGATCTTTCTCCATGAAAATACCAAATCTTATAACTAGGCATAAAACCATTCGCATACAAATGAGGCCATGCTTCATCTACCCTGACATTTCTCAAATTCCTACATTGAGAACATGGACATTTAAACTTACCGGTTCTAATGCTTTCCGGTTGATTTTGAGCCACGCCTATGAATTCTCCAATTCCGTTAGCGTATTCATCGGTAAGTAAATTTGTCACCGGATCCATCTTCGGTTTATCCATCCATGCTCGATAATAGTTAGACATTTAAAAAATTTAAATTATTTTGAATTTTAGAGAGAGAATGATATACAAAAGTGTGTTTTGAATGAGAACCAAAGAGGTATTTATAGGAAAACATTCTGCAGTTTCTGACAGATTTCCGACGGATTTCTGAGGGACTTAACGGCTAATTTTCAACGGTTCAAAAATTCGTCGGAAATCCGTCAGAAATATAAACGGTCATTTTTTAATCCTCGGAAAACCGTCGGAAAGGTTCAAACGGCTATATCTCGTCGAATTTCGTCGGAAATTTCCGAGGGAATTCGACGATTTCTCAGGGAAAGTAGCCGTGGGAAATCCGTCGGAAATTTCCGACGGAAAAATATATCCGTCGGAAATTTCCGACTGTTTTCCGACGGCTTCTTTCCCTGGGAAATCTGTCGGAATTCCCTCGGAAATTTCCGACGGAAACTTGTCCCTCGGAAAATCCGTCGGAAATCGGGTTGTTTTCTTGTAGTGGAATGTCAAATGTCCCCAAGGAAACGTGTTACAAAGATTAAGATCACTAGCGGCTTTTAGCAAGAATGGCTCCACGGGAGTTGCTTGTTAAAAAAATAGAGGACCGCCATCTTCAATCGATCCGACGAATATTTCTTCATTGCTAAAAACTTGCTCTCAATATCTTTGTATTTAATTGTTGATCCTACTCTGAAATGCTTTCCCACAAACTCTAAACTACCCAAGCTTTCATATGAACGAGGATACTTAAAGCAACTTAATCCAAAGATGAGCGCATATTCTTCTATTGAATAGCGGATAGGAACGCCGTTCACATCGAACCAAGCCTCTTTTATCTTATCAACAACCGATGTACGAAGAATAAGCATCCACATTCCCATCACCTTATGATTTTTGTCTCTAGGCATATGAAAGAAATGCTGGAACTGCTCGTGCTCTAAGAACCACTGCAACTCGTCAGCTCTTAGCAATGTGCTAATATTATCAACTTCCTCCTTAATATAACACTTAGCCGGAAATTTAAATGACTTGTTATAATCCTTGGGGTCATAATGCATACCCATCGGTTCCATTGGTTCTTATACTTCCTCTGCATCCTCTGAATTTTTTGATTCTTCAACAGAATCCTGCATTCAGAGAAAGTTCAAGTTAGTTAAACCAAGTTTTTCTCAGTTATATCAAACATATACGTTATACCAAGTTTTCCTCATTTTTACCAAACATGTAAGTTATACCAAGTTTTCTACAGTTACACCAAACATGCAAGTTAAACCAAGTTTTACTATTACACATGTGTTTCATGAAAATTTAAACAACATACCGGAACACTTTCACCAGAATCGGCTAAATCTTCATACGCGTTTTCATCAACTTCCGCTGATTGTTCTTCTTCTGAATGTGTTTCTTCATCATCTTCCACCGGTGTTTCTTCTTCTGAATGTGTTTCTTCATCATCTTCCACCGGTGGTTCTTTTTGAACATTCGTTTCTTCATCTTCCATATGTGATTCTTCTTGAACAAGTGCTTTCCGAACAAGACGAGGATTTGAATCGACTTTCTTTGCATTCTTAGTACGAGCCATTCTCCTTCACGAAAAATCAATCAATAGAAATCAATTAGTTCCGCTCACAAAAAAACACAAAATGAAAAAGAGAAGAATAAATCGATATAATGTTACTTGTTTATCGATTAATGTCCCTTATCTTGTTGGATTATCAAGTTTTTCATAGTTGTACTCTTGAAAAGAGAAAGGAACAAAGAGGAGGACTTGAGTCTTTAGGGTTTATTTGAAAAGGGGGAAAAAACTGCAAAATCGATTTAATTAAACCAAGAAGCTCCAAAAATTAGATGGGTTATTGGGTTTGGGTCGGATCCTTTAGGTTGGGTATGTAATTATCCTTAAAATTGTTTGTTATTTGGTCAAATAACACATATTTGAAATTAAAAATAAATCAAAAAAATAAAAAATAAATAGGAGTGCATATGGGATTTTGACTTGGAGTCAAAGGGTGATTGTTTTTAAAGATTATGAGAAATTAATAATAGATATTGTCGTGGGTATAAAAGGGGTTTATAGTTTGATAAACAAAAACATCTCAACTTTTCTTTTCTCTATAACGAACAACAATCTTCTTATTCTTATTAATTGTTTGGAACACGTTGAAATATCAGAGGTCAAGAACATGGCTCACCTTGGTTTATCGGGTGGCTTAGGATAAGAAAAGAGGACTCAACCGTTTAGACTCTCAGAAAGACTTTCGAGAAACGTATTAAGCAGTTCTCGCTCACTTTGATTGGGAGGATTCTTAATTAAAGTGTTCAAAAGTTGGATTCGGTGGTGGTGAATATGCCAAAAATCTGGCGATTAGAGGGACGAGTCGTGGGGGCCGACTTGGGAGGCGGAAAATTTCAGTTCAACTTTATGACGGAAACATAATTAATTGATGTGTTGCAGAACGGTCCATATCACTTTGACGGGTGGATGTTGGTAGTGGTTAGATGGGAGCCATGTATGGAACCATCATATCCGTGCATCATTAAGTTTTGGGTTAGTGTCTTGGGCCTCCAGATTCACATTTGGGACAAAGAATATACTCTGTTTTATTGGAGGCAATGTCGGAACGGTGGATCAAATAAACGACGTCAATGGTAGCTTCCTCGTGACGCTAAACTGCTATGAAGCCTTGGTGTTCAATTTGGTGGTTCCTTTTACTTTAGATGGAGGAGCAACATTGAAATTGAGTTATGATAAGTTGACGAACTATTGTAAACAATGTCATAAACTCACTCCCATATCATCGGAGTGCCCAGAGTTTAATGTTGGTTCAAAGCGTCACTATGACAGGCATGATGAAAGAAAAGATTCAAAAACAGATTTGGATCGCTTGATCAAGTAAAAGATGGTTGGGATAAGCCAAAAAATCCGGTGAAGAAAGCAAACTTATCATATGTGGACACGGTGAAGATGAACCACAAGCCTCAACAGGGTGGAATGGGATACGGAAGAACATATTGAGTAAGGAAAGTATACTAATTCAAATCAGAGAAATTAACAAAGAAACCAAACCCGATCGAGGCAATAGGCGACCTGCTGGCGGCTTCATTACTGTGACGGATTTTGATCCGGCGGTGGAGACACTTCGGGAAAACAAAATCAATCATAATGGACCAGTTAGGGGCAGTGGATCGAATTCAACGCCTTGGCCAAAATTTCTTTAGCAATGTGGTCGACAATGTGTCCAATACCCCGGTGGAGGTGACAGATAGCATAACAACGATCGGGTTACCATGCATCACTTAGACGGATCATGAAGAGGGAGAAATTGATGGGGTGAAGGAGCCCGAATTTAATACCGATGATTTGCTTAATATAGAAAGTGGGGACGAAACATATTTTGATTATGATGGTATGGAAAATACAATGGTGGAAGGCGTGGAATTAATACATATTTTTCATCACTTGATACATTGATTATAAGTGAATTAGAACCTCTTAATATGGCTATCGCTTGTATATCTTTGGGATCAAAAATGGTGAGGAGCTTAAAATCTCCTATGAAACCAATGTTAAGGGGATGTAACTCAAAAAAGGGGATGTAAATAAAAGAAATGAAGCTTAATCGATTTTGTGTCGCCTAGGAAGAATATTGCTAATCCAGATCAGTGTCTCAAACAGGTGCTTACGAAGAAGATGGCTGTCAAGAAGGAACTTGGGCAGAGGAACATAAAGGACGAGAAGAAGAAAAGGAAGGTGGCGATCCCGAAACCACCGGCTAAAACGTGAAAACACTATGTTGGAATTGTCAAGGCCTCGGTAATGAAGTGACGGAAAACACTTTGGCGGACTTAAAGAATAAATTAAGATCCGATATTATTTTTCTTTCCGAAACAAAATTTTTTTTTTTCTTTTATGCAAGATATTCAAGTTAAGTTTGGATTTTCTCATTTGTTAACGGTTGAACCACGTCGGTTAAGTGGTGGATTAGCTTTATTTTATAATAATGATATAAATTTGGAAGTTTTCGAATCAAATAATCGTATTATTGATGTTATTGTGCGAGCTTATGGTGTTATTACGTACATGTCCTTTGTTTATGGTGATCCCGTTACAAACAAACGTGAATGGGTATGGGAAAAGTTAACAAGAATTGGGATAACCCAGTCTAGTGCATGGATGATGGTCGGTGATTTTAATGCAATTACAGGAAACCATGAAACAATAAGAGGTGTTCAACGTCATTCATCAACTTTCATACCATTTAATAATATGATAAGACATTGTGGCGTCTGTTGGAAATCAATATTCATGGAAAGGAAAATAGAATAAAAAATAGTTCGGTGTAAATTAAATAGAGCGCTAGGAAATGCGGAATGACATTCCCTCTTTCCTCTATCAACAGTGAGATATATGGATTTAATAGGATCAGACCATAGACCTATTTTATTCAATCTAAATCTAAAATGGAAAATATAAAGGGTTCAGTTCGGTTTGATAAAAGATGGATTGGAAGAGATAGTCTGCAAGATGCTATTATGTATGGTTGGCAAAATACAAGACAAAAGGTGAATACGGGTATTGTTGATAGAGTAATTAATTCTAGAAAACACATCTCTCAATGGCGTAAAAATAATGTATTGCCTCGACGAGAAAATATTGAAAAATTAAAACAAGCTTTAGAGGAAACACAAAATGATGATGATATATCACATGAGGAGATTGTTCGAATCTCACAAAAGCTTAAAGAGGCATATAGAAATGAAGAAATTTATTCGAGACAAAAGAGTAGGAAACTATGGTTAAAAGATGGAGATCGAAATACAAAATATTTTCAAGCTACAACTAAGTTTAGGAGATCTCAAAATAAGATTATGGGGCTCTTTAAGGAAGACGAAACGTTGGAAGAATCTGAAACTCGTATTGAATTATCCGCGAAAGGATACTTTGAGAATCTATTTATCTCTTCTCTACATGGAACAAAGGTAATGGATCTAGATAATCTTATTCCAAAAGTTTCACCGGAGAAGAATAGAAAATTAACAAAAACGATCTCAGAGCAAGAAGTTCATAGGTCACTATTTCTTATGCACCCAGAGAAGGCTCCGGGACCCGACGGAATGAAGGCTTTGTTTTATCAAAGATTTTGGCCTCAACTAAAAAATGATTTAGTAGCAATGGCAAAAGAGGTTTTTGTTTACGGAAGATTGGATCCGCGGATGAATCAAACAAATATCTATCTAATTCCAAAAGTAGATAAGCCTATGCGAATGACAGAGTTTCGTCCCATAAGTTCATGTAATGTTTGTTATAAGATTATTTCAAAAGTAATGACATTAAGATTGCGTGGAATCCTACCAAGTATTGTGTCGGAAACACAATCAACGTTCGTTTCAGGTCGATTAATTACGGATAATATATTGGTGGCAAAAGAAATGTTTCATGGGCTAAGAACACATGATTCTTGAAGGAAAAAATTTGTGGCTATTAAAATAGATATGAGTAAGGCTTACAATCGAGTAGAATGGACATTTCTAGAAAAAGTGCTATTAAAACTAGATTTTGATAAAAAAAATGGGTTGAATAGACTATGGAATGTGTATCTTCGGTGTCCTATCAAGTTCTTATCAGTGGTCAACCTAAATGTTGCATTTTTCTGAGGCGGGGAATTAGACAAGGAGACATGTTGTCTCCTTATCTATTTATTCCGGCTAATATACATAAGGCGAAAAATGAAAAGAAAATCAATGGGCTAAAAATTGCAAGGGCAAGTCCGCCCATCTCGCATTTGTTGTTTGCGGACGATAGCTTGTTCTTTTGTAAAGCGGAACAAACAGAGTGTGAGAACACAATGAAAATTATTTTGGAATATGGTCTAATGTCAGGAAAAGAAATAAATTTTGACAAATCATCGGTTATGTTTGGGAAAGATATACCGGAGGCAACAAAAGTTTTAATTAAAAATTGTTTGAAAATACAAAGAGAAGGTGGAATGAGTACTTATTTAGAAATTCCCGAAAGTCTAGGAGGTTCAAAAACAAAGATTTTCAATTATATTAAAGAACGCCTAAATGAACGAATTAACAATTGGTCGGCTAGATTCTTATCAAAAGGTGGAAAAAGTGTTGATAAAATCAGCTGCTTTAGCTCTTTCGACATACATTATGTCGTGTTTTAAACTAACACAAGATTTAACATCAAAACTTACCTCTACAATTGCAAATTATTGGTGGAACACGAGTGGAAATAATAGAGGAATGCATTGGGTAAAATGGGAGGATTTGTGTTTGTCAAAGCAAGAAGGAGGATTAGGATTCCGTTCTTTACAACATTTCAACAAAGCGTTACTTTCTAAACAATTATAAAGATTGTATCAATTCCCTAACTCGTTAGTGGAAAGAGTTCTAAAAGGAACATATTTCAAAAATTATCATCCTTTAATGGCTAAAAAGCCTTATTCTCTGTCCTACGGATGGAAAAGTATATGGGAAACTCGAAACCTATTATTACGGGGAAACCAAATCAATGTATGCTCGGGAAGAGATATATCGGTATGGAGAGATCCGTGGATACCGGATATCCACCCATGGAGTTTAAATGGAAGGGGTCGATTTTTGTATCCAAATTTGAAAGTAGTTCATATGATTGATCAAGTAACAAATATTTGGCATGAATCCATTCTACAAGAAGTCTTGGACCCCCAAGATATTCAATTGGTCAAAGGAATAAAAAATTTCCGACATCGAAAACCGGATACACTTGTGTGGCATTATACGAAATCCAGAAAATATACGATAAAGTCGGGATATTGGTTAGCGCAAATCATTGAAAAAAAATATTATTGTTAGAAGCGACAAACCGAGATTGAAAAGCATGATCTCACATGTATGGAAACTAAAGTTTCTACCTAAGATAAAACATTCCTTATGGCAGTTATTATCGGGGAATATAAATGTGGCATCTAATATACATAAAATGGGTATTCAATGTTCGATATCTTGTAATTGGTGTGGATCGGACGAACAAACAACCGCCCATACTTTTTTCGAATGTCCTTCGTCGATTCAGACATGGGATTTGTCTCCAATCTCGACCGCGATTGGAGTGTTTCGTTCTCCAACGCTTTTTGTGAGTATGGACTTTCTATTTTTGAGAAATCCAATTCTAAAAGATTTAGCGGAAGAAGAAAAAAATGTATTTCCTTGGATTTTATGGTTTATATGGAAAACTAGAAATAAAAAGATCTATCAAGGAGCAGAACCAGAGGCTCCGGATATTGCTAAACACGCAATTAGCGAATTTAGAGATTGGAAGGATGCAACGAAATCTCCAGAGTCATAATTAATGGCTTACATTGGAAACGACTTAGGAATGGACAGCGAGGCAAATATTTTACGTTGTCAAGTGGATGGCTCTTGGAAAGAGCACGATCTCAAATAAGAAATTGGATGGACTTGCTTACAAGGCGATATTTGGCTCCGGATGGGAATTAGAAATTTGGATCGGTGTCTTTCCCCGTTGCATGCATAAGTGGAGGCTCTAATGTGGGCTATGAAGTGAATAGTTAAAGAAAATTCCTTGTGCTATACATTTGAAACGGATTCTACAGAGTTAGTAAATTTGGTTCGATGCATCAATAGAATAGTTTTCAGAGCTGAAAATGAAGATTCCTCGTTTCAACATTCGTCTTATCCCATGGAAGATTATTTAATAAAGAATGTTTAATGAAACTTTGTCTCAGTTTCATTATCGATAGTTCTGCACTTTAAATTGGTATCAAAGCGGCCACTTGTCGTAATATATACATGTTAGCGACAAAATTATATGTCAAACCAAAAGAAAAATCAATATTGGACCATTCAGAGAAAGATAGTGAAGACGAAGAAATAACCATCCTTGTTGAATCTATACAAATCGTTGAATTCATTGATGGAGAAGAAGTTTCAGAATCTGATTCAAAAGAAGAACTAGAAGATGAGCTTACTAAAACCTACAAAGAATTACATGATATCCTAGTCAAGATCGAAAAAGAAAAACAAGCATTGACTAAAGAAAAACTTCGCCTCGAAGCATTAGTTGTAGCACTATAAGAAGAATTAAGAGATGAAAAGAAAATCAGTCAAGATTATCTTAGACTAATGAAAGACAACTTAGTTTTGTTTGCAAAAGCAAAATATCTAGAAAACATCAACTGCACTTCAAGGTTAGCTAGATCAACAACATAGAAAGATTCACATGTTTGTTGAAACTAAGCAACTTGAAAAGATTCTAGGTTATGGAAGAACTGAGAAAGATAAAGGACGTTTGTGACATAATCGAGAAGATGAATCGAAAATCAGAGAAACAAATTTTGTATTTGCCTGTTGTTCTCGTCAAGAATAGAATACAACAAAAAGTAATAAAGGGAGGCAAAGTGGATGTTACTTTTGTTGAAAGAATGGGCACATTAAATCTCATTGCTACATGGTTAAAGAAAGAGTAACACGGCTCATACATAAAGGAAAATTCACTTGGACTGGATTTTGAAATCAAAGATGGGTAAAGAAATCCGATCTATATTAAATTGCATCAAGAATTACGTCAGACGAGTCATCAATAAGTAAGATACCTATCAGTGGTACTCTAATGATGAAGATCACTACATGTGACACATAAAGAAACTTACAAAGTGGTAAGAAAATTAAGGAAGAAAAGTTACATTTTGTTACGAAAGACAAAGATATTAAAGGTCAAAGAAAAACTGGTGATAAATTCTCATCAGTCAAATCTCGCCATTCCTCGCGAAGTCTCCCGAACTTCATCTTGACCAGCTCGACGTAGTTGAAACAAGATCAACAGACCTGAGTCCGCATCGATTTGTCCCTCTTAGCTCTCCCTCGACTCGGCGAGCTCTCGCCACCTCCACCTCTCTAGCCCTCGTCATTGCGACCTCTCAAATCCTCGCAAATTCTGTAACCACTTATCAATACAAAATGAGCTCAAGACTCACTTCGAAAACACGTATAAAACACTTCGCGAGTTGTGTATAAAGAGCATTACGACCCACATTCTACTTCTTTTTTTGATCTCACATCAAACACCTCCAACTAACACTTAGTAACTTTTACACCTTCAACAATAACCGGCGACAAGTAAAGCCACCAAGAAATTCATCGGAAAATCCATCATCGGCCGCTAACAACGCCGCTAGCATATCTTTCTTCCTCTCCGTCCCTCCTACCTCCTATCTTTTTCTCATCACAACCACCATCAAACGCGTCTGCCACTTTCCTCCTCGCCTAAAACACACATAAATAATAGTCTAAAAAACACAATTAAAAGGGGAAAAACGCCAAAAAATTCTTCAACTTACAAAAAAATGTCGTTTTAATTCTCCAACTCACGTTTGAGCCATTTTATTCCCCAATTTTTAAGCGGCTTATATTTAAATCCCTTTAAAGACTGTTTAAGAAATTTTATACCCGTAAAAAGTTAACCGTTAACTCAATTTTAAACGACATTAAATACCAAAACCACTGTGTAAAGTTTAACTCTAATTAAAACGAAAACTTATAAAACGACGTCGTTTTACTTCTTGAAAAATCCCCAAATATACAAATAACAAAATCGATTTTTTTTTCTCGATGGTTTGGTCAAGTGTAAGATTTGATTGTCCCATGGAGGAGGATGCTACCGAGATTCAATATTAGTGTAACATGTGCCATCGATATGTTAATGTAGGAACCGGATGAACGGATGGAGAAATCGATGATTCTAAACGGATGAAAATAAAGGGGAAGACTTACGATCACGGAGTCGAGTGTAAAATTTGTCCTTAATTATGTAAATCACCCGTAGTGAGATGGTTTGATGCGATTCCGAATCCTAGAATACAACCGTGGGCGTCTTCGTTACGCTTCACTCGCTAACAAAGCCTGGCGAACCCTTGCACATAGAATACTCTCGACACACAGAAGAGGAAGATTTCTGGTAACTGTTTTTTTTTTGGCGATGAGATCGTGAAAGAAAAAGGAAGGAGAAGGTCTTGTTTTATAGAACCGAAAAGATGCGAATCGCATTGGTTCAGTACGCCGGTTCGACATTTCGCACCGGTTCGTTATCACGCCGGTTCGGCTTTCGCGTTAGGTCGATTCAAGTTCGCTTCGAATTGATTTTGGTTCGATTTTAATGGGCCCAAAATTTGAGCCGAAACTTAATAAAAATTTTCTCCAAAAAGAACATCTTAATGGCCCGTTGGGCCACTCCCAAGAACCCGCGATCCGCGGCCAGGCCGGGCCGAGTTAGCGCGCGAGTGTGGTGTTTCATCTTTCCATGCCTTTTAACCTTTTTGAGACTTGATAAGAGTTGGATAGTTTATATACTACTCCAAAACTTTCCAAGTTTCCAATGTGGGACTTTGGTATCTATGTTGACTTTTCCAAGTCACAAGGTACCTACTTTGACCTCACATTTTTCATTCACTATTACTTTGATTTTGACATTCAAGTATTCCAAGTTATAATACAAATTATAAGCTTTCTAATGGAATCATAATCCGGTAATTCTGGGCAACGACCTTGCCGGAAAAGCCACCGGAAAATGACGAAAATCACTTGTCAAAAATCAAGTTCCAACAATCCCCCACATGAATAGAAATCCTAAACATATGATTACTAAAGAGACTCGATTGAAAATATCATGACTAGATCAACTATGAAGCTAGGCAGAGGACTTTTCGAGAGTATAACGTAAAATCACTATATCTGAGTTGGTAGCAATTTTTCAGCTTTGTACCAATCATAGTTAATACTAGTTGGATTTACTTGGCCAGGGAGTGAACATGAGGTCTTGGACCCCCCGGATTTCGATGTAAACCTAGACAACAAGTATAACACAGTTTCATTTTCTGACTGAACTAAGTTCTATATTGTGTTCATTTTGGCCTTGAACATACATGGTTTCATGAGTGAAATTGGAGAGTATAGCCTTTCCTTCTTTCTCCTAAAATCGGCCTTATTCACACTCATCCAGGTGATCTGCCATTAACTTTTGTAGAATATTTTGTAGTACTCTTTCACACAAAGTTATGGAATCGTTAAAAGAAAAATGCTTAACCTAATCACATACAGGAAAACACTGTTTCATCATCCTAGGAACTGGGTAGAGAAACTAGTATCACAGTGTTCTTGGCATACTTGGTTTGAAGTTGTTGTCCCCTTGAACCTATTTCTTGGGGATCTCCAGTCATATAAGTAGGGTTACCATCAAACTTTATCTTTGTTCATAGGCTTTAAACCCATTCCTCTTGATGATTTTTCGACTTGATCTCTTGTTAAACCTTTAGTGAACGGATCAACTAGGTTATCGGCATATTTTATATAATCTAACGTGAGTACTCCGGTTGAGATCAAGTTTCTGATGGACTTATGTCATCTTCGTATATGACGAGATTTTCCATTATACATTGTATTTAGTGCCCTAGAAATAGCCGATTGGCTATCACAGTGTACACGTAAGGCTGACACTAGTTTTTCCCACATGGGAACATCTTCCAAAAATTTTTGAAGCCATTATGCTTCTTGGGAAGCTTTATCAAGAGCTATAAACTCTGATTCCATTGTTGATTTGGCTATCACGGCTTGTTTTGAAGATTTCCAGGACACTGCGGCACCAGCTATGGTAAGGACATATCCACTTGTCGATTTTGAGTTTTTTTAATCGGTTGTCCAATTAGCATCGTTTTATCCTTCTAAAACTCTTGGTTCTTTACCATAGTGTAATTCGTAGTTTTTAGTATAACGTAGGTAATTTAATACTCTAGTTATTGTCTTCCATTGTTTATATCCTAGATTACTAGTGTAACGACTTAGTACATTAACTGTAGCGACTAGGTCGGGTCTTGTACAATTCGTTAAGTACATTAGACTGCCGATTATTCGTGTGTACTCCACTTGTTTGAGCGCATCTCCTGAGTTTTTGGTCAGGTGGATATGAGGGTCTACTGGAGTTTTTGCACTTCACTACAAGAAAAAAGTCATATAGCCACGGTCGTTCCGTGGCTATAGAAAAAATCCGTGGCTATTTAGCCACGGATTGCCACGGAAATTTGTAGCTACGACCGTATAGCCACGGATTTAACGTTATAGCCACGGATACGACCGTGGCTATATGACTTTTTTCTTGTAGTGCTTCCACTTGAATATTCTTTGAATTTATCAAGTATCTTTTGAGCATAATGCGATTGTGATAAAAATGATTCTCTCGTCATGTCTGTGAATTTTAATTCCTAGAATGACATCTGTTAACCCCATATCTTTCATGTCGAAGTTTCGACTAAGTAGGGTTTTGGTTTGTGTTGTCATGTCATGTCTTTATTGCTACCAATAATGAGCATGTCATCAACATATAAACCCAATAAAACGTATCCATGTGGAGTACATTTCATGTATATGCATTTATCACAGTCGTTTGTGCTAAAACCATTTGACATCATTAAATTGTCAAATTTTTCATGCCATTGTTTTGGAGCTTTCTTGAGTCCATATAATGACTTGACAAGTCTACAAACTTTGTGTTCTTGTCCTGGAATGACAAAACCTTCAGGTTGCTTCATATAGATTTTTTCTTCTAATTCTCCATTTAGAAAAACTGTTTTTACATCCATTTGATGTATTTCTAAACCTCTTAAGGCGGCGATGCCAACCAAAATTCGTATGGATGTTATCCGAGTCACCGGAGAATAAGTGTCAACGAAATCTAGACCTTCTTTTTGTCTGAAACCTTGTACTACAAGTCTAGCCTTATACTTGTCTATGGTGTCATCGGTTTTCAGTTTTGTTTTGAAAATCCATTTACAACCTATTGCTTTAGACCCCTCAGGTAAATCGAAAATTTCATATGTATTGTTTTGCAAAATAGAGTCGAATTCACTATTGATCGCTTCCTTCCAATGAGGTGCGTCAGGTATAGACATGGCTTCCTTGTAGGTCTTTGTTTCGTCTTCTACTAGAAAAGCTTCTGCTAGAAAAACCATTAAAAAATCTCCATCGGAGGATTTTTCTTTAAGAGCTATTTTGCTTCGTATAGGCTCATTTTCTTCTTCATCCAAATCCATTGGAGAAGTTCCGGAAGTGTTTGCCTCGTTTGAGGTGTGTGCTTCTCTTCGATCGAAAGTCCTTTTAGGACATTGTTTTTCTTTACAAGGAAAGATATTTTCAAAGAAAGATGCATTCTGGGATTCGATTATTGTATTAACATGAATATCGCTTATGTCTAATTTTTGTACAAGAAATCTATAAGCGCTGCTATTGTGTGCATAGCCTATGAAAATACAATCGAAAGTTTTAGGTCCAATGGTGACCTTTTTGGGTGGTGGAATAACAAATTTTGCAAGACAGACACCCCCACACGTTGAGGTGTTTATACGTTGTGCCATTTTCTTTATTTGGTATTTGTTTAGTATACTATTAGTAGTAAGCAAGGATCCCCCCCCCCTACATTGACTAGGGTAACCCTGATTCTTTCAACATTGCATTCATCATTTCCTTAAGAGTTCGGTTTTTTCGTTCCGCAACTCCGTTGGATTCTGGGGAATAGGGAGCAGTAGTTCGATGTATGATACCATTTTGTTTACAAAACTCATTAAATGGTCTGTCATACTCGCCTCCTTTATCGCTTCTTACTACTTTAATAGTTTTATCAAGCTGGTTTTCAACTTTTGGCTTATACTCTTTGAACTTTGACAAATCCTCGTCTTTACTATGAATGTCACAAATACTTTTTACCACCTCGAGTTTGTATATATTTAAGATCACATAAATATGTATGTATTAAACTCAAAGGTTCGGTTGTTTTTTGAACGGGTGGGGATGGGGTTTTTGTGAGTTTAGCTTTGACACAAACTTCACATTTTTCTTTACTTACTTTGCATTTGGGAATCAAGTTTAAACTCATTAACTTTTGCATGGATTTGTAATTAACATGTCCTAATCTTTCATGCTAAACATTAAAAGACTCAACCAAATAAGCAAATTATGTTTTATTCATTGATGTGTTATCGTTTACAATATTAACGATATTATCAGGACGAAGGATTGTCATTATACATATTTTGACAAGTCCTTCTTTTACATAACCCTTTCCCAAATACACCCCATTCTTCTTAAGGACCAACTTGTCCGCTTCAAAGTTGATGCCAAATCCTGCTTTGCTCAACAAATTTCCCGAAATCAGGTTCTTTCTCTAGTCCGACACGTGCTTGACGTTGTTGAGCGTGAGTTCACGTCCTGAAGACAACTTCAACACCACTTTGTCGCAATCTTCAATCTTCGAGAAAGTCGTGTTTCCCATGAAGTGTTGCTCTTGACTTATGCTCTTTTGATAAGTAGTAAACATCGTCTTATTTGTGCAAATGTGTGTGGTTGCTCCTGTGTCATACCACCAATCCTTTTGGTTATCATTAACCATGTTGACTTCGGACACCACAACGCACATATCCTCTTGAGTAAGATAATCTTGAGGCTTACTATTATCTTTTTTAGGAGCGCTTCGACACACATCAGATTTGTATCCCACTTTACCACACTTGTGGCATTTTTCCTTGAACCTCTTATCCGATCTGCCATGCTTCTTCAAGTTTGTTGAAGAAGATGGTTTCAAGGAGGATTCTTTGAAGTCCTTTTCACCCCTTTTACGTTTTACCTTGTTTTTGACTTCAGCCATGTTCACCACGTTTTCTTCCGGGGGAGAGAAGTTAGAGCGGTTATCGGCTTTGATCCTAATCCTTGTGATGAGATCGGAGAGCGTCATTGGCTTCTTCTTCTGTTTGAGATAGCTTTTGTAAGTTGAACAACTCGGAAGGAGTTTCTAAATGACACAATTGACCGTGAAGGTCTCATCTATCGACATCCCCTCGGTCGCAATGTCATGGCACAAAAGACTCAAAGCATAGACTTGTTCCATGATGGGTTTTGAATCCACCATCTTGAAGTCGAGAAACTTAGCAACCACAAATTTCTAACAACCAGCATCGTCATATTTGTACTTTTTCTCTAAAGCCAACCAAAGTTCCTTAGAAGTCCTTGCTTCTTGGCTATAGAACTTGTAAAGCGGATCAACAAGGCGACCTAAGATCCAAACTCTGCATATGAAGTCATGATGCTTCCAAGCATCCACCGCGGCAACAACGTGAGCATCTGTGAATCCAAAAGGAATAAGTGGTGGATCCTCTTTAAGGAACTTCTCGGCGTTTATGTTGCCTCTCTGTGCCATAGTAACAGGTAGTTGTGACATGCCTAGAAACGAGTTTTGTTCAACCGATGGTGGTTGAAGACGAACTCCAAACAAGTCTCTCATTACTGTGTCGAGAGGTGTGACACCCGGAAGCGTAGTGCTTGTGGATCCAACAGGGGCGGACCCAAAAGGTGTGAACCCAACAGGTGCGATTCCACCAGATGCATCTCCTGATGCATTGACTGTGGTGTCAACAGGCGTGTAGCCATCGGTTTGTCCATCAACCGGACTTGTGTTCGTCATATTGACGTTGGTATCATCGGTTGCCATCTGTCAAAATAGAGAACCGAAAATATCAGATTACGATAATAGTTTCGCAAACTCGCGTAAAGCGTTCGCGGAAACAAGAAGATGATAGAATTAGTTATGAAAGAAAGAAATTATCGCGAAGACGTAAACGAATCGCGAACAAGAAGGGAGAGAAAAGTGTTTAGAAAACCGTTTTAGAAATCGAGAATTTCTCAATCCGATTCAACGCGCAAGCGAGAAACGGATTTACAGAATTAAGATGTAGGAACCGAATGAACGGATGGATAAATCGATGATCCAAAACGGATGAGAATTAAGGGGAAGACTTACGATCACGGAGTCGAGTGTAAAACTTTGTCCTTAATTTTCTAAATCGCCCGTAGTGAGACAGTTTGATGCGATTCTGAATCCCAAGATACAACCGTGGACGTCTTCGTTACACTTCACTCGCTAACGAAGCCTGGCGAACCCTTGCACAGTGTATACTCTCGAGACACATAAGAGGAAGATTTTTGGTAACTATTTTGTTTTTGGCGATGAGATCGTGAAAGAAAAAGGAAAGAGAAGATGTGGTTTTATAGAACCAAAAAGATGTGAATCGAATTGGTTTAATGCGCTGGTTCGACTTTCGCGGCGGTTCAATTCAAGTTCGGTTCGAATTGATTTTGGTTTGATTTTAATGGGCTCAAAATTTGGGGCGAAACCTAATAAAAAATTTCTCCAAAAACAACATCTTAATGGCCCGTTGGGACACTCCCAAGAAACCGCGAACCGCGATCCGCGGCCGGACCATGCCGAGCCGAGCGAGTGAGCGCGCGCATGTGGTGTTTCACCTTTCCATGCCTTCTAACCTTTTTGAGACTTAATAAGAGTTGGATAGTATATATACTACTCCAAAACTTTTCAAGTTTCCAATGTGGGACTTTGGTATCTATGTTGATTTTTCCAAGTCACAAGGTACCTACTTTGACCTCACATTTCTCATTCACCATTACTTTGATTTTGACATTCAAGTATTCCAAGTTATAGTACAAACTATAAGCTTTCTAATGGAATCTAATCCAGTAAATCCGGGGAACAACCTTGCCGGAAAAGCCACTGGTAAAATTATGAAAATCATTTGTCAAAAATCAAGTTGCAACAGTTAATCCGTTAAATCGAAGGCGGATATCATCGCTTGACAATACGGTTTTGTTGAAGAAATTGTCACCACTCTTGTTGAACCTGTCACGACCGATCACCACCACCATCATGAAGCTTCAGATTTTTAGTGGGCTTCGATTGGGAATTTATTATATGCTTCGGCTTCTTTCAACATGAATTTCACGGGATCGACGGCGACGAGAATGATTTGGGTATTTGCAAAGATTTGTATCGGAAAGAAGAGAGATTTAAGAGTTTTTGTGGTAGAGATGATGATAAGAAGAAAGTGGGAGGTTCAACGAGTGGAGAAGAAAGCCAATAGTGGTTGAAAGAAGCCATTGATTCATAGAGAATAGAGAGAAGAGATGGTCGGCCTTTTTTATACGTTTCTATGGTAAACTCGTTGTTACAAGATGACAACTAATTAGATAAACTTTTCAAAAAAAATAATTCTATGTTGTTAGGTTAGATAATCGTGATTTTAGTGGTAGAGGAGGAAGAATACAAAATGTAAAAGTGGGATTTGACAAAAAAGGAATTTTTGGAAGTGTCAAAACGACGTAGTTTTGGACACTTTTGTTTAAATTATGACTGAACAATAAACATAACATTTTAATATTAAACGTTGTTTAACATTAAATAAATGTTGACTTTTTACAATTTTAAAATGGTTTGGTCAACGTTTATACGAATTTAAATGTTTGCTGCTTAAAAGTTGGGGAATAAAATGGCTCAAATTTGAGTTGGGGAATTAAACGGCATTTTTTGTAAGTTGAAGAATTTTTTGGCGTTTTTCCCCAATTAAAAGCTACATAAAACAGTAAAATATATATATATATATAAATACTTTGATGGCTTTGCGATAAGTAGTGGAGAAGAGAGGGAAATGAATAGAAAAGAAGCCTTCGATGACAAGAAGATACTCTTTCCTTAAACTCTCACTCCACTCTCATGGATCTCTACTCATCAATTGTTACACCGTTAACTCAAAACATTATCTATATACATCATCACCGTTAACTTTTTACAATAAAAAAATAAATACTTACTTATTTAATTCCTTATATGAGGATATTTTTTAGTTTACTATTTTGGCTTCTTCCATGAGGAGAACACGAGAAGACCAAAAATCAAGATTAAACCGGACTAACCGGTGAATATCAAGCATAAGATAATTTATAATAACCAAAGAATTAGCAAAACTCATGGTTAGAGAATGCATACGTTTATGCAAAGCGCTTTTCATTAGAGCAAAGAGCCTTTCATTAGAAGCAAAGACTGTTTTCCCAAGAGATTACATATAGAAGCGGGATAAGAGCATTCGAATAGCTTCCCTTCGTTTTGTAAAATGAACCGGTTTGTTTCTGGGTCAGCTGAGAAAATTCTCGGTTCAGCAAATAGATGTGTCATGAAAACTGAACCGATTCGGTTTACTCTCTCGTGGATGAAAGGCTTTGGGTTCTCTATTTTGTAAGCTGAGATTAGTTGTTGAAACTCTCCTATTAGAGGAAGACCGAGACATCCCATAGGAAGACCTAATTGCCGATAACGAGTGCGGTGGAGGAGGAGGAAAGCGGCAGAGATGGTGGAAAGGAGGAGGAAGGCGGTGAAGGAGAAAGATAAAGCCATTGATGATTGTAGAGAGAGATAGATAGAGAGAAAGAGTATTAATAAAGAAAGAATTGAAGAATCAATTTTCCCCAAATTCTACAGCATAAAATTGATATGGCCAGCCTGTGGCGAGTTGTAATCGGCGGCCAAGGCAACAATCCAGAGGATCACGGAGACGTCGAGTTTTGGTCTAACCCTGAACGAACTGGTTGGCTCACGAAATAAGGAAAATACATCAAGACTTGGAGACGCCGATGGTTCGTGCTGAAACAAGGTAAGTGTTAGAATTTAGAAGAGATTATGAGTATAGACCCGAGAATTCTTGAGATAATGAGCTTAAATGTATATCAGTAGATCTAGTTTCACGAAGCTTAAAAATGAAAGTTGTATCAACACATACATATATAGAGAGAGTCTCTAGTGATGGAAACGCTAGTAGTAAATGAGCTTGTAATCAACTTGGGGTAATACTCTCCCGCAAGCTTAGCCTAATAAAATAGCTAATCTTGGAAACCGCTCAACAAACCTCGTTAAAACCAGAATGGAAAAACAACTTGGGATAAAACCACATTAAGGAAAAAGAGTGTACGCTTAAACGGCTAGGGGTCTTTCTTCAAATCACCCAACAAGCTTCTTTGAACTTTATTTGGCTTGATTGGGTTTCTTCTACTTGATGCAACCTTTGCTTTTGAAAAGTTGTTGCATTCTCCCTTGAGTAAGGTTGGTTCTTCTTCACGGCTTGCTCTTTACAAGCTTAAGTGTGAATGGATTATGAACCTTATTGAATAAAATTAGAGCTTTCTTGAATAAGTTTAGAGCCTTCTAGAATAACTTTTAGTCTTCATGAATAAATCCAGAGCCTTCCAAAATAACTTTCAGCCTTCCTGAATAAATCCAGAACTTTCCTGAATAAGTTGAGGACCTAGCGAGTGCCCATGTTCTTGATGGCTAGCTTTCACACTAACTTCACCTTTATCCCTGTGGAGTGAGAGTAGCACTCTTACCAGATTACTTGTGAACTATCACTTGGCTTGTCAAGTTCAAAAGCCTCTCCCTTTTTTCTCTCATAGCGACCAATTGTTCTGATGAGCCATAAGTGAGGAGAGAGAGTGATGTGCCCCAGTACGTGGAGCCAAGCCGGCTTGAAGATCAGGAACCAGGCCGATATGAAGAACAGAACGTCCCGGACATGTCAGCCAATGTACACTCCTCGGATCATACCTCACAATCTTGCCGAGCCGTGTACCGGATCGACCCACGGACGTCCGGATCAAAACTTCAACAAGATTCTCGATCAAATGACCGAGCCGACCAAATTGGGAGTTATCCGCGACGATCAACTCGATCTTCCAAGACAAACGGATCCGAGGCCGACCGAGGTTTCTCCCTTCTGAACCATTTGGCCCGTACCGCATGTGCTGATGGCCGTATTGAGGAATTGACCGGGCCCTTTGATCAGATTTCGCACTTTGATCGTCTTGATTTCTCTAAGGCCAAGATTCTCAAGCTTTCAAGGGACTTAGGCCGCACTTGGACTGAATCAGTCCTTGAAGAACTTCCATCCGACCGTACTTACCGTCCCGGGTGCATGCTACTCCTAACCGCGGCGCATGAAACATCGAGCATAGACCAAGTAGCCGAAAAGACATAAAGCAGCCGAAAGGTCATCTTTTGCTAAGTCAACAATAAATTCCGCGCCAACATTAAATAATTAGTCAAAGACCTCTTTTTCGATGCATTGTTTTCCACATCCCCAATTTATGTCTTTGACTAGAAAATCCTATAAGTATGTAGTCCTTTCATGGGAATAAGGATATCGAATTTTGTATTAACTTTTTAGAGTTTCACTCTTTGTTCTTTGAAAGAACTTTTCTTGTTTCTTGGTGAGTCATATCCAAGCAAACACTCCTCAAATCGTTGGACTTGTGCGTCATATCAAGCAACGACGAGAGAACCTTCACTTGGTGGTCTTGTGCGTCATATCAAGCACCAATTGAAGTCGGGAATATCAAAGGCCTTTCCGCAACCTTTGTGCGACCCTTCAATCCATCTAGTTCTCCTTCCGGAGTCCATATCCAAAATCGTACCATTAGAGTGATCCAGTTCCTAGGGTCCTTCAAGTGGTATCAGAGCCACTCTTCTGGTATTTTCTAATTCATTTCATCTTCTCATCTTTTCATCTTCTTCTTTCTTCAATAAACACTTCTTATTCTACCTATCTTAAATCCGGGCCCCTCATTACCATCCGATTATAAAAAATAAAAAAAAATAAAAAAAAGAAAAGAAAAGACAAAAGAAAAGAAAAAGTTTCAAATTCATATTTACGGATTGGTGGTGGAAGAGAAAGCCTGCTGGCTGAGGAGAAATCCATCCTTTGAGGTGGTTAAAACGGATTCCAAACACAAAATCTCTTATCTTTCTATCTTAAAGAAAATTCCCTTTTTGTTTGCTTAGACTTGTCCATTGGGATTCCTAGATTCGTTCTTCTTAGAACCTTGAGTGGAAACTCGTTTGTGAGATCACCAAAAATCTGAGGGAAACACTTGAGTGGGCGAGGATCAAACACTTGAGAGAGTGAGAATTTTTATCTAACGTTTGTTGTTTAAAGAACTTTCAGGAACCATGAGTAGTGACGAAGAAAGAAACCGACCCGAAAACTCTAACCATGGATTATCTAATTTTCAAATGCGTGCTTTGAATGATTCTATGGCTAACATGATGAATGCAGGTTTAGAACAGATTCACCAACGACTTGATGAGCTTCAAACCAGCCGACAAACTCATGATAAGACCGAAGCAAGAAGAGGTCGCCCAAGTAGGCGCTACCGGTCCAACGATGAGATCCACGAGGAAGACGTCCAAGAGGATGAAGACCGATCAACCAACCGGCCCAGGAGAGGTCAACGAAACCGAGAACAAGGTGATTTCAATCCATTTGCTAGGAACGATAACGTTAATAATCACCTAGGAGGATTAAAACTGAAAATCCCAACTTTTAGTGGTAAAAATGATCCGGATGCCTTCCTTGAGTGGGAAAGAAAAATTGAATTGGTTTTTGATTGCCAAAACTTGTCCGAAATTAAAAAGGTTAGATTGGCGCCACCGAATTCACGGGCTATGCTATTAACCGGTATGATCAAGTTGTGACTCATAGGAGGAGAGCGGGTGAGAGACCAATTGAGACATGGGCCGAGCTTTCCATGCCGATGAGGAAGCGATTTGTTCCTACTCACTACCACCGTGAACTACACCGAAGCCGAGGCGTTTGCTTCAAGGCACCAAGTCCGTAGAAGACTACTACCAAGAGATGGAAGTCTTGATGATCAAAGCGGATGTAGAAGAGCCATTGGAAGCCACTATGGCACGGTTTCTTTCGAGGACTCAACCGTGACATCCAAGATCGAATGGAGCTTCAAGAGTATGTTACTATTGAGCGAGATGCTACACAAGGCCATCTTGATCGAACAACAAGTCAAAAGAAAAGGCTACTCAAAACCGGCCTTTACTCCTAAACCAAGCTATCAAGACAAGGGTAAGTCGTCTACCACAACAAATAACGCTTTTAAAACCGATGCTCCTGCTCGTTTTGACAAAGGAAAGGCGATAGAGACTTCCGGCCGAGCAAGAGACATTAGGTGTTTCAAATGTCAGGGCCTAGGACATTATGCCAAGGATTGCCCAAACCAACGTGTGATGATTCTCATGGAGAATGGTGACATTGAGTCTGAGGAGGAAGAGGAAAGTAAGGAAGATTTGGGTCCTATCTTTGATGAGGAGGAAGACGCTTTCGATTATCCCCATCACGGACCGCTTCTTGTTACTCGAAGATTATTAAGTGTACAACCCAAAACCAACGACAAAGAACAAAGGGAGAATCTCTTTCACTCTCGTTGTTTAATCTCTGAAAAAGTTTGTTCTTTGATCATTGATGGAGGTAGTTGCACTAACGTGGCTAGTGACACCCTTGTAAAGAAACTTGGGCTCGCTACTCGGCCTCTTTCTCATCCTTTCAGGTTGGAATGGCTCAATGAGACCGGAGAACAATATGTCAAGGAACAAGTCACAATCCCCCTTACCATTGGACGATATGAGGATGAGGTCGTCTGCAATGTTCTTCCCATGGACGCCTGCCATATCCTTTTGGGACGCCCGTGGCAATTTGATAAGAAAGCCGTTCATGATGGTTTCACCAACCGGCACTCCTTTGACCATAAAGGGAAAAAGATCACACCGGTACCTTTGACACCTTCGGAAGTTCACCAAGACCGGATCCAACTCAAAAAGAACCGGGACAAAGAGACCAAATCGGCTGAACCAGAATCCTCTAAAAGAAACTCCAATTTCTTTATCAAAGAAAACCAGGTTAGAAAATCTCTTTACTCTCAAAAGCCATTTCTTTTACTTGTGTACAAAGAATCCTTGATGGTTTCATCTTCTGACCTTGCACCGGAGGTTCCGAGTGAGCTTTTAGATATTTTGCAGAATTTTTCTGACGTTTTTCCAGATGAAAATCCTAAGGGATTGCCACCAGTACGAGGCATCGAGCATCAGATAGATTTTGTTCCAGGCGCATCTTTGCCGAACCGGCCAGCCTATCGTACCAATCCGGTGGAGACCAAGGAGCTTCAAAAACAGATTGGAGACCTTCTTGAGAAAGGCTATATCCGAGAAAGCCTCAGTCCTTGTGCCGTGCCCGTACTACTTGTGCCCAAAAAGGATGGGACTTGGCGCATGTGTGTGGATCGCCGCGCCATCAACAACATCACGGTAAAGTATAGGCATCACATTCCTAGACTAGACGATATGCTAGATGAGTTGCATGGTTCATGTGTTTTCTCTAAGATTGATTTGAAAAGTGGTTATCATCAGATAAGAATGAAAGAGGGTGATGAATGGAAAACGGCATTTAAAACCAAACTAGGATTATATGAATGGCTTGTGATGCCATTTGGGCTTACTAATGCACCTAGTACTTTCATGCGGTTGATGAATCACGTTTTGAGATCTTTTATAGGTCATTTTGTTGTAGTTTACTTCGATGACATTCTTATTTATAGCAAAAACCTTGAAGATCATAGGAAACACTTGAAATCTGTTCTTGAAATTCTTAGGAAAGAAAGACTCTTTGCAAATCTTGGTAAATGCTCTTTTGGAACAGATCACGTGGTGTTCTTAGGTTTTGTTGTAGGTGCTGATGGACTTAGGGTGGACGAGGAAAAGATCAAGGCCATCCGTGATTGGCCGAGTCCAACATCCGTAAGTGAAGTAAGGAGTTTCCATGGACTTGCCGGTTTCTATCACTACAAGAAAAACGGCAAATAGCAACGCCGTTTTTCGTCGCTAAATCGTCGCTATTGGCAAATAGCGACGATTTAGCGACGAGAATATTTTCGTCGCTATACGCTCGTCGCTATTCAATATTCGTCGCTATTCAATATTCGTCGCTAAATCGTCGCCATTTTCAAATCGTCGCTATTTCGTCGCCAATGTAGCGACGCCACATAATCGTCGCTAATTATATTTCGTCGCTAATTTAGCGACGAATTAGCGACGTTTGTCGTAAAATATTAGCGACGAATTAGCGACGTTGGTCGTAAAATATTAGCGACGAATTAGCGACGTTGGTCGTAAAATATTAGCGACGAATAAGCGACGGTATAAAAAAAAAATTTCCAAATTAAATATTTTGCGAAAACAAATCCTTGCTAATTCGTTGCTAAATTAGCGACGAATTAGCAACGATGTGTTAACACATCGTTGCTAATTCGTCGCTAATTTAGCAACGAATTAGCAAGGATGGCTTGACACGTCCTTGCTAATTCGTCGCTATATTAGCGACGAATTAGCGACGATTTAAAAAAAAAAATTTAAAAATAAACAAATTTAAAAAAAACAAATTTTAAAAAAAACAATTATAAAAATATTAAAAAAATACAAAATATTTTAGAAATACAATAAATTAAAACTAAACAGCGGGATCAGCGGGATCATCGGGATCGACGACGTAATCGTCAATCCCGATATCACGTCCGAGGTCTTCGAGCTGCCGCCGCCGCTACATCCGGAGGGATCACCGAGGCCGAGTTGGTTGGACTCCCCGTCGCCGCATCAACCTCGCGAGGTTTGGACTTTCCATCGCGATGATGGAGAAGAAGTCCGTGATGTTCGATAGCGGACTTCTTGTGCCGCGAGCGCTCCCTCAACCGAACATTCTCTTCGGCGTGATCTTGGGCGGTGGGACGAGGCTGCGAAGAAGAAGCGGCGGGAACCGTCTCAATCGAACCGACTCCAAAAGTGCGGTTCTTCTTCGTCTTCGGGGCCACCTATATAGACAATTTAAAATCGTTAGATATTAATAAAATAAATATTATTTTGAATTAAATTAAATTATTTTAAATTATTACCTCATAGTAGATCTTGTCGCACTCGGTGACCGACAACCGTCCCGAGGAGTTGACCGAACTACCTTCGGTCGACGTCGAACCACGACTAAGCCGCTCGGCGACTCTAGCCTCATATGCGTTCACGATCTTTTCGGATCGTGAACTCACATAGGTCCCGTCCTTCCTCTTCCGGACCTTCTTCAAAATTTCTACAATGGGCGGAAGTTCGCCCATCTCCTCGCGCTATTGAAAATTATAATTAAATTATATATTTTTAAATTTTATATTATTTGAAAAAATAATGAAATTTTAAATATATATTAATTAATACCATCTTTATACGCCGTTCGGCGTAAGAAGTCGGTCCCGAGGTGTGGACATATGGACCGGTCTCGTCGATCGGTGTGAGTCGGGACTTGGAGCGCCTACCCGCAACTTGAACCGAATGCGGGTTCGTCCAATAGTCGCAAAGGCCCTTCCACACCGCTCCATCCATTGCTATGGGTTTCGCCTCGTCTCCCTTCTTCGACCACTTCGTCTTCCATTTGTTGATAATCCCGGTAAGACGATGCATGACTTTCTCCTCGAAACCCTTGCGGACTTCAAACATGTCTTCCTCCCGCCAATGCCATTTTTGCTATTTGAGTTTTTTTAAATATTAAAATAAATTTTAAATAATAAAAAAATAAATTTTGTAATAATTATTACATTTTATATAATATATATGTTATTTTATTACAATAAATATTTATATATTAACTTTTTATAATGTTTAATTTTTTAAATTTAAATAATTAAAAATTTTACTTACCGCAAAAGATTCGAACCGATGTCCTTGATATAAGGAGGGGTCCGCGACCGGTTGACGTGCGGCTCCACGAAATACGTCTTCATCACATCCGAGACACTCCTACTAACCTTGTTATCGCAAAACCTACGAAAAATAAATTTATCGTTAGCAATTATTATATTTGAAAATCAATTAATTAAATAATATAAAAATCAATTAATTAAAATAAATCAATTAATTAAATAATATAAAAATCAATTAATTATTAAAATCAATTAAATAATTACCAAAATGTCCCTTGTGGCCGCTTGGAATGGAGCAACGGTAGGTACCGGTGGCTCTCCCGCCGAAGAAAGTCGAGGATCCGCCGCATGTGCGGTCCAAGATGCCGAGGTGGTGGTAAATCGACGGGGGGATCGGTGGAGCATCGGGAATAGGATCTTGACTTGGGTTTTGTTGGGGTGGGTCTTGTTGGGGTGGGTTTTGTTGGGATGGGTTTTGTTGGGATGGGTTTGAAGTAGAGGTGAAACCGAGATCGGTTCCTTATGAAATTATAGTAATGAGGGGGTTGGTTATTTTGAGACATGTTTTTGAAGTTGGGTTTTGGAATTGGGTTTTTTAGAGAGATAAAATATTTTAGAGAGAGAGAGAGAATGAGATTGTGGGAAAAAATGAGAAGTGTCGTCGGGTATATATAGGATTTTGTGTCGTTGCTAATTCGTCGCTAAATTAGCGACGAATTAGCAACGATTCGTCGCTATTTCGTCGCTTCTTTTGGTTCAAACCTTTTGGTTTCCCACCCGCGGCAAACAAAAAAAAGGCGACGATTTAGCGACGATACAATATAGCGACGATTTAGCAACGATTCGTTGCTATTTCGTCGCTATATGGTAACGTGACACGAAGCGATTTACATCGTATTTAATAAGTACATGCATGTCGAATTCGTTGCTATTTCGTCGCTATGTATATTTAGCGACGATTTAGCAACGAATCGTTGCCAATTCGTTGTTAATTCGTAGCTATATGTTAACATGACACGAAACGACATTCATCGTATTTCCAAGTACGAGGATGTAAGGAGGTTTAACATTAGCGACGAAATAGCAACGAATTCGTCGCTAAATCGTCGCTAAATGTCAATAGCGACGAAATAGCAACGATTCGTTGCTAAATCGTCGCTAATGCTAAACCCTTATTTTAGGGTTTGGAACCCTAAATTCGGTTTGTATCGTTTTTTTACCACTTTTTCGTTAAAACGAGTTTATAACATTGATCATATGAAGTCACAAACTCAATATATGACAAAAAAACTTGTAAACTAGTTTATTATGAACTTTATAGTATAAACTCTTATAAGTTATGGTTTACTTAGCTTAAATGTGTTAAGTATAATTTTGTAATCTATAATTTTTATTGGTTTATACAAATATATTACTAGTTTTGTACACTTTTTTAGTTAAGTAAAACTCGTATAAATCGATATTAAGTGGTGTTTTAGGGGTTTAAAGTTCGAAGGATTGCAACGACTTAGCAACGAATTGGCAAGAAATCATGATTAGCAACGAAATGGCGACGATTTAGCAACGAAATGTAATTAAGTTTAGCGACGATTTAGCAACGATCTTGAACCCCTAAATCGTAATCCATCGAAAATTAGATTTTTTATAAATCGTTGCCAATTCGTCGCTATATTAGCGACGAAATGGCAACGAAAGAAGCGTAGCGTTGCTAAATCCTCGCTAATTAGCGACGACTTAGCAACGGAAATTACAAATCCTGGCTATTTCGTTGCTAAATTAAATATTATTTTAAAAAAAAATAATTACAAAAACACACACAATTATTACAAAAACACACAAAGATTACAAAAACACACACAAATATTACAACTAACACATGTACACAATTATATTACAAAAACACAAAGAAAATTATTCATTATTATCGGAATCAACGATTCGATTTCGCTACTTTCATCGAATTCATCCGCACCTCCGTCGTCTTCATCATCCACAATATCTTCAACAACTTGATTATCGGGGTCGACAAGAAATACATCTTCCGTCGATTGATTTGTTGGAATGATTGTCCCACTAATGACATCTTGTTGCATAGGAACTTCATCGTTACCCATAATTAAACCTCTTGGAACGATTCGGACTACCGCACTCCATGCTATACCGCTAGTCTTAACCCGAGGATAAGGTATGAAAGTAACTTGTTCGGCTTGCGATCCAAGGATAAAAGGTTCAAACTTCCGATATCGTCGTGATCGGTTGACGTCAATCACACCAAATTTGTTGTACCGAACACCACGACCGAGTGTTGGATCAAACCAATCACATTTGAAGAGGGTTGTTCGTAAATTGACTAATCCCGGATATCGCACTTCAATAATATCCGTTAGAAGACCATAAAAAACTGAATCACCCGACACGGTTACCCCATAATTCGCGGTTGCTCGACGTTGACCATGACTTAAGGTGTGGAACACGTAACCACGAGTGAAATACATAGGAGAAGTTGTGATCTTTCCGAGCGGTCCTTGTATTAACTCGCGAAACCACACCGGATACGTTGTGTCACCCTATGCGATCTGCGTTTTCGGCCAAGCCGCAAAATCTCGTTCTTTAAGAGCGGTTACTTCGTCTTTTGAAAGCCCCGGATAAACCTCATCCACTTGCTCCTCAAACATTCTAAAACAACGCGAAAACCGAATCAAAATTAAATATTTATGCATAATGGGTTTGCGAATGAATAGTTTCATGCATACCTTTCAAAAGGTCGGGCATATTCACAATTAAGGAGGATGTAAGTATGTGCGCTTTGCCGATGTTGATCACTTTCCCACCAAACTTCTTTTATTTTTCCGGCAGCTCTTCCGATTGGTGAAAATATATCGGTACCCCTTCCATTCCATACACCGCGCCAACACCTCCATCATCGTAGCGTCGTGTTGTTGTTCTACGTGTTTTTACATTGGAACCGAAATAATATGAGGCGAAATGAGACGTCTCTTGAGTTAAAGATCCAGCAACAATAGATCCTTCAACCCTTGCAAGGTTTTTCGCCTTTCCTTTCAAATATCCCATAAATCGTTCGAAAGGATACATCCAACGAAACCGCACGAGCCCTCCTAATTCGCCTCGTGAGGAAGATGTATTGGAAGGTGTTCCATAACATCGAAAAAGGATGGAGGGAAAATCTTCTCCAAGTTGCACAACACAATCGGGATACTGTCACGTAACTGTTCAATGACCTCTTCTGTAAGCGTACGAGTGCATAGATCTCGGAAAAATGCACCGATCTCTGGAAAATTTTAAACATTAAAATATAAACATTTTAGGGTTCAATGATACCTGCTATTGCTGTGTGTGCGGGTTCAGGTAAAAGCTCATCGAAAGCAAAAGGTAAAAGTCGTTGCATAAACACATGACGGTCGTGACTTTTCATACCCGAAAACTTTTGACCATTCTCAACACATGCGAGATAACTTGGAAACATATCCGTCGGGAAACTTGACATCCGAAGTGACCCATTTGAATAACGCGTTTTTTGCTTCGTGTTTCAATCGTAGATTGGGACCGAGCCTTACCATCGTTCGTGATATGCAACTCACTTCTAAAACATATTTCGGGCAAATCTAGTCTTGTCTTCAAATTGTCTTTAGTTCTCCCCCGTACATTCAACAATGTGTTTATAATATTATCAAAAAAGTTTTTTTCAATGTGCATAACGTCGAGGTTATGTCTCAACAAGTGATTTTTCCGGTACGGGAGTTCCCAAAAAATGCTTTTCTTGTGCCGATTATGGCTTTCTCCGTATCCATCGGGTAAATTAGAAACATGCCAATTACCACCCCGTCTACATGTTTTTTGCGCCCCATAATTATCCAACTCCTCCAATAACTCGCCCCGTCGGATAAAGTAGGGGTGGATGTTTAACGACTCGATTCTTCTTAAATAACCTTTCGTTCTTTCGATATGGATGATTGATTGGAAGGAAACGTCGGTGACAATCAAACCAACTTGTTTTCCTTCCATGTGGGAGTTGAAACGCATCGATCCGATGACGACAATATGGACAAGACAATCGTCCATGCGTTGTCCAACCTCGCTAACATGCCATAAGCGGGAAAGTCACTAATAGTCCACATGAGCACCGCACGCATCGTAAAATTTCTCTTGCATGAGATATCATACGTACGAACCCGGTGGACCATAGCTCTTTTAACTCATGTATCAAAGGTTGCGAGAAAAACATCAAGAGCTCTCTTTGGGTGCTTCGGACTCGGTACTAAAATGCTTAAGAAAAGAAATTCTCTTTGCATGCACATATTGGGAGGTAGATTATACGGAGTTAGTATAAGCGGCCACAAAGAGTACTGTCTACTAGACATACCGAATGGACTAAATCCGTCGCTGCATAAACCAAGGTATACATTACGAACCTCTCTCGCGAAATCGAGTATACCGTGTTGAAGTGCTTCCAAGCCTTTGCATCCGACGGATGAGTGACTTCCCCATCTTCAACCGAGTGTTCGCATGCCATCTCATCGAATCGATGTCCTCTCCGATTGATACAATCTTTTGAGTCCGTCCGTGATGGGTAAGTACCACATCCGTTGATACGGGACTTTACTCCCCTTCCCTTGGACCTTATATCTCGGTTGACGACAAAAACGACATTCAAGCAATTCATCATCATCTTTCCAATAAATCATACAATTGTTAACACAAATATCAATCATTTCGAAGGCAATCCAAGACTAAAAACCAACTTTTGTATTTCGTAATACGACTCGGCAGCCTACATTACCCTCGGACGGATATTCTTTCGGTAACTCCGCCCATGAGTCCATACAAAACTCACTCAAATTATTATCGATTTTATATTCATCATCCTAGATGCTAATGATAGTTTTGACAATCCAACTTTACATCCCTCGTAAATTGGTTTATTCGCGCCGTCTAACATATCATAAAATCGTTTAGCATCTAGGTTAGGTTCCTCAACTACATTTTCGGATAAATACTCCCTCGTATCATGAAATGCATCAACAACCATTTCATGATATCTATTATGATCTACATGCACAGAACCACCGCCCTGACCATGATCATAGTTACTATCAAAATGATGCGGTAAATTAGCAGGTTCGTTACTAACATGATCACTAACGGGGAAACGTATAACTACTATCTCCAACTTCGTATTATAATTAGAGTTATACCCTTCCCCATGTTGAAACCAAACAAAATATCTGCGGCATAAAACCTCTATTAAAAAGATGTTTCCATACGGTTTCAACAAACACATATTTAGTGTTAACGCACTTCTTACATGGACAATACATTTTACCGGTATCTTGCGTATTCGCATGTTTCCGGCCTGCCGCATGAATGCTTGAAGTCCCTCCGTAAATTCGTACGTAACTACCCCCGATCGATCTTTATGCCGATACATCCAAGACCGTAACTCGTATATATTGTTATTACCGTGAGACATATTGAAATTTTTAGAGTGTTTATATTTTTATAGAGTTATTGATTTTGTATTGTGTTGTGGTGTGATTTTTTGAAGAGTATAGATGGGTTTATATAGATGGAAAATTAGCAACGAATTAGCAAGGAAATAAAATTAGCAACGATTTAGCAACGTTTTTGAAAACGTGCTTACCTACTTAGCGACCCTCCTCGCTAATTCTTCGCTAATTAGCCAGGATATATATTCGTCGCTAAATCGTCGCTAATTTAGCGACGAATTAGCGACTTTTTGAAAACGTGCTTACCTACTTAGCGACCCTCCTCGCTAATTTGTCGCTAATTAGCCAGGATATATATTCGTCGCTAAATCGTCGCTAAGTAGCGACGATTTAGCGACGCGCACTTATTCGTCGCCAAAATCGTCGCTAAATCGTAGCCAATATAGCGACGAAAACATACCTCGCCAAATAGCGACGATTTAGCGACGACATTATTCTCCGTTGCTATTTCGTCGCCAATTCGTTGCTATTTCGTTGCTATATTTATTCGTCGCTATTTCCTTGCTAAATTTCGTTGCTAAAAGCCCAGTTTCTTGTAGTGTATAGGCGGTTTGTCCCAAACTTCAGTACTATTGCAGCCCCATTGACTGAAGTGATCAAGAAGAATGTCGGGTTCAAATGGGAACAAGGTCAAGAAGAGGCATTTCAGATTCTCAAAGGGAAGTTGACCCAAGCTCCGTTACTTGTACTTCCTGATTTTTCTAAAGCTTTTGAAATTGAATGTGATGCCTCAGGCGTGGGTATTGGTGCTGTTTTGATGCAGGAAAAGAAGCCCATTGCCTATTTCAGTGAAAAGCTTGGAGGAGCCAAAGCTTGAATTGTATGCTTTGGTGAGAGCTCTTCAAACGTGGCAACACTATCTTTGGCCAAAGGAGTTCATCATCCACACCGACCACTAGTCTCTAAAGCATCTCAAAGGTCAGCAAAAGTTGAACAAAAGGCATGCCCGTTGGGTAGAGTTCATTGAGACATTTCCATATGTCATAAAGTACAAGCAAGGTAAGGAAAACGTTGTGGTTGATGCCTTGTCTCGGAGGTATACTCTTCTCTCAGCCCTTGAAACTAAACTGCTTGGTTTTGAATTTATCAAGGACTTGTATGCAACCGATCCTGATTTCAAGGAGATTGTTCAAAAATGTTCCAAAACGGCTTATGGAAAATATTTTCAAAATTCTGGATTTTTATTCTTTGATAACCGTTTGTGTGTACCCCAATGTTCTTTGAGGGAGTTGTTTCTTAGGGAAGCTCATGGCGGAGGACTCATGGGACACTTTGGAATCAAGAAAACTTACAAGGCAGTTTATGACCATTTCTATTGGCCAAGCTTGAAAAAGGATGTAGAAAGGATTTGTGATCGTTGTGTGGTTTGTAAGAAATCAAAGACTAAAGCATCAAATCACGGTTTGTACTCGGCCCTACCTATTCCTTCTCATCCATGGGTAGACATTTCTATGGATTTTGTGCTTGGTTTGCCTAGATCAAAAGCGGGACGAGATTCTATCTTTGTGGTTGTAGATAGATTTTCGAAAATGGCTCATTTCATTCCATGCCATAAAACTGATGATGCTGTTCAAGAAATAGTTAGGTTGCATGGAATGCCTAAGACCATTGTTTCTGATCGTGATGCTAAGTTCCTTAGTTATTTTTGGAAAACTTTATGGTCTAAGTTAGGAACAAGATTGATGTTCTCAACAACTTGTCATCCTCAAACCGATGGTCAAACCGAGGTTGTGAATCGACTTTATCCGCATTACTTAGATCATTGGTTAAAAATAATCTTAGACTTTGGGAAGAATGTTTACCTCATGTGGAATTTGCTTATAATCATGCTATGCATTCTGCTACCAAGTTCTCTCCATTTGAGGTTGTTTACGGGTTTAATCCTTTATCTCCACTTGATCTTTTACCTTTGCCTTTGAGTGAAAGAGTTAGCACGGATGGTAAAAGGAAGGCCGATACTATCAAGAAGTTTGCATGAGCGAGTTCATGCCAACATTAAAACCGAACCGAAAGCTACAAGAAATATGCCGACAAGAAAAGAAAGGAGGTGGTTTTCAAGGAAGGTGATCTTGTTTGGGTCCACCTACGGAAAGAACGGTTTCCGAGAAGAAAGAAAGTCAAAACTCATGCCTAGGGTTCATGGTCCATTTCGGATCCTTAGGAAGATCAACGACAACGCTTATCAACTTAATTTACAAGGTAAGTATGACATTTCTTCAAGCTTTAATGTTGCCGATCTTTCTCTCGTTTCATGTAGATGATCCGGATTTGTGGGCAAATCCTTTTAAAGAAGGAGGGGATGATGTGCCCCAAGACGTGGAGCCAAGCCGGCTTGAAGATCGGGAACCGGGCATGGAACCAGGCCGATATGAAGAACGAACGTCCCGGACATGTCGCCCAATGTACACTCCTCGGATCATACCTCACAATCTTGCCGAGCCGTGTACCGGATCGACCCACGGACGTCCGGATCAAAACTTCAACAAGATTCTCGATCAAATGACCGAGCCGACCAAATTGGGAGTTATCCGCGACGATCAACTCGATCTTCCAAGACCAACGGATCCGAGGCCGACCGAGGTTTCTCCCTTCTGAACCATTTGGCCCGTACCGCATGTGCTGATGGCCGTATTGAGGAATTGACCGGCCCTTTGATCAGATTTCGCACTTTGATCGTCTTGATTTCTCTAAGGCCAAGATTCTCAAGCTTTCAAGGGACTTAGGCCGCACTTGGACCGAATCGGTCCTTGAAGAACTTCCATCCGACCGTACTTACCGTCCCGGGTGCATGCTACTCCTAACCGCGGCGCATGAAACATCGAGCATAGACCAAGTAGCCGAAAAGACATAAAGCAGCCGAAAGGTCATCTTTTGCTAAGTCAACAATAAATTCCGCGCCAACATTAAATAATTAGTCAAAGACCTCTTTTTCGATGCATTGTTTTCCACATCCCCAATTTATGTCTTTGACTAGAAAACCCTATAAGTATGTAGTCCTTTCATGGGAATAAGGATATCAAATTTTGTATTAACTTTTTAGAGTTTCACTCTTTGTTCTTTGAAAGAACTTTTCTTGTTTCTTGGTGAGTCATATCCAAGCAAACACTCCTCAAATCGTTGGACTTGTGCGTCATATCAAGCAACGACGAGAGAACCTTCACTTGGTGGTCTTGTGCGTCATATCAAGCACCAATTGAAGTCGGGAATATCAAAGGCCTTTCCGCAACCTTTGTGCGACCCTTCAATCCATCTAGTTCTCCTTCCGGAGTCCATATCCAAAACCGTACCATTAGAGTGATCCAGTTCCTAGGGTCCTTCAGAGAGTAACTCTTTTCCACCAGGGTCGCGAGAATGCTCGCTTAGAATCTTCTAGTCTTTGATGGGTTTTGTGAGTCCAAGCTTGGGAAAGATGAACTCACACACTTTTAAACTTGCGGCCTTGGTGAAGATATTTGCTAGTTGTCTTGGTATAGAATGGTAGTATACTTCCCAAATCCATTTGCTCTCGTACCTTGTGACAATCAACTTCTATTTGCTTCGTTCTCTCATGAAAGACCTAGTTCGCCGTGAGGTTCATAGCCGACTTGTTGTCACAACACATAGTGATTGGCTTGTCGATCACAACGCCTAGATCCCCTAGGAGATTCTTTAGCCACATTAATACTTGAGTAAGTTTCCTCATTGCTCGGTATTCGGATTTCGTCCTTGAACAAGATACCATCTTTTGCTTCTTACTCTTTTAAGTGACTAGATTGATAAGTGTGAATTTTAGGTGTTTTAAGCATGTATTTTCATAGCATTTTAGGACCTTAGTTGCATATTTCATATAGTTTAATGCATTAATTAGCTTATTTTCTATGTTTAGTTTAAGATAGAGTCTTAGTTAGTTTTTAGGCCATTTTTGCATTATATCATTCATTTTAGGTACTAAGGAGCTAAATGGAGTTAAGGGGAGCTTAGGAGAAGCTCAAAGAGTCTAAAGGAGTTGAAGTGAAGAAGAGCGGTCCAAACCGCTAGACGAAGCCGCCGGAAATGACGCGAAGAGACGAACTCGCGGATGTTAAGTCCAGCGGTCACCAAACCGCTAGACCAAACCACCGGAGAAGACGTAGTGAAGACTACTCGCGGATGTTCAGTCCAACGGCCTCCAAACCACTGGACCAAACCGCCGGGTCCTGCGTGACTTATTTATCTCTCTTATTTCCCTATAAATACTACTAGAGTTTATGTTAATGGACACTCTTCTTTCTCTCTAGTTTTTTTAGCCACTTTTGTAAACTTTGAAGATTCCTTAGTTTTATATAATCTTAGATTCTTATCTTTAATCTTTGAATATCTTTTAATCATGTCTTCATCTTTATCAATTATCTTGTCTTTCATTATGATTAGTGAGTAGTCATCTCTTGGATCTTGGGGTTTCTATAGGTTAGGATGATGGATGATGGTTAGTGATGTTTAGGATGTTTGGGTTATGGTTTCTATAGCATTAGATGTGCTTAACACTAAGGTAGAAGTAATTATCCTAGCTTAGTACTTAGAGGATGTTTCATGCCCGGAAGGTGTTCGATGAAATGTCTAGTCCAATCTCTTGTTATTCTTTTATACTTAGCCAATGGAAGTTGATGTCTAAGGTTTAAGATGGACTTTTAAGGACTTATACTTAATGATCTCTAATCATCTAGGCTCGGTCGGATGATTTGTGGTTTTTATGATTAGAGAATGGATTTGAGTCATGGAAGTGATCTAATCAAATTTGGTGATCCTTGTTCTAGAAAGCCATATCCTTTGTTAGTCTTAGTGTCATTAGCTTGATTCCATCTATCAAAAACCATTGATCTTAACCCCAAGATCCATACTTTACCACTAGTATCTCTTTAGTTTAAAATCTCTTTTGTTGATTTCAAGCTTATTTTACTTATATTGCTTCCTTAGTTTATTTTAGCTACAAACCAAAATTCTTACTCGATCTAATCTAAGCTAGTTTCTTGTATTCTTGTTGTTCTAAGCCTTCTCTCCTTGTGGATTTGATCCTTATATTACTACAACGTCTTGTGCCTTGCACTTGGGGTTGTATGTGATTGAGGTAAAACTCGATCTCATCATAGGTTTCCTCCAATGAATGTGCAATAGCCCGTTGTTGATCTTCTATCACCAACATCACCAGCCTAATCCGCATCACAATAGTCAACCAACTCTAATGTTTTAATTTCTTCCCATCCATATGCCTAGATAAGTTATTCCTATGAGATACCTCAAGATTTTATCATTTATGTTACAATGATACACCATTGACCTTTGCATATGTTGACTCACTATTCATTGCAAAACAAATATCAAGCCTTGTGATGGTTAAGTATATTAGCTTACCAACTAGCTGTTTATATTGCTTGACGTTTCCATAGGGTTTGTCGTTTATCTCCCCTTCTCTATAGGCTTTTTAGCCGTCTTAAAGTAGTGTTTTCTCTGGCTTATCACCTGTTTTACATGTTTCATTCAAGAGATCAACTGTGTACTTCCTTTGAGATAGAAATAGACCCTCTTCGGATCTACAAACCTCTATACCAAGATAGTACTTCAACTTTCCAAGATCCTTGATATCAAACACGAATTTAAGATAATCTTTAGTTTATTTGATGCCTACCTTGTTATCTCCCGAGATGATAATATCATCTACGTAGATGAGGATAACAACTATACCTTCCTTGCATTGAAGTGTGTAGAGGGTGTGCTTGTGACATTTTGAAACCTCTTGAAGTCAACGGTACTATAACAGCCAAGATTCACAGCATGTGCCAAGGGAAAGAAACTTTCAAGGTGGTAAAAAGATCGAAGGAAGAAAAGTAACAGTTTGTGATGAAAAACACAAAGTTATTCAATGTCAAAGAAGAACTGGTGATAAATTCTCAACATTGATGAATGTTTCAAGTGATGAAAGGCGGTCGCGCCTAAGTTAGAGATTTTTAACTCTGTGTGCTCTCACGGGGGAGAAATAAAGGGATAGTCATGAAATTATGGGGGAGTAACAAGCACTCGCAATTACGGGGGAGTAATCCTGAATTATGGGGGAGTAATTATTGAGAGACACACAAAGTTAAAAAGGGGAGATTGTTGAAGCAGATTTGACTCATCACTTGTAACAGTTCAGAGTACATCAAGAATTGTGTCAACCGAAACACAACATATAATGTTAAAAAGGAAAACAAAAGCGTGAGATAAAGAAAATGGAAAAAGGGTTATCAAGAAGATAAAGAAAAGGAAGAGATGAAGATAATGAAAAACAAAGAGAGACTTTGTGTGTTAAACAAAGAAAAGGAAATATGAAGTTTTCCTTTTCATAAAAGAAAAAGGAAAATTGTCATATGTGTGTTTATCTATTTTGTTATAAATAGAGGTGGTTGGTCTTGAGAAAAGACTCACCACATTAGAGAGAGAGAATTCTTATTGTTTAAGGGTCTTGAGCATGTTCTCAGAAAGAGAGCGAGAGATTAGGAACAAGTAAGAGATTCTTGAGAGGTTCAAAGATTAAAGCACTTAATCGTTTGAACAAGAGAGTTTAGATAATAGGTTTGAGAGTTTTCTTGTAAGAACACTTCAAATAAGATTATCTAATAAAAGGAAAAGTTTTAAAGATGAATATATGTCTCAGTTTCTGTCATACTCTCATAATCTCTGCTACAGTTTCTGTCATAGTCTAAAAATCGATAAATTCTGCTTTTTCAATTGGTATCAGAGCGGGCACTTGTGCGTATTCTAAACAAGTGAGATCCTGCAGAAAACTATCAATATATGATGAACAATTCAAGACTTATATTGGATGACAGAAACTACAATTTTTGGAAAGCAAGAACCAAAGCCGTGATAAAAAGCATTGATGTCTTTGCTTGGAAAGCAGTCTTAGTCAAGTGGGAGGATCCACAGACTACAAACGCATCGGGGAAAGAAATTGTCAAGCCAGTAGAAGAGTGGATGAGCGGAGAGATGAAAAAATCAAAGTTTAATGCAAAAGCACTAACCGCGATTCATTGTAGTATTGGAATGAATCAATTTGAATTGATTCAAGGGTGTGAAACGGCAAAAGAAGCTTGGGATATTCTCCAAACTCACTTTGAAGGAACAAAGAAAGTTCAAAACTCAAGAAAAGACATGTTAGAATGAAAGAACATCATTCAATTTTCAAGTTTAGCTCAAAGATATGTTCATTAGCCCAAGAAGCAGATACTCTCGGAAAGAAGTACAAAGACAAGAAATTGGTGAAGAAACTTCTTAGATGTCTTCCTGAAAGGTTCATGCCATATAAAGCAGCTATGATTGTGTCTCTCAACATTGAAGATCTTAGTTTTGGTGAAGTAGTTGGCATGCTTCAAGCTCATGAGATGGAACTAGGAGGGGTAAAAGAATTTGATGTGTTTGAACCAAAACTACAAGATTTAGAAACTCAAGAGTTATACAAAGAAGATCATGTAAGCTTATTAGTTCGAAATTTTGATCGAGCATTGCAGCAAAGTCAACCATGGTCTAAAGTTTCAGAATATAAACAAATCAAGAAGGCAAATATTGAATGTCATGAATGCAAAGGGTATGGACACTTCAAGCATGGATGTCCTACGGCCAAAAGAAGAGAATCAACGTGTTTTGCATGCAAAGGTTTTGGACATACTCAAACAGAATGCATTAGTGATCGGAAAATTAGAAAAGAAGAATCATTGTTGGATAACTCTGAAGAAGATAGTGAAGACGATGAAATAACCAACCTTGTAGCGTTTCTAGGAATCACTGAATTCATTGATGGGGAAGATGGTTCAGAATCTAAGTCAGAAAAAGAACCAGAGGATGAGCTTATTGAAGTTTATAAGGAAGTGCGCGATACCTTAGTCAAGCTCGGACAAGAAAAACGTGCATGGGTTAAAGAAAAACTTCGCTTTGAATCATTAGTTGAATCACTCATGGACGGAAAAGAAAATTAGTCAAGATAGTCTTAGACTAATGAAAGACAACTTAGTTTTGTCCACTAAAACTGATAATCTAGAGAAGGAATTACATGTTGAAAAGGAGAGATCAACTCAACTTCAAGCTGAGCTAGATCAACAACATAGAAAGATTCACATGTTTACTGGAACTAAGCAACTTGATAAGATTATAAGCTATGGGAGAACTAAGAAAGGTACAAGAGGATTGGGGTATACTCGAGAAGCTGAAACCAGAGAAACAAAGTTTGTATCAGGAGGATATTCTCAACAAAATCATAACAAGACAGAAAGTGATGCAAGAAGAAAAGGTGGATGTTACTTTTGTGGAAAGAATGGACACATAAAAGCTCATTGCTACAAGTTTCAAGACAAAGTAAGAAGACTCAGACATCAAGGAAAATTCGCTTGGAATGGATTTCAAAATCAAATATGGGTAAAGAAATCAGATCTATACGAAACTGTGTCAAGAAGTACGTCAGACGAGTCATCAAAAACTAAGTTTTGTTGTAGAACAACTTCGTGTCGAAATTCGAAAGACCAAACCACGGTACTATAACAGCCAAGATTCACAGCATGTGCCAAGGCAAAGAAACTTTCAAGGTGGTAAAAAGATCGAAGGAAGAAAAGTAACAGTTTGTGATGAAAAACACAAAGTTATTCAATGTCAAAGAAGAACTGGTGATAAATTCTCAACATTGATGAATGTTTCAAGTGATGAAAGGCGGTCGCGCCTAAGTTAGAGGTTTTTAACTCTGTGTGCTCTCACGGGGGAGAAATAAAGGGATAGTCATGAAATTATGGGGGAGTAACAAGCACTCGCAATTACGGGGGAGTAATCCTGAATTATGGGGGAGTAATTATTGAGAGACACACAAAGTTAAAAAGGAGGGGATTGTTGAAGCGATTTGACTCATCACTTGTAACAGTTCGAGTACATCAAGAAGCTCGTGTCAACCGAAACGAGAACATATAATGTTAAAAAGGAAAACGAAGCGTGAGATAAAGGAAATGGAAAAAGGGTTATCAAGAAGATAAAGAAAAGGAAGAGATGAAGATAATGGAAAACAAAGAGAGACTTTGTGTGTTAAACAAAGAAAAGGAAATATGAAGTTTTCCTTTTCATAAAAGAAAAAGGAAAATTGTCATATGTGTGTTTATCTATTTTGTTATAAATAGAGGTGGTTGGTCTTGAGAAAAGACTCACCACATTAGAGAGAGAGAATTCTTCTTCATAGCTCGTTGTACCCTCTCGGTGGTACCTAATCCTAAAGGTGGCGAGGAATTGGCAAGTCTCCTCTAAGCTCATGCTAAGAGCGTTTGATATGCCCATGTGATCCATGATCTCCTCGACTTCGTCGTAGATACCCAATTTCTTCAATGTCACCGGATCCGGAAAGGCGGAAGGGCAAAATTCGATCTCCATGAACGCGTAATAGAGCTCTTTTGCGGTTGGTTCTACATTTGAGTCTCTCACAAAAGGCTCATCCTCGGGCCTTGGTGGGAAAGCGAAACCGCGAGGCCGTGGAGCTTCTTCTTCTTCCTCATAATATGTTGTGAACTCTTCTCCTTCCTCTAATTATGTCGCGTGAGCGACGTTTCTTTCTAAATCTCGCCGCGCTTGGCTTTGCGAAGCTCTTGGAGGCTCATCAACGGGGTCTCTTATCACCGGTCCTCCTCCTCGATTAATTCTCTTAACTCGAGGCTCTTCCGGAATAGCAATTCCCTTTCCTTTGTCCTTAGAACTTGCTTTTGGCTTCAAATTTGTTTTTGGTCCCATTGAAGCTCTAAGGAGAATTTGGAAGAATTTGAAAGCTTGTAGATCGAAGATGAAATTGGTATAACCTGAAAGAGGAGAAGAAAACTAAGAGATTGAGCCAAAAATCAAGCAATTTCGTTGAGACACGAAGGAGAAATCAAAGTTTTTAAACCTTAAAATCGCACAAATTTTCGCACAAGGGAGAGAATAAAAGGTGGCTGGGAAATAAAGGTGATAAATTAAAGAGTTGCCCTATTTTTCCTTTTGGTCGCTAATTTTTACCCGATATCGACCAGGTTTTGGTCGATATCGACCTATTGATATCGACTTAATTTACATGTATCGGTTTGATCAAACCGATATTACTCCTCGATACGCGATGTCTGCTCTGATATCGACCAGATATGGTCGATACAATACGTCGATACGAGTTTGGCATTTGGGTCTGCTCTGATATCGACCAGATTTGGTCGATAATACACGTCGATACGGGTCTGGCTTTTGCGTCTGCTTTGATATCAACTAGATTTGGTCGATACTACATGTCGATACGAGTGTTGATCCAATATCGACATGTTTATGGTCGATACGACTGCCCGATACTGCCAAATTTCGCCAAATTTCGCTCTGTTCTTCCGAAAAACCACTAAGACAAAAGAAAACAAAAATAATAAAGTTGAAAAACGAAAATAAAGCATGTATATACAAGGATAGACAAGGACTTCCTCCCAAGTGAGCTTGTTTATAGTCACAAAGCTTGACTTTACCCGTTGTTTTAAGCGATGTTGGGATCCGAAAGAGACAATGAGTCTCCCTCGGTGACAACTTCGTTTGCGAAGTACGGCTTGAGTCTTTGACCGTTCACCACAAACTCCCCCCCCCCCCCCGTGCTTGTTCCGGAGGACCACCACTCCGAGTGGCCTTACTTCTTTGACTTTGAATGGGCCGGACCAACGGGATTTGAGCTTACCCGGGAAAATCTTCAACCTCGAGTTGAAAAGCAACACCAACTCATCCACCTTGAATTCTTTCTTGATGATCTTCTTGTCGTGGAGGGCTTTGGTTCGTTCTTTGTAGATCTTTGAACTCTCATAGGCTTGTTGCCTTATCTCGTCCAATTCCTCAAGTTGAAACTCCCTCTTCTCTTTCGCGTTCTTAAGATCGAAGTTGAGAAGCTTGATTGCCCAGCTGGCTTTGTACTCGATCTCCACCGGTAGATGGCACGCTTTCCCATACAACAAGTTAATCGGTGTTGTCCCCAAAGGTGTCTTAAACGCAGTTCTATAAGCCCAAAGAGCGTCATCGAGCTTGACGGACCAATCTTTCCGCGTCACACCAACCGTTTTCTCGAGGATGGCTTTGATTTGTCGGTTGGAAACCTCTACTTGGCCACTTGTTTGGAATGATAAGGCGTTGCCACCTTGTGCTTAACACCGTACTTCTTAAGAAGACTCTCAAAGACCTTGTTGATGAAATGGGATCCACCGTCACTAATCACAACTTTAGGAACTCCGAACCATGGGAAGATGATTGTCTTGAAAAGACTAACAACCATTTTTGAGTCGTTCATTACACACGCTACAGACTCAACCCACTTAGAAACATAATCAACCACCACGAGGATATACTTCTTTCTGTATGAAGATGGGAAAAGACCCATGAAATCAATTCCCCACACGTCGAAGATCTCAACTTTGATGATCGGGTTTTGTAGCATCTCGTTTTGCTTGCTTATGTTCCCTTTCCTTTGACAAGGATCACACCTTTGAACGAACTCATGAGCATCCTTAAACATCGTAGGCCACCAAAACCCAGCTTGTAATACCTTAGAGACCGTCTTGAAACTCGCGAAGTGTCCTCCGTAAGCTGAACCGTGGCAATGCATAAGTATGTTATTTATCTCTTCATTCGCTTCACATCTTCGGTATAACCCATCTTTGCTCAAGGTGTAGAGATAAGGTTCGTCCCAATAGTACCATTTCAAGTCGTGAAAGAACTTCTTCTTTTGATACCCCTCCAAATGGTGCGTTCTTGTCCCGTGACCAAGTAATTCACAATGTCCGCGTACCAAGGTTCTTTCTCGATGGAAAAGAGCTCTTCAATCTCATGCTCTTGCTCTCCCCGAGATTTCTTTAACATGATCGTCATTAATTGTTCCTCGGGGAATGAATCATAAATGGGGAGGAGGTCGTCTACACGCAATCGTGACAAGTTATCCGCGACTCCATTCTCGATGCCTTTCTTGTCTTTGATCTCCAAATCGAACTCTTGGAGTAACAAGATCCACCTTAACAATCTAGGTTTTGCATCCTTATTTGCTAGCAAGTTTCTCAACGCTGCGTGATCGGTGAAACAATAATATGGATGATTTGCTAATCGTTCAAGCATTTGATCAATGAAGGGTAAAGGGAAGTGTTCTTTTTGAGTCGCAGCGTTTAACTTTCGGTAATCGATGCAAACTCTATGACCCGTGATTGTTCTCGTTGGAATTAATTCGTTTTTGTCGTTTTTAACCACGGTAATTGCACCCTTTTTCGGCACTACATGAACGGGAGAGATCCAATTGCTATGGATATAGGAAAGATGATTCCCGCATCCAATAGCTTGATTATCTCTTTCTTAACCACTTCTTTCAAGTTCGGGTTCAGCCTACGTTGGTGTTCTATTGTGGACATAGACTCATTCTCTAGATGTATACGATGCATACACAATGAGGGTGATATCCCTTTGATATCATCTAGAGAATAACCTATGGCCTTTCTAAATTTTTTTAAGCTCATGAGTCAAGGTTTTAACTTCTTCGTCGCTAAGGTGGAGTTAAGCCCCAAGAAAAAAAAACCTTAGTTCTTTAGGAAAAGGTTTGAGTTCTACCTTTGGCGCTTTGAGCTCGCTCCAATCGTCGTTATCGTCGCTAGAGTTACCATTGCTAGCGTTGATCTCCGTCATTATTGTTTTTGCGTCGCACCGAAACACCTCGGGTAGGTCAAGAAAATCGGCCTCCGTGTCAATAGGGTGGGAGTCGATTCTCTTTTGCATTGCCATAACGTTGCCTCTTGCGGTTCTGCCTCCTTCTTCTCGTGTTGTCAAAGCGAGATGGAGCTCATCTTCAGCGGCTAACTCCTCCAAGAACTCGTCGGCCAGCTCATCCATCAAGTCGATGTAAAATATCTGCCCTTCGATGGTTGGCTTCTTCATTGCGTTGTTGATGTCGTACCTTTGGATGAGGTCCTCTCCAAGATGCAAATTGATTTTTCCTTTCTTTACATCGATGATGGCTCCGACAGTGGCTAAGAAGGGTCTACCTAGGATAAGTGGATCCTTAGGTTCTTCATCCATCGCCAAGACAATGAAGTCCGTAGGGATGAACGCGTTTCCAAGCTTCACCGGGATGTCCTCTAACACTTCCACGGGTATCCTTACGGACCTATCAGCAAGCACTAGAGAGATTTTGGTTGGCTTGAAGGATGAGAATCCAAGTATTTGAGCAATAGACAATGGCATTAGACTAGCACTAGCTCTCAAATCGCACAAACACCCTTCGAAGACCAAAGGACCTATGGCACATGGTATTGTAAAACTCCCCGGATCACTTAGCTTCTTAGGGAAGTTTCTCTGGATGATCGCGCTACACTCGTGCGAAAGAACCACCGTATCGTCAAAGTCTTGAAACTTGTTCTTGATGGCATCTTTTAGGAACTTGCTATAGTGAGGAACAAGTTTGAAAGCGTCGATGAGGGGCATAACAATTTGAACTTCCTTCATTTGCTTTTCGAATTGCGCTTTGTACTTCTCTAAAAGCTGCTTGTTAGCTCGACCAGAAAAAGGAAGCTTAGGCATGTAAGGAGACGTCATGTAGACCGATTTTTTTCTTTTTGTCGACTTTCTCCTCAATATCGACCAGTTGTGGTCGATGCCACATGTCGATCTTGACCTTCGGCTTTTTCTTCCTCAATTTCGACCAGATTTTTGGTCGATATTGGTGGTCGATACCACATGTCGATATTGACCATTTGCTTCTTTCTCTTCACCGAATTTCTCCTTTGCCTCAGTTTCGGGGTTTTCGTCACGAGTAACCGTGTTTTCTGTATCTGTTGAATGGTCCACCCCCTCGTCCTGATTCACATTGTCCTCGATGCGATCTCCAGAAGGTAATTGTCGAACACTACGGAGATGTAGAGCGTTGACATACTCTTTCGGATTAGCTTCTGGTTTCCCTGGAAGTTGAGCCATTGGTCGCTTGGATGAGGAAGTGATTTGACCGACTTGGTTGTCCAGAGCTTTCAAGTGCGAGCTCACAGATTCAAACTTGGCGTTGAGATCATTGTAGGAGTTGTCTACCTTGGCGTGAATCTCCTTCTTGAAAGTGTTGAACTCCATGATACTCCGGTTCTGACCATCTGAAATATGTTTCAAGAGTTGAGTTGTTTGATCACCTTGGGGAGCTGGTGATGAAACTACTCCTTGAGCAGCGGGAGGATTGTTGTAACCCGGAGGTCGATTAGGTGGTGGTCTCGATGCGTATCCTCCTTGGTTGTATTGAGGTTTACTTTGGTAACCTCCTTGTTGTGCTTGAGGATAGACATGATCCTGGGGGTTAGGTACGTTGTTGTTACGGTATGAGAGGTTTGGGTGTTGAGAATAGTTGTTGAAACGCCAACCGTTCTGATTTCCCATGTAGTTTATCTCCTCCTGATTTCCCTCGATTGGGGGCAACTGTTCTTCTCCACTTCCTACGAAGTTAATCCCCACTTGTTGAGACATGAATATCTTGTCAAGCTTCTCATTCACCGCCTTTATCTCTCTCTTGAATTGCTCATCATTCATAGAGTTGCGGAAGTTGCGATCATACTCTTCGTCGTAGTTGCTATCACTAAGTGCATAGTTCTCCGACAACATCTGCCCATCCGCTTTCGTCTTCCCAAGGAAATTTCCTTGGCTAGCTGAATCTAGAAGCATTCTGAAGTTGGGCTTGAGACCTCGGTAGAATGTGTTAAGCAAGCTTTCTCTCGAGAATCCGTGGTGTGGACATCTCAGCGTATAACCCTTGAATCTTTCCCAAGCTTCGCTGAATGTTTCTTGGTCCTTTTGAGCGAAAGCTGAGATCTCATTCCTTAGCTTTGATGTCCGAACCACCGAGACGAACTTTGTTAGGAAAGCCTTCTTGCAAGCGTCCCAAGTATGGATGGTGTCTTTGACAAGGTTCTTTTGCCATTGGTGTGCTTTGTCCCCTTGTGAGAAAGGGAACAATCTCAGTTTGAACATGTCCTCATTGACACCGTTGATCATCACCGTATCGCATAGCATATCAAATTGATGAAGATGGTCAATCGGATCCTCACTAGGCAAACAATAGAACTTGTTGCTTGAGATCATGTTGATGAGACTAGACTTGATCTCAAAGTTGTTGTTGGCAATGGCTGGTGTCGTGATACCACTACGGTTGGTGACGTTAGAAGGCACGTCGTCGGTTCCAATCGTACGTGTCGCATTGTGTGCGTTGATCGCATCACCCATCTCTGAATCTGAATCTTATGTTTCTGATTGAAACGAGTCGGATTGTTGATCGAGTGCTCTTTCTCTGGAGATGGCTCGTTCGTGTGCTTTGATATCCACAAAGAAAAGTAAGTTGTCACTTTGTTTGTGACTTCTTCTTTGCATACATCTGAGAGAACGAGAAACCACACAAAAGAGAAAGGATTAGTAACAAAAAGTAAAACTTAATCCCAAGTGATTTCAAAGTTTTAATAATTAGTCGAGTTCCTGAATCGGCAACGGCGCCAATTTGATAAACGAGATTTTTACTCGTTATTTCGATTCCTTAATGGTATTTAAGGTGTCAATCCGAATCAGGAGCAACCAATGTATTAAACCTTATGAGAAACTACACCTAGTTTAAGCAAATTAAGAGGGTTGTTTTGTTTTGTAACCGATGATGGATTAACGAGAAAACGAAAGATTAATTAAACAAGTTTTTAAGATTCAAATTAAAACTAAATAACCAGGTCATAGTACTTTAACAGGTGATCAAACTTTCAGATTTCAAAATATCTTTTAACAAAAATAACTTTAAGGTTTTGAAAACGTTTGATTACATCAATCCACTCCCAAGATAATGATCATTTTCCAATTTGATAAACGAGATTTTTACTCGTTATTTCGAATGCCTTAATGTAGTATTAAGGTGTCAATCTGAATGAGGAGCAACCAATGTATTAAACCTTATGAGAAACTACACCTAGTTTAAGCAAATTAAGAGGGTTATTTTGTTTTGTAACCGATGATGGATTAACGAGAAAACGAAAGATTAATTAAACAAGTTTTTAAGATTCAAATTAAAACTAACCAACCATGCCAGAGTATTTTAACAGGTGATCAAACTTTAAGATTTCTAAATGTCTTTTAACGAAAATAACTTTAAGGTTTTTAAAACGTTTGATTAGATCAATCAACTCCCGTGATAATGATCATTTTCCTATTAGTTAAACTAAAATAATACCTTGGATAGTTTAAATTTTAGAAAACGTTAAGCTCAATTCAATTCAACCACTAAACTTATTAACACAGATTCCTCAGTTAAGCTAGGTTTAGTTCTAGGGTAATTGTTCAGGAATCCCCACACTTCTCCCAAAGGTGAAGTTTCATGGGGTCTATCAAATGATTGGTCAATTCAACTAAAGCATTAAGAATGTTACACTAGATTAAACTTTTGTAAAGTTTGAGATCAAGACATTTAACAATCCTAATATTGATTCACCCTTTTCCCGAACCTAATTGCCTAAGGGAAATTACTCACTAAAGATCATCAATATCAAAGCAATCAAGATTAAGAACAACATAAAAATAAACAATAAGATTAAGGGAAGGAAGAACTCTGTTATTGAAATCAAGGTTTACAGGAATCCTGATGCTTCCAATACTCAAAGTAAAAACAAGCCAAACAATCTCCAAAACAAGAACCAGAGTTGATAGAAACAAAGTAGTCTAAAAGATGATGTCCAAAAAATAACAACTTTAAACCTAAAAATCAGATAAAAAACGTCTTGGGCCTTCAGAAAACGTCTTGGGCCTTTTTCTTTTTGTTTTTCGCACCCGATATCGACCAGATTCTGGTCGATACACTTGGTCGATATCGACCAGATTTCCGGTCGATACAACAAACCGGTATGAGTTTTTGCCCAATATCGACCAGATTCTGGTCGATACAACTGGTCGATATTGACTTCTTTGCCTCTTCTTCGCCTTATTCGCGTCTCGACCACAACTAATTAGTACAAGTCACCGATATGGTCGTTTTTTCCACTTTAAGCTCCTTTTCCTCGCATTTTTGTCACTTTGGCACTCATGAACCTGAGAATGCATGAACAAACAAAAATGCAACCTATATGACACTAAATGCAAGCTAAATGTGTTAATTCTAATGCATAAATCATAGTAAAAACATGCAAAATATACAAGATATCATGAATATTTCTTAATGGAGTTATAGAGGAGATGAGGGAAATAGTCCATATGATGAAACCACAATCACTTGATGAGATGAATTATGTGGCAATATCAATGGAGTCTAGTGTGTTGAAGAAGTTGATGGTAAAAAGGGCAGTTATGGTGGGAAATAAAGAAGAAGTTTAAAAGGTCAAGACTCAAGAACTTCTAAAGGAAATTATTGGAGAAATAAAAATACTCAAGGAATTGCAAGTACAATACATAATAACTCAACAACAAAAACTACGGAGAACCCTTTTGTAAAATTGACAGAAGAAGAGTTAGCCGAGAAGAGAAGATTGAAAGTTTGTTACAAATGCGATGGAAAGTATAAACAAGGAGTTGCAAGTACTCACTTTAATACATGGATACGAGACAAAAGTATAACAAGATGCAGAGGATGAAGAGGAGGAAGAAGATTGGAAAGAACTAAAAGAGCTAAGAGAGTTGTCCTTAAACTCATTCTTAGGAATCAATTCACCAACAACAACAAAGATGAAAGGATTAGTCAAAAACAAAGAAGTGATAATGATGTTGGATAGTGGTGTCACACATAATTTCATATCACATGCAGTGGTAAAGAACTTAAGGTTGAAGGTATCTCAAATGAATGGATTAGAAGTGTTATTGGATACTGGAGTATCATTTCAAGGAATGGGTACATCTAAAAATGTGAAATTCTCATTAGTTCACATCTCAATTCATTGCCTTGAAATTGGAAGTGTTGATGTAATTCTACGATTTCAATGGCTTAGGACACTAGGAAAATGTCAAGTAGACTCAGAGTCACATGAGATGACATTCATGTACCAAGGAACAAGTGTGACATTGAGAGGAAAAGATGATCTGCATGGAAAGAAGATATCCCTGAAGACCTTGACTACAAATACAAGGACTCAAATAGCTGATAAAGAGATAATGCAGATCGCACTAGACGAGATCCTAAGAGTATCAGATCAACTTCAGCAAATGTTTGATGAGCCAAAGTAATTATCACCAATGAGAGGGAAGGAACACTCTATACACTTGTTGGATGCACATTTATAAGTGTAAGACCATATATATATATGCATGAACATAAGGAATTCATGGAAGATATGGTTAAAGACATGTTAAGTACATGAATAATCAGACCAAGCCAAAACCCTTTTTCAAGTCTTGTGGTGCTAGTAAAGAAAAAGGAAAAATCTTGGAGATTATGTGTGGATTACAGAGCTTTGAACCGAGCTACAATCCCATATAAGTTTCCAATACCATGATAGACCAGTTATTAGATGAGCTACATGGAGCTCATATCTTCTCCAAATTAGACTTAAAGGTTGGGTATCACCAAATCAGAATGGTTGAGAGTGATGTACAGAAGACAACTTTCACAACAAATGATGGTCACTATGAGTTCCTAGTGATGTCATTTGGGTTGACGAATTCTCCAACAACCTTTCAGCATTAATGAATCAATTTGTTCAGATCATTTGTGAGGAAGTTTGTGATAGTGTTCTTTGATGATGTAATGATATATAGCAGAAGTATAGATGAACACATATTACACTTACAAATAGTGTTGAAAGTAGTTGAAGAACGCAAAATGGAAGTGTATTGTTGGAGTGAAGAAGGTGGAGTATTTGGGTCACATAATTAAATGAGTGTTCACTGATCCAAGTAAAATATAAGCAATGAAGAATTGACCTCAACCAAATAATATAAAGGAACTGAGACGATTCTTGGGACTCAATGGGTATTATAGAAGATTTGTCAAGAGATATGGTTCACTTTCTAATCCATTAACATTGAACTATTGAGGAAAGATAACTATGACTGGTTTGTGGAGGCTAACAAGGCATTCTGGAAGTTAAAAGAGGCAATGCTAACATCACATGTATTAGCATTACCAGGTTTTGAGTCGGATGCATCAGGTTTTGTATTAGGTGTAATATTGATGCAGAGTAACAAACCTATATCTTATTTCATTTATTATTTGGCATCAAAGGAGCAATTAAAACATTTCTATCAGAGACAGCTAATGAAAATAGTAATGTTTATTTAAAAGTGGAAACATTATTTGATGTGGAGGAAGTTTGTAGTAAGAACATATCAGAAGAGCTTGAAGTTCTTATTAGATAAAAGTAGGGATGTTAAAAATGGGTAAAAACCCAATGGGTACCCAAGACCCAAACAAATTCTGAAGCCCATGACTTGCCCATTTTTTTTATTAAAATATATGGGCTTAAAACGAAGCGTTTTTTTACCATGGGCTTTAAACGGGTTTACCCTATCGGGTTTAGGGTACCCGATGGGCTTGATTAATTATTTATGTTTAAATATTAAATAATTATAATAATATTTTTTATAACAAAAATACTATCAAAAAATAATAGTTTACAAAAATACCACAAATACAAAAAAACGAGTTTTAACACTTAGAGATTTTAAATTTTTTTCATTTGGGTGCGCTATAGTTTTAGGGTATAGTTTTGAAGGGTAGGTATAGTTTTTTGAAAGTTTTAGGTGTAATTTTGAAAATTTAAGATTTGTGGTATTTATGAATACCACTTAAAATGTTTTTTTAACACAATTAGCACAAATTTTTGAAAGTTTTACAAATACCATTAAAAAGTTTTTTTTTCATAAATACCACAAATCTTAAATTTTTTAAATTACACCCAAAACCTCCAAAAAACTATACCCTCCCCTTCAAAACTATACCCTAAACACTATATAACGAACCCAAATGAAAAAATTTAAAATCTAAAAGTGTTAAAACTTGTTTTTTTTTATATTTGTGGTATTTTTGTAAACTACTATTTTTTATGGTATTTTTGTTATAAAAACATTTTATTGGTATTTTTGTTATAAAAACTTTTTAATGGTATTTTCAAAACAAAAACTTATTTTGATGGTATTCTAAAGAATTTCTCTTTTTAAAATTGAAGCGGTATGCCGCGGGTTACCCTAAATTGTATAGGGTAGAGTTTGGGTTACCCTACCAAGACTTTACCCTATCCGGGTTTTTTCAAAACAAGCTTTTTCTGGGCAGGCTTTTTTCGGGTCCAGGTAGGGTAGGGTAAAATTACCCATGACAACATCCCTAGATAAAAGGGAAGTGTCAATGGAATATCATAAATGGTTGACTAAACTACTTGGATATAATTTTGAAATATTACAAATCCTGGAGTTGAAAACACAATGGCTAAAGGATTATCAAGGATTGAACAATCGTACACAGAGGAGTTCCGAGCTACACTAGTGGCAATGACAGTTCCTCAAGTTATATAGAACTTAGACATCTATAAGGAGATTTAAGAGGATGAAGATTTGCATAAGCTAATTGTTGAAATTAAGGAAGGGAAAATAGAGAAGATATATTGCTCAGTTAAACAAAGAGAAGTTATGGTATAAACATAGATTGTTTATACCTAGGAACTCAAGATTCATACTCATGATCTTGAAATAATATCATGATGGTATTATGGGAGGACATGCAGGGGTATTGAGAACTCTACAAAGAATTCATCAAACATATCAATGGAACAATATGTGCGAAGATGTGAAACAACATGTTCAAGAGTGTCAGGTTTGTCAAACACACAAATACTCTACAATGTTACCAGCAAGCTTGTTACAACCATTACCAATACCAAATCATATATGAGAAGACATAAACATGAACTTCGTTGAAGGATTATCGAGTTCAGTAGGATACAATGCCATAATTGTGGTAGTAGACAAATTGAACAAGTTTGGTCATTTCATTGGACTTAAACACGCGTTCACAGCTGCAGTTGTGGATGATAAATTCACAAAAGAGATAGTAAGACTAAATGGACATCGAACTTCTATTGTCTCAGACAGAGATAAAATATTTTTGCGTAAGTTTTGGAAGGAGCTTTTCAAACAAGTAGGAACAATGCTCAAGTTTAGTACATCGTTTCACCCACAAACAGATGGAAAAAAGAGGTCTTGAAAAGATGCTTGGAAAGTTATATAAAATGTTATGCATCAACTCATCCAAAGTCTTGGTCAAGGTTTCTACATTGGGATGAATTGTGGTACAATTCTTCATACCACATTACACTAAAGACAACACCCTTTAAGATGGTTTATGGTAGAGATCCACCATCTTTGTTGAGATTTGAGAAAGGTTCAACAAAGAATTCAAAGTTAGAAGTACTCTTGAGAGAAAGAGACATGATGTTGACAGAAATCAAAGAATATTTGGTGAAAGCTCAAGATGTTATGAAGAATAATGTTGATAAACACATAAGAGATATGAAGTTTAGTGTGGGAACACAAGTGTTTCTGAAGCTGCGCCCTTATAGGCAATCATATGTGGCTAAACGTGTTTGTCTGAAGCTCACAACTAAATACTATGGGCCATTTGAAGTATTGGAGAGAATAGGCCAAGTAGCGTATATGATAAAGTTACATGATGAAGCAAAAATACACTCGGTGTTTCATGTATCTTATCTCAAGCAGGTTTTGGGAACAAATCATGAGGTCAATCCTTTAACAAAGTTGGAGGATTTTTTTATAGAACCATTGCACGTGTTGAACATAACATATACGACTGAAGGTTGCTTGGAGGCTTTAGTACAGTGGAAGGGATTACCAGAGCATGAAAATACAAGGGTTTATTCTAGAGACTTGGTCAATGAATTTCCTTCATTGAAACTTTGGGACAAGCTTCATTTCAAACAAGGGGGTATTTATTGACTTTATAGATTATTTGTGAGAAGAAAAGAGCCACATGAAGTTTGAGAAAGAGGAAGCTTGAGAAGTTGCAACAGATTACGAAGTTGTTGTGGAGGTTGTAACCAATTTGTTAGTCAGTTACAAGTTAGAATCTATAAATACTCGTAAATGACTTAAGAAAAATAATTCATTCACTAAGTAGAGAGTACAATTGTGTCTTTTGTAGAATTTAGAGAGAGAAAGCTGTAGACTTGTACTCAATACTTTACATCAATAAAAATATTTTCATAAATAGACTTGAGAATCATAAGTTATAACATGTATGCAGAAAGCTAGAATCCAGACTTGGCTATTTGATTATAAAGATTTGAGGACGAAGGAAAAAAATCAATGTGAATATTTGTTTCTTACATATTTGATTGTGCTCAATTTAAATAAGGAAGACCTACTATTAATTGTTTATAAGGTTAGATTTGTGATAAAGCTTATAACACTTGCTCAGTTGTATGGTTTATTGTCCTCATTTTATGTGTATGTGAGTTCCTTTTTTATGTGCTCAAAAAAGTTGCACGAGATTTAAAATCTTATATTTGTTGCTTGTTTGATTCTTCTCTTTTCTACTTATTAAGATTTTTCCTCTTGATTTGACTTGGCAAAACATCAGTCAACTTGTTTGGCAACCCTTAAAATATATGCTTGAATGTCATGTTTTTGATATGTTTTATATATTCCTCATGTTCAAATGTACACTCTCTTGTGTTTTCTTCTAGGAATTGCTGGAGTGTAAAGCTACCATATTTCTCACGGATATAAGATTCAATCATAATTCGTGAATATATTTCATGTTTCGGTTCTTTCGTTCTTTTATTGTGCCTAACAATGTTGATATAACATATATTGAGAAACATTTTATGGTTAGTGGTTTAATATTGTAATGTTTTGTAAGAATTTTTAAGAAGAGCCGCAACAAGGGCATGATAATAAAGCCTATCACGGACCATCTAATTATGGAGTTTCAAATTCAAGTGTAGTTGATTAGAGGAAGAATGAAACTGGGATTTCAAAAAAAAAACTTTAATTTAAAATGTAAAGACTAGATATGTATATTTTGGATAATTAGTGCAATAGAAATTTTATGTATATAAATCCAAAAATTAAATAATGCAAAACGGTGTCCAAATTTATGAATTAAGATAGGACTTATAATATGATCATAGCATAAATTAAGTGTGATAAAATAATGTATACTTATATAAAAACATGCTATAAGAATTAATGTCACATTACTAAAGTGATGCTATGATAATTTAAATTACATTAGTCGAATAATGTTATAATAGAACGATCAATAATAGCTTGTAATAAATTGCTATCGTATCTGTCGTAGCTACCATAGCTGTCGATGTGCTATGTAACACGTATTATAACATGTTTTCCGCGCTAACAATGTACATATTTGTTGTAGTGTTATAAGCACTCATATATGGCATAAAATTTGGGTTTGAGTTTTCGAAACACGTAATCGTTGTAAATGTATGAGAACTTCAAGACACTGATATAACACACAATTTCTTGGAACGCGCCAAGAATAACACTTATCATTATTAAAATCTCTTCAAATTTGCCTTACTCCAAGATCAAGTTCGAACTGACTTTACACAATTATCCATGATTGTCCCCAGACGATTCTAATAAATTAAGATATTCGATTACAACTAAAACCTTAGTTTAATCGAAGAACACCCACGTTAATCTCTCTCACAAAAGCTATCGGTGAAAACGTGATTAAAGTGGCTAAGAGTGTTAACAAACTCTAACAACTCGTTTGCCCTTAAATACACACCAAAACAAAACCCTAACAAACTAGAAATCTTCTAAATCTATTTGTTAGTAAAGCTTAAAGAATATTTTCATATGTGCTTTGGAAATATTCTTCTAACTTCTTTCCATATTGCCCCAAAAGAATATATTCCCCATATATCTTTTATGCAACTCACTCCACGATATCTTGATGGATTTTCTCAAATCTTCTTTTTTCGCGCCACGTCATCTAGAGAATCTTCGCACCATCAGCTCTGCTTCCAACCTCCTGATGTTTCCTCAGCTCCCAGACGTACCTCAACTACCATCTGCATTTTGACATTCTCCCTTAGTATCTGAATCTTTGGTCTCGTCACTTTGCTAATGTTCGACTTACCGTACCTGATCTGCAACGTCCTGATACATTTTTATTTAGATGATTCATGGTTGAAAATACATTTTCAATCTCTCCCTCTTTTACTGAGTTTTACAAATCAAGCACGCTACCTCAATTCTATAAACTCCCCCATGATCAAGGGCTAGATAATCAATATCTCCGCCTGCTTGAGTGCAAAACTCAATAAAAACAAACTTGTATTTTCAACTCAGAACCGAGATGCCTCATTCACAATCTTCTCCCCCACAGATCTGTTATGTGACACCATGTGGCTCAATATATTCTTCTCCAATGATTCTTTAGATGATCATAATCTTGATTTCTCCAAGTACCATTGCTTATGACTCTCACACATTTGTAGCATCTACACTTGTAGCTCTCTGCACTCTTAGAACTTTTATATCTGAACACTTCGTTGTATAACCATGTAGATCTGACTTTTTATCCACATTCTTTTGGTTTTCATCGGGAGACCACGATTAAATCTCCATTTATGATCCGTGTGATCAAACTTCTTGTAACACTGGCTCGACTGGTTTAAACGCAGCTGTTAAGGGAGATTGCTGTAGATGGAGATGGCGGTTAATTATGGTATTAGGAGGTTTGTACGATTGGTATAGCGGTTAAAGGATTTAATTTGCGTTTGCGGGATATTTTTGACTGGTTGACAAACGCTTGCAGTAACTGTTAAAAATTATCAAAATCATTTGAAAATTACAAACATCACAACTATATTTTATATCGTAACAACTATGATATAGAATATATTTTTTTCGAAAATATATAAAAGGTAATATATCATGATATATTATAATAAATTAAACATAATAACAATGAAAACTAAAGAAAAGACCTAAATAATTATTCAAAACCTTTTTATTTGTAGATACATTTTTAGTATTATTATTTGTAATATTATTATGGATAAAATAATTCTTTTTTCTAATTTTTTTAATATTATTGAAAAAAAATTAATTAAACCAATCGCAATCGCCCGCAACCGCAAACGCTAGCGGGAAGGAGCTTTTGAAATATGACGATTTCAAGTGGTGCAAAACGATGTAAAACTGTATAAAGCGATTGAGTGATTTTGGCAAACGCGATAAATCGCAATCGCCCGCAAAAGCTGCGTTTGCGGGTGGTTCCGGGAGAACCAATCAACACCTAAGTTTCATATGCCTAAGTTTTCCACAAGAATAAAACCTACAAGGTTGATGTTTACTTGCTCTTAAGTCAGATTTATTCATCCTCGATCTTGGTGTAACATGAGATATCTCAGGCTTCTGAATCCTACTAGTAGGTTCTTCAACCTCTTGTGATTCTAGTTGAGTTGTTGTTTTCTCTTCTAGTTCAACATGATTCTGACTTATTGCATAGATGAAAACTGTTTTCCTTCCTGAGTCAGCACTCGTGTAGCCTAAGCCCCTACATCTTCTCTCTGTTCTACCCAAACTTAATGCATGCTCAAGCTTCTGAGTTCCGTTGTTCAACATTCGGATAATTTTCATCTGCTGATCTAACTCAGTCTTGAAGGTCTTTGAATGTTTTTTCTCATCATCAAGCTCTTCTTCAAGATTCAGAAATTTGGATTACAAACTCATCCTCTATGTCTTCAAAAGTGCAAGTTCTTCTCTTTCTTTGATGAAATCATCCAAAACACTCTAGAGATCATTCGCTTTGATGTTCTCTTCGATGGTTGAGCTAAACTCTAATTCATTAGACAAATCATAAAAACGAGAAAGGTTCTATCAGCGGGCAGAGCACTCGCAACATCCAGATTTTGATCAACATCATGATTTTGATCAACGATATTGATAGAGCCATGAAGAGTTACAAACCTCGTCCCGTGGTCGAATCCTAAGTCACTGACTCTCCAAGGAACCTTTCTTTTGATTCCTTGAATCATCGCACTCACTTGTGATACACCTACCGCCTTTATACATATCACCCTTGTTTTTTCTTCCTCTATATGTTGGACATTCAAATTGAAAGTGTCCAAACTCTTGACATTCATAGCATTGGATGGTCTCTAATTCTCTCTTGTTGATTCTCTTTAGAGCTTTATCAACATATTTTTCTCTACTAGGTCCATGATGTAGGTCCTTGATAGAACATACATCAATTCCTTGTGAGACATCTGATACAACATATGGTAAACCCATCTCCTAAACTTGAAGCCGTCAGCAAAAGCCATGTTGTTTGTATTTAAGGAAACTTCCATCACTGTCTTGATTACATGAAATCTCTGAGATAGTCCCCTCAACAACTTCTTGACCAACTTTCTTTCTTTGTACTTTTTTCCAAGGATACGAGCTTCATGTGCCATTGAGCATATCTTGCTACTAAATTTTTCAACACTCTCCGAGTCATCCATCTTAAGATTTTCAAATTCAGAAGCAAGAATATTTAACCTCGAGCGTCTAACACTTGTAGTTCCTTCATAGATAGTTTCGACAATATCCCAAGCTTCTTTAGCTGACTCACAACCTTGAACATTAGTAAACTGGTCTTCGGACAAAAAGCACCAGATCACTGATAACGCTTTGTTGTTGAATTTCGAATCTTTCTTCTCCTTTGCGGTCCACTTTTTCTTTGGTTTAGGGTTTTTATTCCTTCTTTTTCAACCACTTTCGGGACAATCCAACCTTCTTCAACTGATGTCCAAACATCTTCATTAATTCCACAAGGCAAGGCTTTGATTTGAACCTTCCACCACCCATAATTCTGAGAATGAAGATATGGCAAATTGTTCATCGTTATGTAGTGCTGCGAGTTTTCCATATTTCTCCCACGATCACACATGTTGTGAAAGACAACCAATCGCTTAGATATAAACTAGTCTTTTCCTTAGATTCCTGCTCTGATACCAATTGTAAATGTATCGCAACCTCAGGAAACATATATAACAAACAACTTCTTGGAACGCGCCAAGAACAACGCTTATCTTTATTAAAATATGTTCAAATAGCTTACACCAAGATCAAATTCGAACTGTCTTTTACACAATTCTCCATGATTGTCCCCAAGCGATTCTGATCACTTAAGTTATTCGGTTACAACTAAAACCCTAGTTTAATCGAAGAACACCCACCTTAATCTCTCTTACAAAAGATCTCAGTGAAAACGTGATTAAATACACGCCAAAATAAAAACCCTAACAAACTAGAAATCTTCCAAATCTATTTGTTAGTAAATCTTAAAGAATATTTCCATATCTTTATTTTGGAAATATTCTTCTAACATTCTTCCATATTGCCCCAAAAGAATATATTCTCCATATATCTTTTCTTGCAACCCACTCCACGATATCTTGATGGATTTTCTGAAATCTTCTTTTTCCGTGCCACGTCATCTAAGAAATCTTTGCACCATCAGCTCTTCCTCTTGATGTTGCCTCCTGATGTTGCGGTCAAAATTAGTTTCGGTTGCAAATCGGCCATAAAACGGTCGGAAACCCAATTTTCGATCGATTTCCTCCAAAAACTAATTTTCCGAGCCTTTTTTGTTGGGCGGAAAATTTGAAAATTTTCATAAAACAAAATCAAAACTTTATCTCTCTAAAAAGTCTTTTCATTTCCGTAATCTCCAAAAAATGTTGTAATTTCAAATTAAATTCATTTTTTCATATCTTCATTTATATTTTTCTTATACAAATTTTTTTTATTGTTTTTCATATGTCGAACACCGATGATATAAGATTCGTTCCCGGAACCCAATTTTTTGCACTGCTTCGCATGTCGATCGAGGATTTAGTTTAGCAAGTGGGGTGGGAAAATATGCGGAGGCTAGATCCAAACTATGCTATGAAACCATACCGAACGCGAGTTGGTAACATTCTTTAAAATTTTAATTTAATTTTTTAAATTATATATTAACATATAATTTATTATATGGTACGGTTTACATGTTGTAGACAAATCCTAAAATATATTTTAAAATGTATAAACACGATGTTAGATCACCCGTATCCAAAATACCGAAACTTTCCGTGAGATACTCGGGAAATTTGGTTCCGTTCTTTTACGGTTAGTAAAATAATATTTTATATATGCATATTAATAAATTTATAAACTTAACTAATAACTTAAATAAAACTTTTCATAAGGCTAATATAATAAGGCTTGTGTATTGTCGTACAAAACCATATGTAAAAATGGAAAGAAAAGTGGCGTAATGGGAAAGATAAGCCTTCTTGTATAAACAACTCTATTTGGACCGGACTCAAAAATTATTGGATTAGAGAAGAAGCAGTCTTAACGACCAAAAGAATATCCAAAAACCGTAAAGGCGCCTTGAACTCACAATGCAAGCGCCAATACTTTCAAAGAAATCGGGACCATATGGTAATTTATAAACCAAACAATTCTAATTTGGGCAAGGTTCAAAAAATGAGTCAAAAAATTCCAGCACCTTCTCCAATACCGAAATAAACCGACTTCTCCAATAAATTATTTTTAATTTTAACCAAAATAATATTTAATTATTAAAACTCGATTTTTAATAACTTTAAATTTATTATTAGGGAAAAACGCCATTTAAATGCCGTTTAATTCCTCAATTCTCGTTTAAGTCATTTTATTCCCCAATTTTTAAGGGCAGATCATTTAAATCTCTATAATCGTTGACCATGCCGTTTTAAACCCTTCAAAAGTCAACCGTTAAATATAATTAACCGGGACGTTAAATACCTAAACGATGTCGTTTTCCCACTAAAAACCCTTCTAATTTAATCAATAATCACATGCCACGTGTTTATCTCTCATCCTCTCCACTTTCTTCTTCCTCTTCTTGTCCGCCATTGCTATCTCTCTATTATCTAGCTTCGTATGCTTCTTCAATATTTTTAACTATTTTCTCTAACAAACAAGACTCTCATCTTAGTTTACAAAAAAAAAAATAAGACTCTCATCTTCCTCTTCTCGTCTGTAAATGTTGAAAACCGAAACTTTACAGTCAAATATGGAATTTTTTTCTCTTAATTTACACAAATATCATGAACAATTTTCTTACTAGTTCTCCATGGAAATCGAAACAAAAATTTAATTTTGATGGTGGTGGCTCATCTAAGAAGCGAATCTGATGCAATTTGTGGTTATATGGAGGAAGCATTAGAATTTTGAGACGAACAAAATTTGATTTCTCATGAAATTATGTTCCATAACGAAGACGTCTTAGACTAATTAATGATGTTTCCTTTATGTCATATTCCCAAAGTTCACATCTATAACAAATCCAACAGAGTTTGATTTCCTTGCAATCTTTGTCACATTATATTTGGTTGTTTCTAATTGATTTTGTGATTAAGGGATTTAGGGTTTGTGTATTTGGGATTTTCTAAAATGTTAAAACGACGTTGTTTTGTCGCTTCTGTTTAAATTATAGCAAAACACTAAACACCGATTTGAGAATTAACGGAAATTAACAACAATTTAAGTGGTATGGTCGACGATTGTCTTTTGACGGGTTTCAAATGGTATGGTCTACGATTATCGGGATTTAAATGATTCACCTTTAAAAATTGGAGAATGAAATGGCTTAAACGAGAATTGAGGAATTAAACGACATTTTTTGGTAAGTTGAAGAATTATATGGCGTTTTTCCCTTTATTATTATAGGAAACTTCTCTAGTTCGGGGAAAACCTTTCGGTTTAGGAACTCTTCCCGAATCCCAAGAGACAACATTCCCATACATTCCAAACTCGGATCCGGGACTCCTTCAAGAAATCTCCAACCTCCGAATTGAACTTAAGGAGAAAGATAACGTTTTCAACCAGTTGCGTCATTTGACCAATGCACAACTCGAGCAATATATTGTTAGAGTCGTAGAAAACACATCGTTAGATATTTCATTAGTTCGTGAAACTTGTACAAAGATCATTGAAACACTTATAAGCAATCATATTCCATAAATCTTGGTTTAGAGTCCTAAAAATACATTGTTAGATATTTCTTAAGTTCAAGATTATTGTCCAAATACAATTGAGACATTTAGAAGCACTCATATTGCATAAAATTGGGGTTTGAGTCATAGAAACCAAGTTGTAAGATGTTTCGTAAGTTTGTGAATCTTTTACAAATATCATTGAGACAATTTTTTGTTGGTCACACATCATTGAGCCACTTAAAAGCATCCATATTGCATACAACATGGGTTTGAGTCCTATAATTGTGTTGTTAGATATTTCGTAAGTTCGTGAAACTTGTACTGAGATCATTAAGGCACTTAGAAGCACTCATATTTCATAAAATTTGGGGTTGAGTCATAGACACAAGTTGTAAAATGTTTCTTAAGTTCATGAATCTTGTACAAAAATCATTAAGAGATTTTTAATAACTCATTTTGATTAAAACTAGGATTTGAGTCCTAGAAACTCGTTGCTTGATGTTTCGTAAAATCGTGAATCTTGTACATAGATCATTGAGGCACTTATAAGAACTCAATTTGCATAAAACTTAGTTTATATTTCTAGAATATGCATTGTTAGATGTTTCATTAAGTTCGTGAAACTTGTACAAAGATCATTTAGGCATTTATAAGCACTCATCTTTCTTACAAATTTGTTTAGAGTCGTAGCCAACGCGTTGTTAGATGTTTCTTAAGTTCGTAAAACTTGTACAAAGATCATTTAGGCACTTCTAAGCAATCATATTGCATAAAACTTGGGTTTAACTACCAGAAACACATTGTTAGATGTTTCATAAGTTCGTGAAACTTGTACAAAGATCATTGAGGCACTTATAATCACTCATTTTGATTAAAATTTTGTTTAGAGTCCTAGAATATGCGTTTTTAGATGTTACATAAGTTCGTGAATCTTCAAAAAGACCATTGAGGAACTTATATGCACTAATATTGCATAAAACTTGGTGAGTTCTAGAAAACACGTTGTTAGATGTTTAATATGCTTAAAACTTGGTTTAGAGTCCTAAAAAATGAGTTGTTAGATGTTTCATAAGTTCGTGAAACTTGTACAAATATCATTGAGGCACATAAAAGCACTCCTCTTGCTTAAAACTTAATTTAGAGTCGTACAAAACGTGTTCCTAGTTGTTCTATAGTCGTGAAACTTGTACAAAAATCATTGAAACACTTATAACCACTCATCTTGCTTAAATGTCTATTTAGAGTCGTATAAAAACGCGTTGTTAGATGTTTTATAAGTTCGTGAAACTTGTACAAATCATTGAGGCACTTATAAACACTCATATTGCATAAACTTTGTTTAGAGTACTTGAAATACGTTGTTAGAAGTTTCATAAGTTTGTGAAACTTGTACAAATATCATTGAGACATTATAAACATTCATATTGCATAAAATTTGGGTTTGAGTCATTGAAAACAACTTGTTAGATGTTCCGTAAGTTCGTAAATCTTGTACAAAGATCATTTAGGCATTTATAAGCACTCATAAGAATTCATTGGATAAAACATGGGTTTAAATCATAGAAATGCTTGCTAGATATTTTGTTAGTTCGTGAAACTTATACAAAGATCATGTAGGCACTTATAAGCACTCATATTGCATCAAACTTTGTTTCGAGTCTTAGAATATGCATTGTTAGATGTTTCATAAGTTCGCAAATCTTCTACAAAGATCATTAGGTATTTACAATTTGCTAACAACTTGTTTAAAGTCGTAGAAAACGCGTTGTTAGATGTTTCATAGGTTTGTGAAATTGGTACTAAGATCATTGAGTTATTTATAAGCACTAATATTGCATAAAACTTGGTGTAGAGTCCTAGAAAAAACGTTTTTAGATGTTTCATAAGTTCTTAAAACTTGTACACAGATCACAAAGGCACTCATATTACACCAAACTTTGTTTAGAGACCTAGATTACGTGTTGTTCGATATTTCAATAGTTTGCGAAACTTGTACAAAGATCATCGAGGCATCTATAAGAATTCATACTGCATAAAACTTGGGATTGATTCATGTAAAACAACTTGTTATATGTTTTGTAAGTTCGTTATTCTTGAACAAAGATCGTTGAGGCACTTATAAGCACTTATATTGTATATAACTTGGGTTTTAGTTCTTAAAATGCATTGTTAGATGTTAGATAAGTTCGCGAAACTTGAATAAAGATCATTAAGGAACTTATAAGCACTAATCCTGCATAAGACTTGGGTTTGAGTTCTAAAAAAATGTTATTAGATGTTTCGTAATTTCGTTAAACTTGTACAAAGATCATTGTGGCACTTATAAGCAATCATATTGCATAAAACTTGGGTTTGAATCATAGAACAAAAGTTGTAAGATGTTTCGTAACTTCGTGAATCTCGTAAAAAGATCATTAAGGCACTTAAAAGCACTCATATTGCATTAAACTTGGGTTTAAAAGTCCTAGAAACGCGTTGTTAGATTTTTTGCAAGTTCGTGAAATTTGTAGAAAAATAATTGAGACACTTCAAAGAACTTATATTGCATGAAACTTGGTTTTTAATACTAAAAACGCGTTGTTATATGTTACATAATTTCGTGAAACATGTAGAAAGATCAGTGCAACACTTCTAAGCACTAATCTTGCTTAAAACTTGTTTTAGAGTCGTCTAAAGTGTGTTGTTAGTTGTTTCATAAGTTCGTGAAACTTGTACAAAAATCATTGATGAAATTACAAGATTCCTTAAATCTATGTTAAGAGTCGTAGAAAACGCGTCGTTAATTGTTTCATTAGTTCGTGAAACTTGAACAAAGATCATTGAAGCACTTATAAGCACTCATATTGCATAAAACTTATTTTCAGTACCAGAAAACGCATTGTTAGATATTAAATAAATTCAAGAATCTTGTCCTAAAATAATTAAGTCACTTATAAGCTCTTATATTGCATAGAACTTGGATTTGAGTCATAGAAAACAAGTTGTAAGATGTTTCGTAAGTGCGTGAATCTTGTAAAAACATCATTGAGGCACCTAAAATCACTTATATTGCATAAAACTTAGGTTTAAGTCCTAGAAATGCATTGTTAGATATTTCAGAAGTTCGTGGAACTTGTAACTTATAAGCACTTATATTGTATAAAACTTAGGTTTGAATCATAGAAAACAAGTTGTAAGATGTTTCGTAAGTTCGTGAATTGTGTACAAAGATTATTGATGCACTTATAATAACTCATTTTGCTTTAAACTTGGATTTGAGTCCTAGAAACGCGTTGTTAGATGTTTCGTAAAGTCGTGAATCTTGTACAAATATCAATAATACACTAATAAGAACTTATATTTCATTAAACTGGGTTTATATTCCTAGAATATTCATTGTTAGATGTTTCATAGGTTCGTTAAACTTGTACAAATATCATTTAGACACTTATAAGCACTCATTTTGCTTACAAATTGGTTTCGAGTCGTAGAAAACATGTTGTTAGATGTTTCATAAGTTCAGGAAACTTTTACAAACATTATTGAGACACTTATAAGAACTCATATTGCATAAAACTTGGGTTTATGCACTAGAAACACAATGTTAGAAATTTTATAAGTTCGTGAAACTTGGACAAAGATCATTGAGGCATTAATAATTATTCAATTTGCTTAAAACTTGGTTTAGAGTCCTAGAATATGCGTTTCTTGTTGTTACATAAGTTCGTGAATATTCAACAAGATCATTGAGTCACTTATGACTCATATTGTATAAAACTTGGGTTTGAGTGATAGAAAACAAGTTTTAAGATGTTTCGTAAGTTCGTGAAAAATGTACAAAGATCATTGAGGCACTTATAAGAATTGATATTGCATACACCTTGGTGTAAAGTTCTTAAAAACGCGTTGTTAGATATTTCATAAGTTCTTGAAACTTATACAAAGATCCTTGAGGAACTTATAATAACTCATTCTGTAATGCGTTGTTAGATGTTTCATAAGTTCGTGAAACTTGTAAAAAGATCATTGAGGCACTTATAGGCTCCCATATTGCAAAAAATTGGTTTTTAGAAACTCATATTCTTTAAAACTTGGTTAGAATCGTAGAAAACGCGGTGTTTGTTGTTTAATATGATTGCGCAACTTGTACAAAGATCATTGAAGCACTAATAACCACTCATCTTGCTTAAATCTCTATTCAGAGTCATAGTAACGTGTTTTTAGGAGTTTCAAAAGTTCGTGAAACTTGTACAAAGATCATTGAGGCACTTATAAGCACTCATATTGCACAAAAATTGGTTTATAGTATTTGAAACACGTTGTGATGTTTCTTAAGTTCGTGAAACTTATACAAAGATCATTAAGACATTTACAAGCACTCATATTGCATAAAACTTGGGTTTGAGTCATAGAAAAAAAATTGTTAGATAATTTGTAAGTTCGTGAATCTTGTATATTTGAGGAACTTATAAGCACTTATGTTGCATAAAACATGGGTTTGAATCATAGAAACGCGCTGCTAGATAACTTGGGTTTGAGTGCAAAAAACGCATTGTTAGATGTTACATATGTTCGTGATATTAGTATAAAGATCATTGATGAAATTATAAGCACTAATCTTGCATAAAATTTGGGATCGAGTTCTAGAAACATGTTATTAGATGTTTAGAGTCTTAGAAAACGCGTTGTTAGATGTTTCATGAGTACGTAAAACTTGAAAAAACATCATTGAGGCATTTATAAGCACTCATTTTGCCTAAAACTTGGTTTAGAGTCTTAGAAAACGCGTATTTAGATGTTTCATAAGTTTTTAAAACTTATACAAAGATCCTTGAGGAACTTATAATAAATCATTCTGTAATGCGTTGTTAGATGTTTCGTAAGTTCGTGAAACTTGTAAAAAGATCATTGAGCCAGTTATAAGCTCTCATATTGCATAAAATTGGTTTGTAGAAACTCATATTCTTTAAAACTTGGTTATAGTCGTAGAAAACGCGGTGTTTGTTGTTTAATATGATTGTGCAACTTGTACAAAGATCATTGAAGCATTGATAATCACTCATCTTGCTTAAATCTCTATTCAGAGTCATAGTAACGTGTTTTTAGGAGTTTCAAGAGTTCGTAAAACTTGTACAAAGATCATCGAGGCACTTATAAACACTCATATTGCACAAAAAGTGGTTTAGAGTACTTGAAACACGTTGTTAGATCTTTCACAAGTTCGTGAAACTTGTACAAAGATCATTGAGGCATTTATAAGCACTCATATTGCATAAAACTTGGGTTTGAGTCATAGAAAACAAATTGTTAGATAATTTGTAAGTTCGTGAATCTTGTATATTTGAGGAACTTATAAGCACTTATGTTCCATAAAACACGAGTTTGAATCATAGAAACGCGCTGCTAGATAACTTGGGTTTGAGTGCAAAAAATGCATTGTTAGATGTTACATATGTTCGTGATACTTGTATAAAGATCATTGATGAAATTATAAGCACTAATCTTGCATAAAATTTGAGATCGATTTCTAGAAACATGTTATTAGATGTTTAGAGTCTTATATGTTTCATGAGTACGTAAAACTTGAAAAAACATCAATGAGGCATTTATAAGCACTCATTTTGCCTAAAACTTGGTTTAGAGTCTTAGAAAACGCGTATTTAGATGTTTCATTAGTTCTTGAAACTTATACAAAGATCCTTGAGGAACTTATAATAACTCATTCTGTAATGCGTTGTTAGCTGTTTCATAAGTTCGTGAAACTTGTAAAAAGATCATTGAGGCACTTATAAGCTCTCATATGGCATAAAATTGGTTTGTAGAAACTCATATTCTTTAAAACTTGGTTAGAGTCGTAGAAAACGCGGTGTTTGTTGTTTAATATGATTGTGCAACTTGTACAAAGATCATTGAAGCACTGATAACCACTCATCTTGCTTAAATCTCTATTTAGAGTCATAGTAACGTGTTTTTAGGAGTTTCAAAATTTCGTGAAACTTGTACAAAGATCATTGAGGCACAAAAATTGGTTTAGAGTACTTGAAACACGTTGTTAGATGTTTTATAAGTTCGTGAAACTTGTACAAAGATCATTGAGGCATTTATAAGCACTCATATTGCATAAAACATGGTTTGAGTCATAGAAAACAAATTGTTAGATAATTTGTAAGTTCGTGAATCTTGTATATTTGAGGAACTTATAAGCACTTATGTTGCATAAAACATGGGTTTGAATCATAGAATGCGCTGCTAGATAACTTGGGTTTGAGTGCAAAAAACGCATCGTTAGATGTTACATATGTTCGTGATACTTTTATAAAGATCATTGATGAAATTATAAGCACTAATCTTGCATACAATTTGGGATCGAGTTCTAGAAACATGTTATTAGATGTTTAGAGTCTTGAGAAAACGCGTTGTTAGATGTTTCATGAGTACGAAAACTTGAAAAAACATCATTGAGGCATTTATAAGCACTCATTTTGCCTAAAACTTGGTTTAGAGTCTTAGAAAACGTGTATTTAGATGTTTCATATGTTCTTGAATCTTGTACAATGATCATTGAGGCACTAATAAGAACTTGGTTTAGAATCCTACAAAACGGGTTATTAGTTGTTTCATAATTTTGTGAAACTTGTACAAAGATTATTGAGGCACTTATAAGCACTCAAATTTCATAAAACTTGGGTTTGAATCCTAGAAACGCATTGCTAGATGTTTCGTAAGTTCTTGAAATTTGTACAAATATCATTACGGCACTTATTAGCGATCATATTGCATAAAACTTGATTTAGAGTCGTATAAATTCGTTTCTAGGTGTTTCATAAGTTCGTGAATCTTGTACAAATACCATTGAGGAACATATAAGCTCCCAAATTGCATAAAACATGGGTTTGAATCTTAGGAACATATTGTCAGATCTTAAATAAGTTCGTGAAATTTGTACAAAGATTGTTGAGGCACTTAAAATAAGTCATATTGCTTAAAACTTGGGTTTGAGTCCTAGAAACACGCCATTAGATGTTTTGTAAGTTTATGAATCTTGTAAATGATCATTGAGGCTCTTATAACCATTTAGCTTGCTGAAAACTAACGAGTAGTTAGATGTTTTGGTAAGTTCATGAAACTTGTACAAAGATCATTGAAGCACTTATAAGCATACATATTGGATAAAACATGGTTTAGAGTACTTGAAACACGTTGTTACATGTTTCAAAAGTTCTCTAAACTTGTAGAAAGATCAATGAGGCACTTATAAGCACTCAAATTAAATAAAACTTGGGTTTGAGTCATAGAAAATAAGTTGTTAGATGTTTCCAATGTTTGTTAATTTTGTACAAATATAATTGAGGCATTTATAAGCACTCATATTGAATCATAGAAACGCGTTGCAAGATGTTTCGTAAATTCGTGAAACTTGTACAAAGACATGGAAGCACTTATAAGCACTCATATTGCATATAACATTGTTTAGAAACATAGAATATGTGTTGTTAGATATTTCATTAGTTCGTGAAATTTGTACAAAGATCATTGGGCACTTATAAGCAAACATATTGCATATAACTTGATTTAGAGTTATGGAAAACGCATTGTTAGATGTTTCATAAGTTTGTGAATCTTGTACAAAGATCATTGAGGTACTTATTAGCACTCATATTGCATATAACTTGGGTTTGAGTACAAAAACATGTTGTTAGATGTTACATAAGTTTGTGATACTTGTATTAAGACCAATGATGAATTTATAAGCACTAATCTTTCATAAAATATGGGTTTGAGTTCTAAAAACATGTTATTAGATGTTTGGTAAATTCTTGAAACATGTACAAAGAACATTTAGGCACTTATAAGCAATCATATTACATAAAACTTGGGTTTGAGTCATCGACACAAGTTGTAAGATGTTGCGTAAGTTCGTGAAGCTTTTACAAAGGTCATTGAGGCAGTTAAAAGCACTCATATTCCATGAAACTTTGGTTTGAGTCCTAGGAACACGTTGTTATATGGTTCGTAAGTTCATGAAACTTGTACAAAGAGCATTGAGGCACTTAAAAGCACTCATATTGCATAAAACTTGGGTTTGAATACTAAAAATTTGTTTTTAAATGTTACATAGGTTCTTGAAACTTGTACAAAGATCATTGAGAAATTTATAAGCATATTGCATAAAACTTGGGATTGAGTCCAAGAAACATGTTATTAGACGTTTCGTAAGGTCGTGAAACTTGTACAAAGATCGATGGGGCACTTATAGGCAATCAAATTGAATATAACTTGATTTAGATACTTTAGAAACTCGTCGTTAGATGTTTTATAAGTTAGTGAACCTTGTACAAAGAGAATTGAGGCACTTATAAGCACTCATATTTCATAAAACTTTGGTTTGATTCATATAAAACAAGTTGTTAGATGTTTCCTAAGTTCGTGAAACTTATACAAAGATAATTGAGGCACTTATAAGCACTCATATTGCATAAAACTTCAGCTTAAGTCCAAGAAGCGCGTTGTTAGATGTTTCATAAGTTCGTGAAATTTGTACAAAGATCATTGAAGAATTTATAAGCACTCATATTGTATAAAATGTGGTTTAGTGTCCTACAAAACGTGTTGGTAGATGATTTATAAGTTCATCTAACTTGTACAAAGATCATAAATTCGTGAAATTTGAAAAAAGATCATTAAGACACTTATAAACACTCATATTGCATAAAATTTGGTTTAGAGTCCTAGTAAACGTGTTGTTACACTAGTAAAAAAACGGGCTATATCCCACAATACCCACGAAAAATTTCGTGGGTATAGCCCAAAAGCCACGAAAACCCACTAAAAGCCACGGTGAACAGTAATTATTACCCAAGATTTTTTTTCGTGGGTTTTTCGTGGGTAAGAGTGTGTTTTCGTGCGAATTCGTGGGTTTTCGTGGTAACTTTGCCTTGGTTACCCACGATTTTTTTCGTGGGTAATGGACTACCCACGAAAACCCACTAATATTTTCGTGGGTAATGGAATACCCATTAAAACCCACTATTTTTTCGTGAGTAACCGAAAACCAACTAAAACCCTACTATTTTTTCATGGGTTTGTTCACTATTTTTTGGTTTGTAACATTCAAAAACATATTAACCTTATAACTCGTGAAAGACATATTAATATGTTTTTTTGATAAATGTACTTGAATTATTTTAAATGAAGTTCAATAAAAACAAAACATTAATTAATTATTATTCATTACCCATAAACATTAAAATATCACATTACCTAACAACATTATTTTAAAAGCGTACAAAAGATGGAAGGAAAATAGCAAATATAAAAGCGACATAAAGAGTTCGGTGTTGAACGAAGTTATTATTCGTAAACATTGACGGGTCGAATGTTTATTCATCATCTGAGTCGGGAACTGTTTCATACTCGTAAGTAGTTGTTCCTTCATCTTCTTCATCCGTAGTAGATGTTACGGTTGGGTCGTACCCAACAATCATCGAATTAGCCCCAATTATATTTTTAAAAAATTATTTTAGTTTGTAATTATCAGTCATACTAACAACCTTAAGGAAAACCTACCTTGACAATGTTTCGCTCAGTGATGTTGAGGTACATAGACTTCATGTTAAAACGACCTACATACACATTCTTTAGAATGACAACCGCACCTACAACAGTGTTGACTCTGTATTCGTCATTGTTGAAGATGTTATGGTGCATGGTTCCCTGAATTATTCCCGACTGATCCTTTAAGGTTAATATAAGGTCTCCCTGGCCGTTGGGGGACGAATTGGAGAGCATAAAGACAAGCTGAAAATAAGTAATGACTTTTAAGATACATCATATATCTAAATTGAAATAATATTGGTTGACAAAGGAAACCTTTTTCACTTTCACAAACTGTCAATGAGGGCATTGTATTTCTGCAAGCTGGTATAAAATGGTGTGGTCCTATTGTTATGAGTACCTATAATTATGAATGATAGAGTTAGTATTTGTCATCTACAATCATTATTATAATGATAAAAGAGTTCATTTCTTGTATACCTTCGCGCAACATGTAATCGATAGTAGAAGTCCACCGAGGACTACTAAAATCATGGTCGCCCTGTTGTGGCTCATTGATGACCTCACGAATGAAATCTTGTGTTGGACGTGTTTGAGAACTTTCACCTCGCAACACCTTCCCATCGTGAACCCTCTTGCGAAACAGTACTCGCTGTATGGGCTGGACAGGTCCTGAAATTAGCCCTGTTTGGATTTCAGAACGTTGTGATGGTAGAAGTGAAATTATTGGTTCAGCATCAATAACATATAAATTATCGTATGAAGGGTTTGAAGGAACACGATTTGCCATGAGGAAATTGTTTTTTGTGTTGAATTACCCCGAATTATATAGGCAGAACCGAGTTATTTTTTTAGGGTTAACGTGTCGATTAATATGTGGATATAAGGAAAAAATATAAAATGATTTGACATTACATATTAGTGTACAATAAATAAATAAATTTCGTGACCGACAATATCTGCCACTGTATCATAAATAACACCGTGAAAAACAATGTCGGGTCACTAGACGGTGAATTAACAATTCGACAATTACATGAATGACGTCAATCACGGGTGTTTTAAACAGGGGTAACCGTTTAAACTCATTAGAAAAATACAAATAATATCCCACATAATATTATACAAGAACCCACAACATATTTTATTACAAACAATTGATTGGATAATAATCCACTACTTTTTAAAGATGTTATAAATTTAACACATACGAAAATTATATTATATATAATACTACAAATTTTAAGATCACATTGATGCACAATTTTTATTCATCATCGGAAGAGGAATCAGCTTCAGAACATTCGTTTTCAGTTAGCTCATTATCGGATGTGTACATGTCGTTTGTATGTTAATCGGGTAAATCATCATAATTGTCCATGTCTTCAACATTGAGTGTCTCGACCCTTAGGAGCTATGAAGGTGCAACAATAGTATTCCTAGAATCCTCTTGAAAGGCTTGTTGTAAAACATCAGTAACATTTCTAACACCTATGGGTACCACTTTTGTACATGCTAACCATTATGTCCCATGCCTCCTACTAACCTTTGAATATGATATGTAACAAGCCTTATCACACTGTTCATGAGTAATAAACGGATCATATTGTCTATACTGCTTGTTTGCAGCAACATCCACTAGACCCGAACGACTTATACGCATTCCACTTCTAGTAGTGATGTTGTACCAAAAACATTTGAAGATAACCACCTTCAACCCTACACCGCCATTGTACTCAAGCAATCTGATGTCGTCCACAATTCCATAATATTCTGTATCAGTCGTTCCCCTCACGCAAATACCAAAATTTTGTGTTTTTTTTTTGCATTCCTACTAAATTTGCGGAATAAGAACCCTCTTGTTGCATACGATGGCCAGGATGTGTAAGTACGACGTGGACCTTGTACAAAATAATTGAGCCAAAGTGGCACAATTGCTACCATCATTTGATTATTAACTTGTAATAAAATAAATACATCAATTAAAAATTATATATAAACGAAGTCATTACAAAATTAATTACATAATCTTTGCACCGGCGTGCGAAGTTATTGTCTTTGAATGACTGTAGGTCAGAAGTAGACAATGCCGGATATGTAGTTCGCATTAAATCTTCAAACCTCCTACGTATGTCTTTGAATGACTGTAGGTCAGAAGTAGACAATGTCGGATATGTAGTTCGCATTAAATCTTCAAACCTCCTACGTATACAAATTATCTAATTAAAAAGTAATTATAATTAACTAGTGAATATAATATGTTTGGCGCCGGATAACCATACCTTTCATATTGTGCTAAATCGGGACAATTATTCATTGAAAACGTTTGCAAAACATTGTACTCTTCGTCTGTTATCCATCTTTGTGAAGATTTACCAATGAACCTTCCTTTTTGTTAGAAAATTGTTGGGACATCGTCAAATGCGTAGGAGTAAATGTTTTCACCATGCCATCCTTCATTAGCTCGAGGGATTGGTTTTCCAAGCCAATGGGTAGCTAGCGCAGATATTTCTTCTTGAACACAATGCTCGACAATAGACCCTCCGATTTGTGCCTTGTTCCTAACCTTTTTTTAAGTGGTACATGTACCGCTCAAATGGATACATCCACCTATATTGTACCGGTCCACCTAAGATTGCCTCGTCCGGAAGGTGTACCGGTAGATGCTCCATGATATCAAAAAACAAAGGAGGAAATATCTTCTCCAAGTTGCATAATTTGACAGCTATATTTTCCTTCATTGTTTGAACATCTTGTTCTTTTAATGATGGGGCAACAATGTCTCGGAAAAACAAAGTGATTTCTGTGTAATAATAGTAACAACCCAAATTATATGACAAAATTAGTCATTTATATATTTGTATGAGAACATTTTAAAAAACATACATGAAATCGTTACGTGTACCGACTTGGGGAATAGTTTCAACCAAGCGAAAGGTAGAAGACTTTCCATAATGACATGACAATCATGACTTTTGAGACCAGAAAGAGTACCATTAATTTCATTGACACATCTACCAAAGTTGGAAGCATACCCGTCTGGAAAACGAATATCTTTCTTCAACCAAGTTAGAAATTTCTTTTTAGCTTCCAATAACATGCGAAATATTGGAACCCTAGCAATTCTAGTTGATGTAAGTTACGGTTGCATATTATCTAGCTTAGATTTTATGGTATCCTTTGTTTTCCCCAGGACGTTCAAGACGGTTTTGATAATATTATCAAATAAAATTTTTTCAATATGCATAAAATCTAGGTTGTGTCTAAACAACAGATTCCCCCAATACGGTAAAGACCAGAAAATCGATTTTTTGTACCAGTTATGATATTGACCATAACCATGTACCGTTTTAGATGGTTCGTTGTGTCCGTTGCTACCACACTCGGCACTCATTTGCAGACCATCTATATGGTTGTCGTTTGATGGAGTGCAATATTTCTTTTCCACTACGCCATAACGGTGCTTCATCTTGGACATCTTTAGACTTAGTGAACGCAACAACATTCCGCCTGTATGGGTGATTGTTCTTCAAAAACTTCCGGTGACTATCAAACCAACAATGTTTTCGACAATTTGTTAACTAGAACGAATTGGTTGAATCTATAGAGTATGGATATGCAAGGCGTCCGTGAGTCATCCACCCGGATAACATCCCGTAAGCTAGGAAATCACTTATCGTCCACATAAGCGCCATTTTAATCTTAAACGAATTGTGTGATAATATATTGTACACATCAGCGCCATGCATCCACAGTTGTTGAAGTTCGTCGATTAAAGGTTGAAGGTACACATCTAGACTTTTCTTCGGGTGGGTTGGACCAGGAACCAAAATCGAGAGGAATAAAAACTCTCGTTTCATACACATACCAGGAGGTAGAATGTATGGTGTGACTATCACCGACCATATCAAGTGTGCTTGCTCACTCATGCCTAGTGGATTAAAACCATATGTTGATAATCCAAGGTAGATGTTTCTTGGTTCAGAAGCAAACCCCGGATAAACGCTCTGGAAATGTTTCCATGCTGCCCCGTCTGATGGATGAATCATTTCACCTTCAAAATTAATAAGATCGGCGTGCCAACGCATATGTCCCGCAGTTGATTGACATTGATATAGTCTTTTCAAACGATCGATAATGGGAACATAAAACATTCGTTATTTTAGAATCTTTTTGCCATGACCATTCCACTGATGATATCGATCCGTAAGACATAAGTGACATTGATCGAGCGCCGCATCTTCTCCCGCCAAAAATAACTTGCAATTGTTCTCGCATACATCAATTATATGAACGGGTAAGCCAAGAGTCTTTGAATTTTTTTTGTTTCGTAGTACGACGCTGGAGAAGTATTCGGGCCTGGTAGAATCCTTTTGATAGTATTAGCAATGTCGTCTACAACACTCGTTGATATATTGTGGTCCGTCTTCCAACGTAAAATACATGACGCCAAATATAATTTCGTATTCTCGGTTTTGCAACCTTCGTATAAAGGTTAACTAGCTTCCATGAAGGCGTCATATGACATTTCCACACACGCCGAAACTTCTACTTCTTCACTATATTGTTGATTTTGCATCTCTGAAATATCATGAACATCTACGAATGCTTCATGAAATGTTTCTTGTACATCAACACGAGGATGATGATAACATTCTTTGTTGGCTCTTCCATCAAATTGTGTTCCACCAGAGGATTCTCCCGTAACCATGAAAGATTCTCCATGATTACTCCAAACATAGTAATTGCCTTTGAATTCGACTGTGTAAAGATGACGGGTCACCACCCTCGCTATTTGTTGCTGTACATTCTTGTACCGTGCGGATGGACAAAAGATTTTTTCGGTTGCCTGAAATGATGGTTGTTGACAAGCAAATGCGATGAACACATTAAACTCAGTACAAATTCTTCGATGACAGTATTTGTTGATGGATCAATCCGGAGATCCATCCATCTTCTAGAATGGTTTGGGAAAGACATAACAAATAAACGTACATATTTTTAGATTATTTGGAATTCCTGGTGTTATGAGTCACAAATTATGAACATATAAATAAGGTATATATAATACCATGAATAATGCGAAAAGTATACTCCTACCCACGACTATTTTCGTGGTTGTTCGTAAAAGACATATGAAAAGACAACTCCTTGAAAACTCACTACGAAAAGTATACTCCTACCCACGAAAAATTTCATGGGTTTTTCGTGGGTATATATATGTCACTTGTTGTTCGGGAAAAATGTCAGTTAAATCATGAACTACAAAGATTCACCGAAAAAAGCATGAACTTTCACGTGAACCATTTAAATCATATATTTTTCGTTGACTGGCGTTTTAAATCATGAAATTTTTTTTTTACTGAGACAAAAAAGCATAAAGTTGAGTACGTTAACGGAAAAATTTGACAGTATGCTCAATTCCAGCCAATTGAAGTGTTCAATTCTTCAGATAAAACTCAAACAATGTCAAACTATTGCGTTAATAGACTTAACCTTGAACTCTTTTTGTTTACGTTGTGCTCTTTTTGTTCCGATAAAAAAGAATTCATGGTTTAAAATGCCAGTCAACGAAAAATACATGATATAAATGGTTCACGTGAAAGTTCATGCTTTTTCGATGAATTTTGAAAGTTCATGATTTAATTGACATTTCCCCCCTTGTTGTTTTGATACTATATTTGATTTGGCAATTCATATGAAAAGAGAAATCGCTCAAAACCCACTGCGAAAAGTAAATTCCTACCCACGAAAATTTTTGTGGTTTTTTTGTGGGCATATATATGCCACTTGTGGATTTGAAGGTCTGATACTATATATAAATTGACAATTCATATGAAAAGACAACTTCATGAAAACCCACTACTAAAAGTATACACCTACCCACGAAAAATTTCATGGGTTTTTCGTGGGTATATATATGCCACTTGAAGGTCTGATACAATATATGATTTGCCAACTCATATGAAAAGACAACTCGCTGAAAACCCACTGCGCCAAGTAAAGTCCTACCCACGACTATTTTTGTGGTTTTCCCTGGGTACCGCACTACTAACAAAAACCCACGGTTTTTTTCGTGGGTCATGGAACTCCGCAAAAAACTCTATAAAGTCTATAAATAGAGATTTGTTTCAGTAAATTAGTAAATAAAAAACACAAAACATACAAAATCAACCATGTCAAAAAAATGTTAATCACTCTGAGAAAGATAAGACAATAAAGACTTTCGTAGAGTCTTTACCAGAACCACACACCCCTGTTTCTTCCACCATTCGCCTTAGTAACCCAACGAACCACAGTCATGGTTCTACTACGCGTGCTCCACCCAAGCCTCGTAAAGCACGCTCTCCAGACAGAGCTAGAAAAAAGTACTGAAAAAATCCACATCGACCGAGGTTGTAGATGATTATGAAGAACCAAATATGATTTTCAAATGTCCAAATGACTATTACGGTTGTTGTGACAAACACATGTTAAAGTTTGAGATGGATAAGTGTTTAGTTGGTAATGTACAACTACAATAAGTGCATATGCATGACTTTTATGTTTGCTTTTATTTAATAATTTGTGCATCAGTAAGTGGATGTGCATCATTAAGGTGATATGATTGAAAAAACGTCTAGTAATGTACTAATTAGTGTAATAATATGTTTGTTTTTATTCATGTAACAGTTTTATATGTAATGCTTTCATAAAAAATATTGTATCAAAGTTTGAATTATCTTATTTTGTATTAATTTGTAATTAATTATTTGGACAACCATTACGTACCAACGTGATTTGACAATACATAAATGTATTGTCACTATTTGGAAGTAATATTTCTTCCACTATATATACATATGATGGTGTGTATATCTTTAACATATATCAATAAAAAAATGTCTTCTAGCTCAGGCGATGAAAACTCGGAATCAAAAAACCTACCACTGTTTATACCTTTTCCAAAATTCTCATGGGAAACCGAAACCTAGTGTGACGAATTCACTCAAGAGATACCCACTTACTCGTGGGAATATGAAACGCTATCACCAATCTATGATAAGCAACCAGAAGGTCATGAATTTAAGCGGGTCACCGATGATGTTTTGTGTAAGGAAATAGAAGAGCTACAACCATCTCAAAGGTTGTTAAGTATTGTTTGACTTTAGTTTACAAAGGTTGTTAAGTATTGTTTGCTTTAAAGTTTGATTGTTTGTAATCCATGTTTGTTTTTTGTAATCCATGTTATCAATGTAATAATACTTCGAGTTAATTAGATTATATATAAGTTTAGTGTACAAATCTAAAATTCGCTGTAAAGTTTATATCAGATCAAAGTGTATACTTTTGTTAGCTTCTAATTCATCGTTTGTGTTATAAGATTTTGATTTCGATTTCGATACATGAGATGTGATTTTTGATCAATTCCATTTGTAGTTATGTCTTCGTCTAGGGGTACCCAGTCTGTTTCTAGCGGGCCGCATTTTGATCTCCCCCAATCTTTCAGGGGTGCTTCGGCTGAGTATCGTTAACGCTTACAAGCGGTATACGAAGCGCCTCTTAGGAGATCACAACCTCTCCTCCATTATTATAAGGAAAACAGAGGACTTTGGTAATCATCTTATATTTTTACCAAGTATAATGTTTTGTGTTTAAAATTTTATTTCTCACATTTTACAATTTTTTATTAAGGATTGGGATCGATTACTCGGTCACCAATTTTATCAGACGGACGTAGCAAAGTAATTTATGGGGTCCTTGGAGGAATTGGACTGATGTCAAAAATAACAGACCTGATAAAATTATGAGTTGGTGGGTAACATTCGTGGTAAGTTAAAATTTTAAAACATTTAAGCGTTTATTGTATAAGATTTTATATTAACAACGGTGGTTGCGAGTTGTAGGCAAACTTCTACTGGGATCCCATCTTCGAGGACCTCGTCTTTTACAAATGGAAGGAAAAGACGAAGAAAGGAATCGGCGAGGAGATTAGTAGGAAGCATCAAAAGGGAGTGCAACCCACATATATCAGCGCTAATGATTGGACTATTCTTTTGGGAAGAGTGGGATACTGCGAAAGCCAAGACGAAGAGTGAGAAGGCAGCAACCAATCGTACAACAAAGATAGACGGCAAATCAATTGACAAACAAAATGGCGGCCCCCTACCACTACAAGAAAACAGAGGTTTTCCGACTGCATAATTAATCTCCAAGTAGTCGTTAAAGCAACAATTACGACTACAATACGACCTCTGTTTGTAGTCGGTAATCCTTAGTCGCTAATTCTAATAGTCGTAATGTAGTCGTAAAATTACGACTACATTACGACTAAATTGTAGAGTCGTAAGTTAGTCGTAAATGAGTCACCATATATTACGACTATGTTACGACTTGTTTACGATTAATATACATGATTAAAAGATTTGCCAGTAGTCGTATAATAGTGGTAATATTTAGTGACTCTTCTACGACTATTTAATGATTATTATACGTTAACAACTGTAACTCTAAAGTAGTAGGGAAATAGTCGTAAATATTTAACGACTATTTTGCGACTGTTTTCCGTCTACATAACGACTGTGTTGCGACTATATGATGACTATTTTTCATAACAAATATCACGTTTGGTTATTGTTTTGTTTCTTATTGCCATTTGATTGTATTCACGAAATAGAAGAAAGAAAATCTGTTGTAATCAATAAGAAGCTTATATAACTGAATATAAACTACAATCCATGAAATTATCTTAACAAACAAACAAATACATGATGTTTCATAACCAAAAAGTTAACTTAACATCCAAAACCAGAAAATTGACAAGTTCATGAGAAAGAGACAAGTAACTTAAGAAGCACCTGAAGTTGAGAAAGGTGTGGTGGTGTTTTGAGGTTCTTGAGTCTCCATGAAATCGAGAAAAGCTGGGTCAGTTTGGCGCAAATACTTTTCCACCAAGGATAAGTGTGTGAGCTTGGTCTCTTGTGCAGCCAAAGCTTGTGAATGCTCTTCTTAAAGCTTTTTATTATAAGCCTCTTGTTCTTCGATTTTTTTTTGTGCTTGACTCAGTTGCTCTTGTATTGACACAAACGATGAAGAGCCTTCTTCTATGTTGCCATGTCCTGTGACAACATTCCCAAGACTTCCCTTGAGGCTTCCAAGTCCATAAATATTGCCTAGTGAATCTTTTTGAGTGGACTGCGAATTGAAAGAACATAAAAAGAAGAAAGAAAACATAACATATTAAAGGGTTGTTCTTAAATGTTTCTCAGAAATGTTATAACTAATTTATGAAAATGTTATAGCTAGTTTACCTCTAGAAATATTCTCGTATACTCATCTGTTGTGAGTTCTCGAAGGCGTGAAGCACCATCTGAAATATCTGAATTCTCTTCATTGAGCTGAGCCAATTTCTGTTGCAAGTTCTTATCATAATCCGAAGCAATCTTCTCTGCCTTCTTATCGACATATGTACCATCTGACTTAGTATGTGTCTTAATGAAAACCTCGCCGATAGACACTGGTCTACCCAATTTCTCTTCCTACAATGTTACAAAACAAAAGATGAGTACACGTCAACTTAGAGAACATATATATAAATCTATACTAACCAGTCCATATTGGATTTGTTGATAAGAAGTCGGTCCTGATAAATGGACGTGAGGACCTAGACCACCACGCTCAGACATACGAGCACCGGAGTAAATGAGACTCTTTTCTTTTGCTTCCTCGGTATCCCAATAGGTGGTCATTTCCTTCCATAGTGTTTCGCTGATCCATGTGGGACGCTCTCGAGAAGTCCTCGCAGATGAAACCATGTCCTTCATGCGCCGTTGACAAATGTTCTCAAAATGTTCTTGAACTGTCCCTGTGATCAAGGGATCCCACGTGTGGGTTTTCTACAAAATAAAGAGAGTACAATGATGGTTCGTATAAAATTAAACTAAGAGAATATTATGAAAGCTAAGAGAATATTACCGCGAACTCGAGAAAGTATCGTTCTTGTCTATCCCGAGGCACACAAGTCCAGCTATAGAAGGGACCATCAAACTTGTTTGTAAATAGTTTAGTAATCTTGCGGACAAGTTTAGATCCCTTGTCGCGAGTGAACCTGCAAAATTAAAGAAGTAAATGAAAAACAGAAAATCAATGAATAAAGCAAGCAAGAATTCATAAAACAGAAAGTTAGATAATCCAATAACACAAAAGACAGTAAGTAATAACACAAATATATGAAGACATATGTAAATCAATCAACAAGTAAGTAATCTCATCAATATTAGCAACCCAACACAAAGTTGAATAATTTATAAAACTCAAAGTTGATCAAATCAGCAAATTAAGAGAGAATCATGAATCAAGAGAGAATACATATACCAAGTAGAGTTTGGCATCGGTGAGGGAGAGAGAAGCGTGACAAAGTTCTCACGTCCTCGCATCTGCAACAGCGAGTTTAAAGTCGCCAGCGTATCTTCCTGAAGCTCCGGCAACGAAACGCCAGCAAGGTCGAAGTTGTTGCCTTCAGAAGAAGGACGACTCCGAGTTTGAGAGTGATGAGGAGTATCGGTGTTCTCCGGTTGTTCACTCTGTTGTCGTTGCTCAGGAGTGGAGTTCTGAAACAACGCGATTGGAGGTGGATAGTCACGGATTCCGGGCGGTGGTGGCTTTGAAGGTCCGGCTACTCCTCCGACTTGTTCTTCACGAGATTGGGTAGGTGGATTAACGATTGCCGCCGGCGTGAAGTTGTACTGACTCGGAAGGGTGCTGCGCTTTTGCACCGCTGGGTTCATCGCCACATTCATCGTTGTCTTCCTCTTTCTTCCTCGTTTCTGTTGATTCATCGCGTAATGGAGAAGGAAGGCGACAAAGTGGATTGAAGAACAAAGGAAACGGCGAGGATTGAAGAACAAATTCGACGACAAGCTTGAAGAACAACGGCGACGGCGATATTGAAGAAGAAAGGATACGGCGCAAAATCGAGAATAATAACAAAGGAGACGGCGATTAGGTTTAATGAATTGGGGAAAACAGGTAGTCGCTTGTTAGTCGTTTTTTAGTCGCTAAATAAGTTTAGTCGTATTTTAGTCGCTAATAAGGCCCAAATTTAATAAGGCACAAAGTTAAATAGGTCCATGTTAATTTAAAATTTTACAATTGTACAAATACATTATTTAAAATTTTACAATTGTACAAATACATTATTTAAAATTTTACAATTTTACAAATACATTATTTAAAATTTTACAATTTTAAAAATACATATATAAAGAAATTATTCTTCTTCGTTTTCATCATCCGAAGAAGACAAATTACATCGAAATTCGTCTTCTGGTTCCGCATCTCCGACATTGTAATCAAGATTTATTCTGTTTACTCCTTATTCGAAATTGTCGAGTTCGAGATCTTCTATTGTAGTCAACAATACACCATCATCAGTTTCTGTTTGCAAAAGTGTCGGTGCGTTGTTCACATATTGTACGTCAATGTTTCTCCTCGGATTTACTTTTACAACATTCAACCACGACTTTTTTGGTTTCCTTATGTATGGATACGGAATATAACAAACTTGATGCGTTTGAGATGCTGTTTTCAATAACAACATGTTCAAAGTTACAATCTAACACATATATGATATATATAATTATGATATTAATTAATGAGTATAAGTATACATACCTAGAATAAATGGTTTGTACTTATTGTATTTTCTTGATGAAAGAACGTCTACAACGCCACCGCTGCTCCTACGAGTGCCTCGACCAATAACAGGATCATACCATTGACACTTGAATAATGTGATTCTTAAATTGACCGTCCCCTCATATTCAAGTTCTATGATATCAGTTAAATTCCCATAGAAATCCGCTTCATCATATGCATCTGTGTAATTTTCACCTATAACACTGACCCCGTAGTTACATGTCCTTCGTCCAGAGCCGTGATTTTGAGTATGAAACAAATAGCCTCTTGTAAAATACATTGGCCCTGTTTTAACTTTGTTTAAAGGTCCATGAACTAGGTCTTGGACCCATGCAGGAAATGGATTTGTGGTGTTCCAATAATTAACCTGCATATATATATGAAACATGTTTAGAATAGTCGCATATAATATGAACGTACATATATATGACAATTATGTGTACTTACATAATCTTTAACCCATAAATGATATTCGTCAGCTCTTTTCATAGAGAGTTCTTTTTCGGTGAGTCCTTTGTATTTTTCCGTTATAAAATCCTCGAACATGCTATATGTACAACAACAATATAAATATGATTGGGCGCATTGATATAAGTAATTTTACATATATATAAGAGTAAAATAAGTAATTTTGCATACCGCTCAATAGGCTGAAAATAATCACAATTTCTCAACACATATGAGTGGGCGCATTGATAATCCCTCTCTGAAAGCCACAATTCCTGCATTTCTCCACTTGGAAGACCGAGTTGAGTGAATATTGAAGGCACTCCAGGGACATGATATTCAGGGGCATCACCTTCATCAAATCTAGTTAACCTGCACAATAAAGAACTTCTAAGTAATTCACATTATTATATTCCGCGAAAGTATATATATTGTTCATTTACCTTGATTTGGTTTGTATATTAGCGGCAAAGTATTGTTCTGAAAAGGGCAAAAAACTTACATGACCCAAGATCGCATGTTATTTGCTACACTGACCCATAAAATAAAAAAATTACTAAAGTATTTTTGTTTTTTCATAATGCCGAAGGGGCCCTTTTCGCCTTTGAAAAAAAAAACATTATTACAAGTTTGCCATCGCTAAACAAATTTGTTTAGTTTCGAAAACTCTGCGGTGAAAGAGAACAATTAGAATAAAAATAAATAAAAAATTCGGTTTTTTGCAGATTCATATCTCGGCAAGGATCTTTGATTGCAGAGTTTTTTTTTTGCAGTTTTCTTAAGAAATTGCATACTTGTTTCGCGAAGTTGTTATTTTCTGCAAAGTTAGTGGTTCTTTGGTTGCATAGTTTTTAGAGTCCGCAGAGTTGTTAATGACGAAATTAAGTTTGCATAATTTTTGGCAGATTTATTTAACTTGAACGCGAAGATGTTTATGTTTTGCGAAGTTGTTAAGGTAAAATAGCAGAGTTGATTTTATGAAATGACATAGTTATTTTTAATGCAGAGTTGTTACGATAAACCGCAGAGTTGTCAAAAAACGTAATTACTGAAAGGACCCCTTTGACTGCCGATTTATGCTATTGGTCGCAGAGTAATTGTTTTAGGCGAAGTTGATTTACTTGATAGCAGATTTTAGACCTATTTAATTGCAGAGTTAATCTTTGCTAACCTGACCTTTATTTGACTGCAGATTTGTTGGGTTGCAGATTTGTTAAGTTATGTGAAAGCCGATTTGTTTTAAATCTCTCCTGTGACAAAATTAACTCTGCAGATTTATTTTTGAAAAGTCATAAAAACACGAGATTTTATAATTAAACCCAAACCCCAAAACTGAAAAACCTAATATCGAAACCCTAATATTGATATTGTGAACCCTAAACATAGTTGAACCCCTAAATATTATTGTTTGAACAATTAAACCCCTAGATATGGTAACCAACAATTTAGTTTTTTTATAATTTAGTTAATATTAACACAAATAGTATAAACCTAACCATTAAAAGATGTTTGAACATTAATATTGAAACTTCGAAACCCTAAACTTCGAAACCCTAAACTACGAAATCCCAAACCTCCAAATCCTTACTTAGCAATGCGTGACTTAGCTTGTGTACTTAACTCTTAAACAAGAAGTTGACTTAACCCCAAACCCTAAACCTCCGAACCCTTGATATTTTCAAGTAATGATTGTAAATGGGTATTTGGTAAGCAGGAATGTGAAACATTAATATCGTACATGAACAATTAAACTTGATAGATATTGTCGATAAACCATAAAACTTGACATTGTTGTTACAACGATAAACGAGAATGTAAAGATCCATTTTATTTGAAAATGTAAACGGCGACTGCAATCACAAGAAGAGTAATTAGAGAAAGTGAAAGCATCTTGAACAACTTTTTCATGTCGACCATGTCTGAATTTGTTTTCTTCAACAACTCATGCAAAGCTGCCACTTTTTCCATCTTCTCTTGAAGGTTCCTCTTTACGGTACAGTCAGATTGATTGGAGACCTCTCTCCTAACCTCGGTCAACTCCTCCATCATAGCCTTGTCCCACCACTTCCAAATGTGGCACTCTCCATCCTGAAAATTAATGTACGACATGAGCAAGTAATATAATCTTAAAATATGCTAGAGAACATCAAAAATCCGCAACAGTTGTAAACAAATCTGTGTACTTTAGTCATTTACAAGGTCACTAATTGTAAGGCGTTTTCAAAAGAGCAAAATTGAAAAGGAACTTACATCTCTTGAAGGACATGTGTAGTACAATCTTCCTGGGTTTGTCCTTGTCGTTGAAGCTTCAATGATTGCATCCGAGCCACAATAACACACCTTTAAAAGTCCATATAGGCTAGGATCATCCGGATAGTGATTTCGGCTAGTAACCTCCTCGTTCTCGGAGTCAACGCCGAAACCCGACGCATCAGTTGGGTCACTTAGACTGTAACTAAAAGTCCTTCCCATCGTGTTCTTGGCTTGCGGCGGAGCTTTTGAGATGAACCCTAATTTTGAGATCCCCAAATCGATTTAGGGTTCGATATAAAGAAGATGAAATCGACATTTATAATGGAACGCCGCATTTTTGACAAAAAAAAAACGCCGCGTTTTGGACATGTTTTAATGAAACGTGGTTTTTTGTGTAAATCTGAAAAGTGTTAAACAAGTTTGCGACAATTATGCCGCAGAGATAATTCAATGATGCTATATTTGCAATTAAAAATTGCAGATATGAAATTGGACAGATCTACAAACGTTCTCCTCTTTCTCTTCTTTCTCTTCTTTCTCTTCTTTGCCTTGTCCTTAATCATATCTCTAAGAAATGGAATCAATTCAAATTATTCTAGTTTGTGGTAAGTGGTTGGAAGGGAAGTCTCGATGGTTGTTCGTTTTGGAGACTTCTCGTGGGTCTCGATTGGTCACAGCTCATATGAGTATGAGTTTTGAAGAACTCCTTTCTATGGTGTATGAAGATTATGGATTAGATACTCGATTTCATGAAATTGATTTAAGCTTCATGTTACCAAAGAGTATTTTGGCAACATTACCTCGGGATCAACCTCCGATCTACATTACAAACACGAGAGGACTGAAAAGTTTTATGGGGCTATCAAAAAACAAAACGGTGAGACTTTGTGATGAAGTGAGAGAGAAGATTCATGACACAAGATTTGAAGAAGACTCTGAGGTGAATGACAAAACCACACCGTTATTTGAAGAATTAGAATATGGAGACAACTTAGTTACCAGTGAAGAAGAAGATGAGGAAACGGTTCGTTTCGATTACTGCGACGATTCAGACGGCACAGATTCGGGCGACGAGAATTTTGCTGGTTATGGTGAAATAATTGACGAAGAAGAAGAAACAGAAAATACAAGAATCAATTCGACTATTTTCGTCAATGAAGGCCTATTACCAAAGTATGAGATTGGGTCTTTAAGCGTAAGTGTTGGCCAATGCTACGACACTAAAGAACAATTGGAAGTGAGGTGGAAGATGTTGTCCGTGATCGAAAAATTTGACTACAATGTTTACAAATCAACACCGCAATTGTTAAGCGTCAAATGTTGGGTACAAGGTTGTATTTGGAAGGTTCGTGCAACGCCCATTGATGATTGGCCACGGTTTCATGTTCGAACATATGTTTCTAAACATACTTGTTCCGTGACGGAGAGATCAAACAGAACTCGACAAGCCAATCATGAAATTCTAGCCATTTTGTACAAGGATTACGTTGGTGGTGTAGGACCAACCGTAATGCCCATCCAGGTGGCGGAGGCATTGAACAAACGGTTTCAAATTAAGGTACTAGTTCTTTCATTGAATTCTTACTAAAAGGTTCATGTATTAAACTCTAAAACATAATAACGATTTTCATTGAATAGATTGAATATTGGAAGGCTTATCGAACACTGCGACACGCAAGAGACTTGGTTAGAGGCACACATGAGGCTGGATATAAGGACTTACCCTCATACTTACACATGATTAAAAGAGAAAATCCGGAACCCATGCCCTTCTTGAAGTTGATGAGAACGAAAGGTTTAACTATTTGTTTCTATCATTTAGCGGTAGCATAATGGGATTACCTTACATTCGGAAAGTGGTTGTTGTCGATGGTACATTTTTGCAAGGAAAATATAAGGGTACTCTACTTACCGCAACCGGTCAAGATGGGAACTTTTAAATTTTCCCCATAGCATTTGGCATCGTTGATACGGAAAACGATGACTCATGGGATTGGTTTTTTCAACAATTAAGCTGTGTTATTCCGGATGAATATGGCCTTGCTATCATATCGGATAGGCATAAGTCAATAGTTAAGGCCATTAGTAATGTGTATCCGAAAGCAACCCGTGGAATATGCACGTACCACTTGTACAAGAACATCTTGCTTGGTTTTAGAGGCCAAGAAGCTTTTGGGCTCGTTAAGAAAGCTGCGTATGCATTTCGGATGATGGAATTCGAAACTGCTTTTGACGAGATAAAAGAATTAAACCCGAGTCTACACAGCTACCTCGAAAGGGCTGATGTGAAACTGTGGACAAGGGTACATTTTCCAGGAGATAGATACAACCTATTGACAAGTAATATTGCCGAGTCTATGAACAATGTCTTGTCTCCTGCAAGAAGTTTGCCTATTGTTCAACTTCTTGAAGTTATTAGATCCATGATGACGAGATGGTTCTCTCAAAGAAGAAGTGATGCAATGAAAACGAAAACGGTCCTTACTCGTGGAGTGGAGAGACTCTTGGAGGTATACACTTCACTCACCTAACATTTGATTATTTGTTTTGTTCATAGTAAAAAAGAAGTACATATTTTTGTAGGCTCGTGTTGAATATGCAAAACTTTTAAATGTGGAGCAAATCGACGCAAATCAGGTTCAAGTTACTAGTGATACTTCCGTACATGTTGTCAATTTAAAGGAAAAGAAATGTTCTTGTTGTCGTTTTGATAAGGAGAAGTTACCATGTTCACACGCTATCGCCGCGGCTGAGGCTATGAAAGTGTCAAGAATTTCATGTTGTCATCAATACTTTTCGAAGGACTTCTTGATCAAGTCATATTCAACACCTATAATGCCGCGAGATTTTGGAGAACCAATCCCCGAAGATGTTGTTATCAATGTTGCCCCACCTATTGTTAAAACACAACCTGGTAGGCCTAAGAAGAAGAGAGTTAAAGGTGGGTTGGAGAAAGCGCTGGCGAAAAAAAAATCCCGTAAAGAATACACATGTGCAACATGTAATATAGGTGGGCATAATACAAAGACTTGTACTATGGCATTGTGAGTTACTTAAATGAGTTTTTTTGTTTTAATTTGCCAAGATAAGACAAACTTTGTCGTGAATTTGTTATTTTAAGGACAAGTCTTGTGTCTTTCTTTATTTACTAATAGCTTCATTCGTCAACACCTAATGAGTTTAAAGACCACAATTTTAAACTCAAAACAAATTACAAATGAGCACAATTGTCTAAGCTTCATTTTTAAGAAGCAGGGACCAAAAATACATAGAACCATAACATCCAAGTACTTGAGTTTTAACAAAACCAGAAAAGAGCTTAAATGGTAAACACATGATAGAAGTCAAATAGAGTGGTCTTTGAGTTCAGGTACGACGATCGTGGATGTCGGGAATGGATAACTCAAGGACGTACGAGATTTTTCTGGAACTTCATCGTATATCTCACTACCAAATCTCTCCCGAATAACAAGGATGTTTTCCGATGAAAGGCTCTCAAAGCTCCATCCCAAAGCAAGACATTCGATATACTTGACTGGTACATTCTTTTTGACATTGACTGGGTTAACATTGACTGGTACATTCTTTTTGACTCTCCTAACAACAAACTGTGCAGTCGACTTCTTCCTTATAGTCTTAGGGACCCTAGCATTCAGCAACCATGGCAGCATACGACGTATAGGCTCACAAGCTTGAACGATTTCAAGGTCTGTCGAGTAGGAAGGAATAGAATCATAAACGTAGATCCTCTTGCTAGCAAAGTTCACGTCCAGAGCAACCCAATGGTCTCCTTTCACGTTTAGACACCCGTACAAATTGTCAATGTCTATATGCCATTTTTTTTGGTCATCGAGTCGTGAGGAATCTCCCCATTGAAGGCCTTGACATACCCTGAAGAAAATAAGAACTTTGATGGACACATCTTGAAGTTAGGGTAGTCTCCGACCCATGTATTTATGTGCCAAGGGTCCCAAAAACCAACGCGGGGTCTAAACGGGGAGGTGGGACGCAGAGTTCTCTTCTGGAACATAGTCATAGCCGCTTCAATGTGCTACGCAATGTAGAAGAAAACATGAAAGCAAAAAAAGTTGCAACATTAGAAAAAACTTTGCAACATAAAAAAAAACTTTGCATCAAAAAACTTTGCATCATTAAAAAACACTTTGCATCATTAAAAAACTTTGCAAGATTAAAAAAACCTTTGAAACATTTTTAAATAAAATTTGCAACCTTTACATAATATCTTTGCAACATTATCAAAAACTTTGCATTGCTTATTAACAGAGTTACTTACGAATCACTTAACCATCCGTATTCTTCATTTAGCCACTTTGTTCTTGGCCACATGATTTGGTTGAAGAACGTTGCTTGCGCATTAGAGGACCCGATAGGTTCTTCCCTAGATATATTGAAGGGATATAGAATGAAAACAATTAGTATAGTCTAAGAAACAACTATTAAGTTTATGTAAGTAGGGAGATACATACTCATCCATGGTTAGCATTTCCATCACTCGACGCAGTTTCCTCTCTTCTACCACTTGCATTGGATCATAATCGTTAGCAGAAGGCACGACACCTGGAATGATGCGTCGAACAGTGGAGTTTCCTATGTAAGGAGCCTTCTGAGAGTAAGCCAACAGAGGTACTCTTTTTGCCTTTGGTGTATCCCCCAATCCGTCAATGAGATCCAACATAATATCCAATCCACGGCCTAAAGCTTCAGATGCCTTGTCTTCTGCCTCGTCTTCAAAGCTTGATGCCATTTTATTATCATCCCTATGAACTTGCTCTGTAACATCTACCAAATCTTCATCCTTATGAGTAGATGTGACTTCCGCTTCTACTTGTTTCTCAACAGGTTCCATTGCTTTCTTACTCTGTTGACGAGTTTCTCTTTTCTCAACCTTTATTTTCACTTGCATGTTTTTTGCAGGAGGAGGGTGTGCATTCTTTTTCGCAGTTTTAGATGTGTCACCTTCTTTACCCGTCCATCGTTCCTGAGTCTTGGATCCACCTTCTTTACTAGTGGTACCACCTTTAGTCTTGCTAAATTTTAACTTCCTCACAACTTCAAGTGTATGTTGTTTGTCATTACGAGTCCCTTGTTGTTTTCGTACAATCCAAGACTACAAAACATAAGGACACAACCTAAATTAGTTGTTTGTACTACAATTTTCAGTAATCAATACAAATCTGCAAAGTATAACAGAACAAATCTGCAAAGTGTAACAGAACAAATCTGCAAAGTGTAACAGAACAAATCTGCAAAGTGTAACAGAACAAATCTGCAAAGTGTAACAGAACAAATCTGCAAAGTGTAACAGAACAAATCTGCAAAACTGCAAATTATTTAAAGAAAATCAAACATCCATCTGCAAAATTTAACTAACCTCGATGTTTGCTTCCTGGTCAGGTTTTGGATTAGTGGAACCATTCCGTCCTGTATCACCTTTCAGGATTTTTATGTCAGCATGTACCACATTAAGCTTCTCCTATATTGTTGTCAATCTCAACGTTAAACAAGTCTCCATATTAGTTACTAATATGGATAGATTCTGCAGCATGTCAGCAACTCCATCTTTCACATCCTCCTCCTCCTCTTCTATATCTTTCTTTCTCTTCTTGTTTCTTGTCTTTGGAGAAGATTGACCTTCCTCAACATCCATCTTCTTACGACGCTTCTTACGCTGAGGGACTCCCAACACCGCCCAATAGTTTGGAACCATAGAATCTCCAATGATGTCGTCTATCAACCGGTCCAAACTAGCATCAATATTTTGATCATTGTCTGCCCAGGCGGGGTACTTGTCCTCCACAATCACTGGTATCATATGTCTCACTCTGATCTGCACATTATTTGTAAAATCACCATGAACAAGTGCAGTTAAGAACTAAAATGTCATGTAATATTATGCTGATTACCGCGTCGTGAGCAGCTTTCTCTTCGTTGATTAAATATGGAAAACGAAATCGTGGTCGAGAACCTTCCAAATGGAGAAGTGGTGGACCCGTAATGTCTTTTCTTCTTCTTCCACACCTTTCAGCTAAAGCCGGAATCGATTCAAGCAACCATATGAAGAAGACATGAATGCAACCATGCACTGTGAACCCCTCTCTACCCCACGGATATGACTCAAACTTCTCGGTATCTAGAACTCTAGTAGCCAGCCTTAAAGGAATTCTAGAGCCATGATGAGGGCCACATATGAAGATATGTAGGATGAACAAGCGCACCAACATAATCTTTTCCTCAAAATCCCATGTTGAGCAACCTGTAGCTTCCAATTCAAACTCATCCAGATTAGGTCCATCATTCACTCCGACAGACATAAGATTCCAAAAAGGCTTGTGATCAACAACTACATTGTCATTTGGGTCATAAGGATCACAATTGATACCTGTGATATCAGCATATTCCCGCAGAGAGAATCTTATAGGTTTGTCATCAAACAATGACCATATCTCATGACAATTCTTGATGTCTAACTGATGGCAGAGGAAGTAATGAACTGCAGCAACCTGAAAATTATAACGAAGCCCCGTAAATTTAACAAAAACCCCTAAAGTTGAGTCCTTCATAGCTTCCCAAACAGCTTCTCCAACTTTCTGTTTTACATCACCAAGTTTTGTTGGATTTGAACCGTGGTTAAGGCTTCTGTATTGGATGTCATCTATACACGGGAAGCGTTTTAAAGGGTATGTCATTTCTGCATAGCCAAACAATACAAACTAATTAATATCTGCAATGTAGGAAAACAAATATGCAAGTAGTATGAAAACAAATCAGAAACATATGAACAAATAAATGTGCAAGATTATAAACAAATCTCAACTTAAAAATATATATGCAAGTTAATAATTAATCTGCAAGGTTCAAAATCAAATCACAAATATATGAAATGGAAGTGAAATCGAACCCTAAATCGAACCACATATCAAACCCTATATCAAACCATAAATTTGCAGACCAAAAAAGACGAATCGAAAAGAAATCCAAGACAAGTCGAAGACGATTCGAAGAGAAGATGGAGGGATTACCAAAGAGAGAAGACGACGGCGCCGAGGAAGAGAAGACGACGGCGACACGAGGAAGAGAAGACGACGGCCGCCCGAGGAAGAGAAGACGACGGCGAGTCGAGGAAGAGAAGACGACGGCGATACGAGGAAGAGATGACGACGGCGACCCGAGGAAGATAAGACGACTGCGAACCGAGGAAGAGATGACGACGGCGAGCCGAGGAAGAGATGACGACGGCGACCCGAGGAAGAGAAGACGACGGCGGGCCGAGGAAGAGAACACGCAGCGGAAGTTGAATCGCCGGGAGAGAAGGTCGAAAGTTTGCGGCTAGGGTTTGTTTCAGTAAATTTTGGGTTAGGTTTGTAAAGTTTTTTGTGTTTGTAAAGTTTAATTTCTAAACTTTGCCCAAAAAACAAATATTTTAATCAAATTTATCCCAAAATAACAATTCTATCAATAACTTGTTTGAAAAAAAATTCATAGTGGCATTTTCGATAATATTAACTCGAAATTGGGGTTAAAATGATTTTTCCTTTAAATGTTGGGTCACTTTAGTAAGTCCTTCGTTCTTAGGTCAGGTTAGTCAATATGACATGATTCTAGGTCACTTTAGTGAATTTTTCTTCTGAAAAATATGCAATCTCGTCATTGATATATGATTGAACAATTGATCTTGCTGCATATCTTTTGTTCTTCGCTTTGGCTTTCAACTTTTTGAAAAACCTTTCAAAAGGATACATCCACCTATATTGGACAGGACCTCCCAATTCAGCTTCGTATGGGAGATGTATAGGAAGGTGTTCCATCACATCAAAAAATGATGGCGGGAATATCTTCTCCAAATTGCATAGGATTATAATTATATTCTGCATTAGAATTTGAACTCGAGTTGTGTGCAGAGTTCTCGAACATAAATCCCGAAAAATGCTCTAATCCCTACAATATATAATTAGTTTAATTGCATCATAATAATTATTACAAAATGAATATAGTAGAACGTAAACAATGTTGCATCTTCATATTCGTACCTGATATCGCTTGGTGGACATTGCGGTGTAAGAGTTCTGAAAAGATAAATGGTAATAGTCTCTCCATAAACACATGACAGTCATGGCTCTTCATGCCTCGAAAGCTTTCCATTCTCTATATCAACACAATTAGCCAAGTCTCGACGCATAACCATCTGGAAATTTAACCGAATGTTTCAAACATTCGAGTAAACTTGTTCTTGCAACTTCGTCAATGTATAAGGTGGAAAAGGAGCCTTGCCCTCACTATCAATGTGTAAGTGTGGTCGAGTACAGAATCGTTCAATATCCCATCTTGACATGATGTTGTCTTTTGTTTTACCCTTCACACTCATTAGAGTATTCATGATGTTATCAAAAAAATTCTTCTTTGTATGCATCACATCAATATTATGTCGGAGATTAAGGTCCCTCCAATACGGCAACTCCCAAAATATATACTTTTCTTGCGCCAATTATGTTCCTTCCCATAGCCATGTATCTTTTTGTCGTGACCATTTCCACCCACGATCTTAGTTTCTGGAGGATTTACACCTTCTACCCGCTCACAGTAAACTTGTTCACCGGTCAAAGACTGAGGTGGGTACTCTCTTGATGCGTCTTTTCCTTTCAAAAACTCTTTTTTATTCCTTCTCGGTGGATGTCCATAAGGAAGAAATCTCCGATGACAATCAAACCAACATGTCTTCTTTCCGTTTGGAAGATAGAAAGACTTTGTATCTTTCATGCAAACCGGACATGACAATTTACCATGGGTTGTCCATCCTGATAACATGCCATATGCTGGAAAGTCGCTTATTGTCCACATAAGCACTGCTTTTAGATTAAAATTTTGATTCATCGACACATCGTACGCATCGACTCCGTAGACCACAAATCTTTTAACTCCGAAATAAGTGGTTGGAGAAAGACATCAAGACTAGCTCGCGGATGATTAGGCCCAGAATTCAGAATAGTAAGAAACAAGTACTCTTCATTCATGCACATACCAGGGGGTAGATTATATGGTGTCAAGATCACAGGCCACAATGAATGATTACGAGACATGCCAAATGGATTAAACCCATCGGTGCACAATCCAAGGTAAACATTTTGTGGTTCTTCAGCAAACCGAGGATGTTGATTTTGAAAATATCTCCAGTCCGCCGCATCGAAAGGATGGCTCATTACTCCCTCATTTGCTTCGTGCTCGGCGTGCCATCTCATTGCCGCTGCTGTCTTGTGGCTCTGATACATTCTCTTCAATCTATCAGCAACCGGTAGATACCACATACGACTATATGGAACTTTCGTTCTACGTCTGTCGTCCTTAGGTTTCCATCTTTGTGCCCCACAAAAAAGACATTTTTCTTCTTTTTCGTCTTCTTTCCAGAATATCATACAATTGTTAATACAAACATCAATTGTATGATATGGAAGGCCTAAATTGCGCATCAACTTCTCGGTTTCGTAATGGGAACCGGTAGACTTGTTTCCACTTGGTAAATAATCTGTCAGTATATTGCAAACCGAATCTACTAACTTTTCACTCATATTATATTCATCCTTATTTTGCATGACTCGAGCAGCTAAGGATAACTGCGAGTGACCTTCACGACAACCATCATATAATGGATCTTTTGCACCTTCTAACAAGTTGTAAAATTTCTTTGAATGGTTAAATACTGGTTCTTCTACATTTAGATAACTACCTTCTTGATTATCATTTTCATTAAAACCCACGTTTTCACGAAATGCATCATTAACCATATCCACATATCTATCTTCAACTACATGGTTCCCGCTTATATATATGTAGGATCAACGTAACTAGTTCCTAAATCCATATTGATTTCTTCCCCATGCTTGTACCAAACAAAATAATTTGGCATAAACCCTCTACTATAAAGATGATTCCAAATTCTTGTCTCGGGGAGAAATTTTTCGTTTTTGCAAACATTACAAGGGCAGAAAAACTTACGCCCGTTATCTTGTGTTAGAGGCTGACTATTTGCAAAGGTCATGAACTCCTCCACTCCCGTTGTAAACTCTTCTGAAAAATTACCCGTCTCTTCATCGATCCGCCGATACATCCATTCACGAGAATTATTATAATTATAATGACCCGACATTACTCGATTATATAACTATATATTAGAGTTTTATAAACAATATATTTTGTAAGAATATTGGTTGTAGAAGTAAGAGAAGAAGTGATTGAGCGTTCATTATGTAGACAGGTTTTACCGACTACTTAGCGACTGATATTACGTAATCGCAAAAAACAGGTACACCTACCAAAAACACGTGTTTCTTGCACCTAAATTATACGACTAGTTTACGACTACTTAACGACCCGCCGGAACAGTCGCCAATGTGTCGTTAACTTTACGACTACTTTACGACGCGCCGAAACAGTCGCACATTAGCCATTAATTACCGACTATTTAACTATTTAGTTTTTTTTCGGAGGTTAGTCAAAAATTAGTCGTTATTTTACGACTACCGTACCGATTACACCTAGTAGTCGTAAATTAACGACTAATATAAGACTCTTGCGATGTAGACGTAAAATAGTCGCATATTTGTAGGTAATCAGTCGCAACCTTTACCGACTACGTCTTCAGTCGCTGCATGTAGTCGGAAAATCCCTGTTTTCTTGTAGTGTATCCTTCTCAAAGATCAACTATAATTTGGTAAGTTTAATCAATACATTAATCAATACTTACAAATAAATTTATTTTCGTTATTAATGTTATTGTTGACTACGTTGTCTAACTAATTTTTTTTAAAATGCAGAAGTAGAAGGCACCCAATCCCAGGATCACTCCCTTCTTGATTTGGTGAAGCAAACACATCGACGCGCTGATGGCACTTACATCGATCCGTACATTGAGGGAGTCGTTAAAGAGGTTGAAGAGGAGGCTTCTCAGTACCATGATTCGTCGAGCACAGCTTATTCATCAAATGTGTCTCATCGGGAACGAATTAACCAATTATACTTGGAGGTAAATCTTTTCATTTTCTATTTGTATAATTTTTTATGTTTTGACATTAATTATGTAATGTTTAAATATGCAGAAGGTCAACCCAAAATACGGACAGGCCTACAACGTCGGTAGTGCAATGATGCAGTTCTATCAGCCTTACGTCCCTTATCCGTCGTGCAAACAAGAGGATCTCCGCTCTGATTTCAAAAATTTCAAGGTTGTCATTTCATGGAAGATAGATCGCATCACAGAGAAGTTGTTTGAAGGTTACAGTTCAGAGGGGTCGAGTCAGGAGCCGCATGACCCGAGTCAAGGGCCGCAGGACCCGAGTCAACTGCCGCAGGACCCGAACCAGCTCGACGACTTCGATCCAAGTCAGCTACACAATCTTGGCGGTTTCCACTATATCATGTAGTTTTATTTTGATTTGCGAGGATGTTTTTTTATAGTTTTAAAACTTTTATGTTTGTTGAACAATTTGTTTTCCGTTTAAAAAATATAATTTTATTTATATTTCATTCAGTTTTAATTCTATTATATAAATTTATAAATTTAAAAATCAAAATCGGATTTTATTTAAAAAAATAAAATAAATTCAGCGTACCTACGGAAAAAATCGTGGGTATTCGTGGAAACATACCCATGGTCAAAATCGTGGGTATTTTCCCGTGTTTTAGAACGTGGGTTTTTGTAGGTAATTTCCCGCGTTTTAAAACATGGGATTTCGTGGGTAAACGTGGGTAGCTACCCACGATTTTTTTTCGTTGGTATTCGTGGGTAGGCTAACCCACGAAAACCCACGAAAATCTCTACCCATGACGTTATACCCACAAAACTTTCCTGGGTATATTGGTTTTTTTACTAGTGTTAGGTGTTTCATAAGTTCGTGGAACTTGTACAATGATCATTGAGGCACTTGTATAAAGATCATTGATGAACTTATAAGCATTAATCTTAAATAAAATTTGGGTTTGAGTTCTAGAAACATGTTATTAGATGTTTCGTATGTTCGCGAAACTTGTAAAAAATGCATTGAGGCACTTGTAAGTTATCATATTGCATAAAACTTCGGTTTGAGTCACAGAACACATGTTGTAAGATGTTTCGTAAGTTCGTGAATCTTGTACAAAGGTCATTGAGGCATTAAAACACTCATATTGCATAAAACTTGGGTTTGAATACTAAAAACGTGTTGTTAGATGTTACATGAGTTCTTGATACTTGTATAAAGATCATTGATGAACTTATATGCACTCATATTGCATAAAACTTAGGTTTGAGTCATAGAATAAAAGTTGTTAGATGTTTCATAAGTTCGTGAATCTTGTACAAATGTAATTGTGGCACTTATAAGCACTCTTATTGCATAAAACTTGGTTTTGAGTGAGAGAAAACAAGTTGAGAGATATTTCTTAAGTTCGTGAAACATGTACAAAGATCATTGAGGCACTTATAAGCACTCATATTTCATATAACTTGATTTACAGACTTTGAAAACGTGTTGTTAGATTTTTCATAAGTTCGTGAAACTTGTACAAAGTACATTGAGGCACTTATAAGCATTCATATTGCATAAAACTTGGGTTTGAGTCATATAAAACGAGTTGTAAGATTTCCCGTAAGTTCGTGAATCTTGTAAAAAGATCATTGAGACACTTATATTAACTAATTTTGCTTAAAACTTGTGTTTATGTACTAGAAATATGTTGTTAGATGTTTCATAAATTTATGAAACTTGTACAATCATCATTGAGGCACTTATAATCACTCATTTTGTTTAAAACTTTGTTTATAGGCCTAGAATATGTGTTGTTAGATATTTCATTAGTTTTTGAAATTTGTACAAAGATTATTGAGACACTTATAAGCAAAGATATTGCATATAATCTAGAGTCATAGAAAACACGTGTTTAAATGTTTCGTAAGTACGTGAAACTTGTACAAACACTACAAGAAATCACGACTTTTACCACGACCATAATCGTTGTAAAATCGTGGTAAAATGCAGTTTACCACGATTTAACGACGATTTCCATTTCGTCGTTAACCGATCGAAGTAAAAACCAAATCGTCGTAAAATCGTGGTAAATTTTACGACGAACCTTATTGATAAGCAATTTTAACATTGTTTTTATAGTTATTCATTAACTTTAGAGGTCTTAACGAGTGTTTGTACGTAATATAAGACATACTTTTAAAAATGTTTGGGGTTTAGGGGTTTATACAAAAAACCGTTGTAAATTCGTGGTAAATTTACCACGATTTTACGACGATTTCGTTTTAAAGCGTTGTAAAATCGTGGTAATCGTTGACGTTGACAACCTCGTACAAACAAAACTTCTGAGGATTAGAGGTCTTTAAAAGACAACGAATTATAAGATTATTCGTGGTAAAATCGTTGTAAATTTATTCGTGGTAAAATCGTTGTAAATTTCACAAATCGTTGTAAATTTACGACGATTTTACCACGAATTTACGACGATTGTTAATTTATTTTATAAAAAAAAATTAAAATACATTATTTTCTTATTTATTACTCGGAGTCATCAGCAGACTCATGTTCGTCCTCATTCACCTCTTCAACTTCCCTATTATGTGGATCAACGAGTAAGACCATGTCCGTGTTTAGTTCTGGCGAAGGAATATCGACGGACGTGTCATTCTGTAGTGATGATTCTTCTTCCCTGACTATGTACCCTCTCGGGGCAATTTTGATGACGGATAGCCAATGTATTCTTGTGGACTTAAGACGCGGATAAGGGAATGAAGCTTACTTGCTCAGCTTGCGATGCAAATGTCTTTAAATCGTTGTTAAAAAGTCCCAAAATCAGAAGTTGTAAATTCGTGGTAAATTAGCAATGATATAGCGACGAAATATTCTTATAAACCAAAACGTCGGTAAATCGTTGTAAATTTACCACGATTTTACAACGATTTGGTGCTTAATCGGAAAATCGTTGTAAAATCGTCGTAAATTTACGACGATTTTAATCGTTGTAACGTTTACGACGATTTTACGACGATTACCAAAATCGTCGTAAAATCGTCGTAATATCGTCGTAAGTTTACGACGATTCAAATCGTTGTAAATTTTTCGTGGTAATTTGCGCAGATTCTTGTAGTGAAAGATCATTAAGGAACTTATAAGAACTCATAAGAACTCATACTGCATAAAACTTGAGATTGATTCATGTAAAACAACTTGTTAGATGTTTCTTAAGTTCATTCATCTAGAACAACGATCTATGAGACACGTATATGCACTCATATTGCATCTAACTTGGGATTTGGTACTAAAAACCTATTGTTAGATGTTAAATAAGTTCTTGAAACTTGTATAAAGATTATTAAGGAACTTATAAGCACTAATCTTGTACAAAACTTGAGTTTGAATTCTATAAACATGTTATTAGATTTGTAAGTTCGGGAAACTTGTACAAAGATCATTGAGCCACTTATAAGCAATCATATTTCATAAAACTTGGGTTTGATTCATACAAAACAAGTTGTTAGATGTTTTCTATGTTTTTGAAACTTGTACAAAGATCATTGAGTCACTTATAAGCATTCATATCGCATAAATTTTGGTTTAGAATCCTAGACTATGCATAGTTAGATGTTTCATAAGTTCGTAAAACTTGTACAATGGTCATTAAGGCATTTATAAGCACTCATATTCCATAAAACTTGGGGTAGAGTCATAGAAAATGTGTTTTCAGATGTTTCATAAGTTCGTGAAACTTGTACAAACACTATAAGATTGAAGAAAGCATACCATAGAGCTCCATTAAGCTTCATTGGGTGGAGGACTTGTTGGTTTCTCTTGGCTGGAGTATTGATGAGAGCCCTCTAGAATCATTGCAGCACGACCATTCACAACGAGAATGTTTGGAGTACGGTTGTTTGCAACATGAACGTTTGTAGCAGAACCGTCGGGAGAAGAGATAGCAAGACCAATAGCTCCAGGAGGAAAAGACGCTGGAGTTTGAGATGAAGAAGCGGTAACATTGGTTTGAGATGAAGAAGAGGCTGCATTGGGTGTGAAGTGCATCTGTCCAGGAGGAGAACCAGGACGAAGTCTCTTACCACGCGGAGGCATGTATGTAGAAAAAAACTAGTTAGCAAAAGGAAGAAAAACAAAAACAAGCTTGAAGTAAAACAGAAAAAATCTCTAAAACATTCACTTAATCCAACAAGAAACGATATCCCAATCGAACCTAAACGAACCCTCAAATCAAACCCTAAAAGGACCCTCGAATGAAACCCTAAACGAACCCTCTAATCAGACCCTAAAAGGACCCTAACCTAAACCCTAAAAGAAACCCAATCGAACCAGTAACAGAACCTAAATAAACTATAAAGAGAAACCCTAAACAAACCCTAAAATACACCCAATTGAACAAGAGACTCGTTGGGAGACAGAGAAAGAAAGAAACAGAGAGAGAGAGAGAGAGAGAGATGTAGAGAGAGGGAAAGAAACATAACCTTCTTGGAGATGGAGATAGAGCGGTGAAGAAGGTGGCCGAAAGAGGAATCGCCGAAGGTGGCCGAAAGAGGAATCGCCGGAGCTGGCCGGAAGAGGAATCCGCGAAGGCGAGAAGAAGGAGAAAGAGATGTCGCCGCCAAGAGGAGAAAGAAAATTAAGAGAAAGAAAAGAGGATACGCTCTATTAGGTTAAAGTGTATAGTCACGAATAGCCACATATTAATTTCGTGGCTATTTAAATTTAGCCACAAATAGCGACGGTTAAATTTCGTGGCTATTTAAATTTAGCCACGAATAGCCACAGATAAATTCGTTGTTGTGCCTTAGAAATTTTTCAATTACGAATTTCGTGGTTTTTATTAGTGGTTCGTTTGTATTGAATTTTATTCATGGCTAGTCGTTGCAAAATTTTAAAATTAGCAACGAATGGTAACAAATATGTCGATGCTATGTTTTAGTGTATCAGTTGTATCGAAATAATTTGTGGCTATTTATGTTAATTTGTGGCTGATTTTTAAATTAGCAACAAATAGCAACAAAATGTGGTCGTGGCTAATCTAATAAAATTTTAGGGTATGTGGTTTAGTTCATATAAAACCATTTCTAAATATGTATGTTTCGATTTATACAATAATAAACCATATTAGAGTTTTTGGTTTTTAAAATTTTGAAATAATGGGTGTATATTAGAGTTTAGGGTTTGATGTGCATATAGTAAAAGGTTTAATGTAAAAGTGTATGTATATATATTGTATTTTTTTAACAATGTTGTAAGTTAATCAATTGTTGAAAATTTTAGTTTGAAACTAATTCTTATAATATAAAGTTTTAGTAGATATATTTAACAACTTAAAACATTAATTAAAACATATATATGAGTTTTAACGTCACATAACATAATTAAAAAAGCAACAAAATACAACACATGAAATAAAACTAGAGTATTACACATTTTTGCCATCAGAAAAAGAATCAGAATCTTCGGAAAATTTATTAGGACTACAATCGAAATTTTTCTCTTCGTCTAAAGGATACAGAGAAACATTGTCAAAATCAACAGCATCCCTACGACATGCGTTGTAAATCGAACCATTGTGCTACGTGCAACAACATAGTCGATTGTATCATCTTGTAACGCTGATAAAGCAGTTTCAGAAGATTCACGATACCCTCTTGGTACCACTTTAGTACACGACCACCAATTTGTTGTTGCACGCCCCACACGTGGATACAGAATGAAACAAACTTGGTCACATTGACTAGGTAGTATAAAAGTATAGTATTTTTGGTACCTTCTACGCGGAGCTACATCAACCACACCACAAGGGTGTTTACGTAACCCGGATCCCTCAGTATTATCAAACCATGTGCATTTGAAAACAATTGCTTTGAGACCAGCGGCATGATTATACTCGATCTTCATGATTTCTTCAATAAGTCCATCATAATTTATCACCGTTTAACCCCGAACACAAACCCCATAATTATGTGTTTTTTTTATTTTGCCCATGGCTTTGAGTGTGGAAGTGGTACCCTCGAGTAAAATACATAGGCCAAGAAGTGAAATTGCGTCTAGGACTTTGTACAAATTCCAACATCCACAAAGAAAATTCATAATTCTAAGATGCCTCATTAATCTGCAAAATATTAAGTACCCATCATGATATATGTAAATATAAGTTATATATGTAATTAAGAATTAATCAAAATAGTATAACTTACATAATCTTTACACCACTGTGCGTAATGGTTGTCTTTAGCCTGGACCATCGCATTACTACTGATATCAGGAATACTAATTGTCATATGCTCTTCAAACATCCTGAAAAAATTTAATAGACAAGATAAAAATTTCAACTAACTCTTATATTATAAGTAATATATATATATATATATATATATATATATATATATATATATATATATATATTAATTTATACCTCTCATACGAAGCAAACTCTTCACAATTAAGCAACAAAAACGTTTGAAGCACGTTATAATCTTTATCACTAAACCAACCACTTGTATTTTTCCCAGTAACCCGTCCACTATGGTAGAAGATATTTGGCACATCTGCATCATAAGTAAATCGAATTCCTTCCGTGTTTTCGTAATAATTGGTTGCCACATACGAAATCTCTTCTTGTACACATTGTGCAACAATGGAACCTCCAATACGAGCTTTATTTTTAACCTTTTTCAAATGATACATGTACCTCTTGAAAGGATACATCCACATGTATTGGACCGGACCACCCAATGCACCTTCATCCGGTAGATGCACGGGTAGATGTTCCATGACGTCAAAGAACGATGGAGGAAATATTTTCTCCAAATTGCACAATTTCAAAGCAATATTTGCCTTCAAAATCTCCACATCTTCAACCCTTATCGTTCTAGCCGAAATATCTCGGAAAAATTTGCAATTTCTACACACGTACATAAACATTCATAAGACATAAAGATAAATAAACTAATACTCTTCTATGTAAGATAAGAGTGTATACCTGAAATGGATGTGTGGACATTTTTCGGCAAAAGCTCTGCAAACGCAAATGGGAGAAGGCGTTGCATAATGACATGACAATCATGATTTTTTAGCCCAGACAATTTTTCATTGTTTTCGTCATCACTTCGAGTGAATTTTGATGCATAGCCATCAGAGAATCTAATATCCTTTTTCAACAATGACAAAAACTTTTGTTCCCTTAATTGGTTGGATAATCTAAAAATTGGAATCGGAATACTCCCATCGTCCTTAATCTCCAAATCTGGTCTTTTACATATCGCATGAAGATCCATTCTAAATTTGATATTGTCTTGTCTTCCCTGGTGCATTCAAAATCGTGTTGATAAGATTATCGAAAAAAAATTTCTCGGTGTGCATAAAGTCCAAATTATGCCTCAATAAGTGGTTTTCCTAATAAGGCAAATCCCAAAATATACTTCTCTTCACCCAATTATGGTAATTGCCATAACCATTAATCGTTCTTCCCGGATTATCATGTCCTTCACCTCCACAAACCACATTTTTGAACAATCCATGAATGCTCTCAATTATTTCGCACATAATTTCAGTACATGTCAACTACGGTGGAGCATTATCATGAACTGATGTGCCTCGCTTAAATACTTTGATATTTCGTCGATAAAGATGATCATGTGGTAAATGTCTTCTGTGACAATTGAACCAATTGTGCTTCCTTCCATTCGGTAACCAAAACGCATTTGTATCATCCACACAATAGGGACATACTAGCCGACCATGCATAGTCCATCAAGCTTCTTTCAAAGTTCGTGGATTTATTCCTTGTCCTTGCTTTCGGTGCTGAAATTTAAAACATCGAGATGCTTTTAATGTTTCCAAGGACATACTGGAATTTCTTGTTATTGTATTGTGTTGTGTTGCGTATCCTATTTTTGTTTTGTTGTTCTTGTTTTGTTTCGATGACAATGGAAGTTTAGATTTCTGAAAAGTTAGTTTAAAAATACCATTAAGCTTAGAAATGAAAAAAATACCACAAAGTTTAGAAATAACAAAAATACAATAAAGTTTAGAAATAACAAAATACCACATAGTTTAGAAATGACACAATAACATAACCTGTTTGAAAACAACCTTCAACACTAGTTACCAAAAAACAGAAGGCCAAAACACACATTAGTCTTCACAAAAACAGACATTAGTCTTGAGTTTGTTGGTTTGGTCCTTCGCCATGGTCGAATGTATAAGTGTTCGAGCCTTCTCTTTCTTTACCCTTACTCTTCTTCTTTGGAGGTATGTACACATGAACACTAGGGTAAGGACACTTTCTTGTGTTATGGCCTTGGTACCCACAATTTCCACACTTCACAATTCTTCTTTCTCTTGAGACTATATTTTTCTTTGTTGGGGACTCATTCTTACCCTAATTCTCTTCGTAATTGGTTTACGGCCTTGTCTCACATGATATGGTGGTGGTTCAAGCTCATTCTCACCAGACCTTTCCCAAAAGTTGATCCCATTTGCAGGTTTGATATGAAATGAATATTATTGCAGCCACTTTGATGTCAAAAAATAATGTGAGATATAATCTTCTTGATTAAGCTGTTTATCTGATATAATCTTCAAAATATGACGACAAGGAAGTCTAGACATGTCCCACTTTCTACAAGTGCAACTCTTTCTGTTTAGATATACCTTGAATCAATGCTTTGTTCTTTTCTGTTACCTCGTACGCACCATCACCTCCTGGATATACACGACAATGCTTGATTTCCTTATGCTCAAGTTAAACTGCTTTTTTGCTTTATAGCTTTATCTTTTCTTTGCTCAATCCGTATCATAGCTTGCCTCCGAATAGTTTCCAACATTTCAACCAAAGACATAAGCCTTGCTGGATCAATAGCATTATTATAAGCTTCAGAGATGTTGTTACTTACATCATCACAAGTTGATGTAGGATGGAAGAATGTAAGGTTGTAGTTTCTAGGATTCTTCGACATCATAGACTCATAAACTCCAAGATCATAAGTATTCATTGCTTCCACATTAAGATTATAATCTTCCATGGTATAGCTCTTTGCCACTCTCCAATACAGGACGTTCATATCAGCTCTGTGAGGATGAGCTTTCTTTAGGTTACCATAAATGTGTCTTGCACTCATCATGTGCTCAACTTTGGGCAAAATCTGAGCTATTACATTAAGTAAACCCTATAGAAAATAACATCAACATTAACATATAACAAATAAATGAGATATAAGATATCAACTCTAACATATTTAGATACAAACCTTTTGTCTATCTGAGATAATAGTCAAACCATCACCATCACCAAGTGCCAAATCTTTCCTTAGTTGGCCAATAAACCATACCTATATCAACCACAACCCAAGCAATGTGATACATTTGGTTGTTTGCATCCCTTCCTACAATTGCAAATAATTGCCCTCATATAGTGGACTTCAACAACCATCAAGACCAAAGATAGGCCTACAATAATTCTTCCATGAATTGCGAAGTGCATCAAAACAAACATAGAATTTGTAAAATTTGTCACGTCCATCATCACTAGGAACAATTTTAAGCAACACTGAAGATTCATGGTTTGAACTACACAAACAATCACAAATTAGTTACCACATATTACTAACAAAAACAAAAAATACAAACACTTACTCCAACATCTCAAATTTGTAATCACTAAGTCTTGAAATTTGTTCATCATGCTCTTTTTGAAGCATCTCAAATGTTCTTGCTTTTGCCTTCCTACACTTGTCTATGGATGCAATTAAATCCCAACGCCGCTGGATTGAATTTTGAATTTTCTTTGGCATCAAAGTACGATTGTTCCTTAAATCATCTACAAATAAGGAAGCAATAACATCTCCAGTTAATATTTTGCTATACCCAGTCTTGCTACAACTATGCTCATCGTAGTACAATTTCACCATCCATTTTCCAACTAGTTCTTCATAAGAACAATAAATTCTCTGTGAACAAGAAGACTCCCCATTTGAGGCACATTTGAGTTCAGACTTCTCTTTACCCCAACGCACATATTGCACGTTCCAACCTTCCTTTAACACATAATCTACTATGGCTTTCTTGAAATCTTCTAAACTATCAAACACTTGCCTTAATTTCAATTCACCACTTTCTATTACGTATCTTACATATTCCTCTCTATCATCATCATCATGTGAGCCTATTGGTGAATCATACTCGTCAGCTTCTTCTTCATCGACGAAGTTAGCAACATTTTTCTCAACCCTTGCGGCTTCCTCGTATAACTTCTCAGTTTGATCTTCTTCTTATTCACTCTCGTCACTCTCCGTCTTATCTTCACGTTCAGACTCGATGAAGATATCGATTGCTTTAATCCAAAAATCAGAATTGCACATCTTCTTAAAATTTTCATCACCATTCATCATTAACTTACGCTCTTTTTGTTCTTCGAATGGTAACTTATAAAACACTTTTTGACGATACATACTTACTGAAAGTTGATTCATAAACTATGTGAACAACTCTCGAGGGTTTGCTTCTATGAACCGAAAATCACCGCCACGATAATAGAGTTCTCCATCGTTTGTCTTCTCAAAATTTCAACCAAAGTAACAATTGAAACTCGTTGGACCCCTTTCTTCCTCTTCGAACATTTCACCATCGTTATCCATCGATGCTCTCTTCAATTTCCTTCTTGAAAAAACCCTAGATTAAAGTGTCGATGAACCCTAGATAAGGTTTTGTTATTTTCTTCATCTGTTAACAAAACGACGTCGTTTATATTTTAGAATTATGTGATTTTCTTTTGTTTAGAGCCCAATAGACCAAACTTCAAAACCCCATCGTTTTAGTCAACCACGTGGAATATTACGTGGCATGGGTTAACATTTCAATTAACGGTGTTAAACAAAAAGCAGAAATTAGCCACATTTTAGATGTTTGACGATACATACTTACTGGAAGTTGATTCATAAACTCTATGAACAACTCTCGAGGATTTGCTTCTACGAACCGAAAATCACTGCCACGATAATAGAGTTCTCCATCGTTTGTCTTCTCAAAATTTCTACCAAAGTAACAATTGAAACTCGTTGGACCCCTTTCTTCCTCATCGAACATTTCACCATCGTTATCCATCGATGCTCTCTTCAATTTCCTTCTTGAAAAAACCCCAAATTAAAGTGTCGATGAACCCTAGATCGGGTTTTGTTATTTTATTCATCTGTTAACAAAACGACGTCGTTTATATTTTAGAATAATGGACTTTTCTTTTGTTTTGAGCCCAATAGACCAAACTTTAAAACTCCATCAGTTTAGTCAACCACGTGCAATATTACGTGACATGGGTTAACGTTTCCATTAACGGTGTTAAACAAAAAGCAAAAATTAGCCAAATTTTAGATGTTTGAGTATGAAATTCAAAATTAACTGTAATTTAGGTATAAATTGGCATGATTGAATAGTTCATGTCGAAATCCGCACGATGGTCTTAGTTGATATAGAAATCGGCCTTTTTTCCGCTATATAACCTTTAAAATGAAGAAGAGACGGTTTTTGTGGAATTTTTTAATCCAACATTCAAATGGATTTGTAATGGTTTTATTTATTTATTACATGTGATATTAATGCACAATATACAGATTGCATTACAAGCGTTATGTGGTATAAATTGTGTTATGGACGATGCATCATGGACGTTGTGTTTATAGTCTTAATTGGTTAAATATTTTTTTGTGTGTGTTAAATATTCTTTGTTTGTGTTCTTTCAATCATTTAAATGTTTAGGCTATTCACATCGGAGATTCCAAAACAAGTTTCTAAAATTAAATTTGAATAAAAAAATAAAAAAAAAGGAAAAGGAGAATCATTTATAAAGTTCCTAAATTTAGAGTCGATTCACTACAAGAAAAAACAGATATAGCCACGACATAGCCACGGAATAATCGTGGATAAACGGGATATAACCACGAATTTTCCACGGAAAGCCACGAAAAAATAATAAAAGTTTCATGGCTAAATCGTGGCTTTCCGTGGTAAATTAGCCACGATTTTGCCACGGAAAAAAGTCGTAGCAAAAGTTTGCCACAAAATAGCTACGAATGGAACATTAAAAGATTGTCACGAAAACTTTCGTGGCAATCCGTGGCTAAAGGTAGCCACAAAATATATTTGTGGCTATTCCGTGACAAACTTGATGTCGGCAAGCCAAGTAGGTCTCCGCGATACGTCCAATCACTTTAAAAACTGTCAGTATAATAATTTTGAATTAGCCACGGATTATATACGTGGCTAATATGTGGCTTCGTGTAAAGATATCTCATGGTTCTTCTTCCCTCTCCCTTGGTAAAACACAAGGTAAAACGATTTTTCCTCTTCTCTTCGTTTTCTTCACTTTATTTGGCGATTTTGAAGAGTTCAAAATGTCAGATTTCTTTCGTTCTAGAGAGTGGATGGATCGACATATTGATCCTATGAGGGGTTGTGTTTCTGAAGAATTTGGAGAAGGTATTAATATGTTCATTGATTTTGCTTCCAACCAACAATCATATCAAGAGCGTGGTACTATGTCATGTCCGTGTTCTCAGTGCCAAAATTTGAAGCAACGTGATGCATATACAGTTTTAAAACACCTCTATAGAGTCGGTTTCAAGAAAAATTACAACGTTTGGACTAGCCACAGTGAAAATTGTTACGATGTTGGGGAGTCTTCGATGCCGCGTCACTATCTACCAGGAGAAGAAGCTTGGAATGTTCATGACAATCCTTATGGTCATGTTAATATGGGAGAAGAACAAGGAGTTCCAACAGAAGACATTATCCAGGATAATATTGAGGAAAAGCCAAACCACGATAATATTTACAGAGCCTTTGAAACAGCTAGTGAACCACTCTATGATGGTTGTGTTGAAGGAATTTCGCAGTTGTCTTTGGCGTCTAAAGTAATGGGCATAAAGACGAAGCACAATTTGGCTGAGAGTTGTGTAGATGACATAACACAAGCATTTAAGTGGATTCTTCCACAACCTAATAAAGCTCAGGGGTCATATTATGAAACGAAGAAGCTAACGCATTCGTTAGGAATGCCAGTTCATAAGATTGATGTGCATGATTTTCTGGAAGGGCGAAGAGCGCAACCTTTTACAATGTCGTTTTTGTAACAAGAATCGATATCACACCAACAGAGTGAAGGGAAAGAACATAGCAAAGCATAGAATGTTCTATCTCCCTATTGCGGATCGACTGAAGCGATTATACCAAGTGGAGGGCACAGCTTCGCATATGCGCTGGCACGCAGAGCACGAGTCTTCTGAAAGAGAAATGCATCACCCATCAGACGGAGAGGCTTGGAAGCATTTTAATAAGGTATATCCTGATTTTAGTTCAGAAAGTCGGAATATCTATTTAGGCTTAGCAACTGATGGATTTAATCCTATTAGAATGAATGGTGAGGCACACTCGGTTTGGCCTGTTATAGTCACCCCTTACAATTTACCTCCTGGTATGTGCATGAAGAGGGAGTTTTTCTTTTTGGCGGTTTTGGTGCCTGGACCAAAACATCCGAAGAAAAGTCTAGATATTTATCTTCAACCACTGATTGAAGAGTTGCAACTCTTATGGAGCGAAGGTGTGGGTGCTTATGATGTTTCTAAGAACCAGAATCTTACAATGCGAGTTGCATTGATGTGGACGATAAGTGATTTTCCAGCATATGGAATAGTTTCTGGGTGGACGATGCATGGTCGACTATCATGTCCATATTGTCAAGAAGAAATTGAATCGTTTTGGTTACCACATGGAAGAAAACATAGTTGGTACGATTGTCACCGCAAATTTTTACCTCATAATCATTCATATCGACGTAATAACAAAGCTTTCAGGAAAGGTAAGACATTTCTAGGTAACCCTCCACCATGGTTGACGGGTTACGATGTTCTGACTGAAAGAATAAACACCATTGGTGGATTAGAGAAAACAGTCGATTGTGGAGGAAAAGAACATGATAACCCGAGTCGAACAATCGATGGATATGGTGAGTACCATAATTGGCACAAGAAGAGTATATTTTGGGACTTGCCTTATTGGAAAAATCTCCTTCTCAGATACAACCTTGACTTCATGCACATCGAGAAAAACTTTGTGGACAATCTCATCCACACTCTTCTGAATACGAAGGGGAAGACGAAGGACAATTTAAAATCAAGGTTGGATCTTCCAGACATATGCACAAGACCTGATTTACAAATAGGAGCTTATGGAACAGTTCCCATTCCAAGGTTCAGATTGGCGAACGTAGCAAAACAGAAGTTTCTCTCATGGTTGAGAAATGACATCAGATTTCCGGATGGATATGCATCTTATTTCACTAGATGTATTGATGAGAGTTGTGGGAAGCTATCGGGGCTGAAAAGTCATGATTCTCATGTGATCATACAACACCTACTTCCATTTGCGATGTTAGAGCTTTTGGATAACAACGTGCACAAGGCAATTTCAAGTATGTGCACTTTTTTTTCTTAACACATGTTTCATGCATGTAACACTAGGATGTTTCTAATTATAAGGTTTTTGAACAATTGCATAGATTGTCGTGTTTTTTCGAGATATCTATGCCAAAATGTTGCGAGTTGAGGATGTGAGCGTAATGAAGAATAATATTGCAATAAAATTGTGCAATTTGGAGAAGATATTTCCACATTCGTTCTTTGATGTCATGGAACATTTACCCGTGCATCTCCCTGATGAAGCTGTCTTAGGTGGTCCGGTGCAATACAGATGGATGTATCCATTTGAGCGCTACATGTATCACCTGAAAAAGAAGGTCAAGAACAAGGCACGTATTGGAGGTTCCATTGTCGCGCAATGTGTCCAAGAAGAGATTTCTTATGCACCAAGCAACTATTACGGGAATACGGAAGATGGAACAATGATGGTCCTGGGAAATTCGATTTGCATATGATGATTACCCAAGTGTTCCGAGCATATTTCATCACATCGGACGTGTGAGCGAAAGAAGGGTAGATGGGTGGCTAGAAGATCCAGATTACAACATCTTCCAAACATTCATGTTGCTTAATTCTGAAGAATTTGCACCTTATGAAACGTAAGCGATTAAATGGTAAATATTGTTTACTTTAACGACTCAAATTCCTCAAACATCCTATTAATCAAATTCTAATAAGATTAATAGGATGTTTGAGGAAGCAATGAGAGTGAGTATGTCAGGTATTACAGATGATGAAATGGGCAAAGCTAAAGACGCCCATTACGTGAAATGGTGTCGAGACTACGTGGGTACTTTATATGCTAATGATGTCTCTATATATCAAGTTCTCGACAATAAATTAATTGTGTACTTTTGCAGATAAATGAAGCGAGTAAGAATTATGAATTTCCATTATGGATGTTGGAATTTATACAAGGTCCGAGAAACAATTACACGTCATGGCCTATGTATTTCACTCGTGGATACCTTTTCCACAATCACAGACACGGTCAGGATAAAAGAACTCAAAACTATGGAGTTGTTGTACGAAGTACAATAGAAACTACTTATTACAGTCTTATAGAAGAGATAATGAAGATCGAGTATCGCGGTGGAGTTGGTCTTAAAGCGATGATTATCAGTTGCTCTTGGTTCGACAATACAGACGGTATCGGATTGCGTAGACACCCATTTGGTTTAGTTGATGTGGCCCCGCGTAGACGATACGAGAAATATGACCCTTTCGTTCTAGATGGTCAATGTGACCAAGGGTGTTTCATTTCGTATCCACGCGTATCAGGCTCAGCGAGAGACGATTGGTGGGCATGTGCAAAAGTTATGCCGAGGGGTTATCGCGAGAATGACGAAATTTCTTTAACAGCCCTTCAGGATGATACAATCGACAACGTCGTTGTTCCTAGTTCAATGATTCGAGTAACAACACATGTCGTTGATGAAAATGCTTCAGGTTATGATGATTTGGCAGATGTGGAGTCTTTGGATTACAAAAATGTCGAAGACGATGGTTCTGGACAGTCTTCAGGGGTTTCGGATTTGGATTCGTCAACATATTCTGAAATTTAGTTAATAAGAGTGTTTAATCATGTATTATACTATGAAACATGTTGTATTATTTCTTAAACTTTTTGTACCATATTCTGAAAATTTTTGTACTATATTTTGAAACGTTTTGTAATATATTGTGAAACTTGTGTTGATTTATGGTTTTTTGGTTATGAAATTTTTAGTATGAAACTTATTGTCTAATTATAATTTATGATTTTATAATTTTGTAATATATGTATATGGACACCTTATAGTCCACATACATTCAACAACATAACAGTAGCCACGGATTGCCACAGACTATTCCGTGGCTAGTTGACGAAAAACTCGCATGTACCTGATCACTGTCAGGTCCAAATTCGATGATAATAAAACGTCGAGTCACGACTTTAACCGTAGCTACTGGAATATATTCGTGGCTACAATAGCCACAACTTCTCCACGGATATAACCGTGGCTATAAGGAAAATATCAAAATTACATGAAATTTATCCGTTTCAAATCTAATTTCTCATACATATATTCACATCTTTGCATATATAATGCAATGCAACAAAGAAAATTAAAAATTTCAAAATATATAACTCTACAAATGCATAATAAGAGTATGTGATGACTTCATATGAATGTTCTTCATAAACTTATATATAATACTACTTAGTGTTTAATTTCTATTAATGTTTTGAATTTTTTTTTCGAAAAACATTCAATTTACTATTTTTTTGTTGTAATACATTCAATTGAGTCATGTTTTAAGGTTTTAAAACATGTAAAGTCTAAACCCTAAACAAACCCTAAATATATACTTTCTAGCCACATAATATACGTGGCTTAACCAGAGCTATAGCAATAAATACCCACGGATTGGTCACGTTTTATTTTCGTGGCTGAATAACCACTAAATAAATTACGGACTTGAAACTAGCAGCCACGACAGTTTCGTGGCTAATCCGTAGCTATATGGTCGTTTAGCCACAATTTTGCCACGTTTCATTCCGTAGCTAATTAAACTCTAAATAAATTTCAAATTTCGATAATTTGACAAGCCATAGCCACGGAAAATTCGTGGCTAAATCGTAGCTATATGCTACTTTAGCCACGGTTTGGCCACGTTTCATTCCGTAGCTAACTAATCCCTAAATAAATTTTAAACTTCGATAATTTGACAAGGCATAGCCACGGAAAATTCGTGGCTAAATCGTAGCTATATGCTACTTTAGCCACGGTTTGGCCACGTTTCATTTCGTAGCTAACTAACCCCTAAATATTTTTTAAACTTAGATAATTTGACAAGGCATAGCCACGGAGGAGTCGTGGCTAATTCGTAGCTTTATATAATATAGCCACGGTTTACTCACGATTGTTTCGTGGCTACCTAATTCATTGGACTATTGGGCCAAATTTTTTAGTCATTGCCCAATGCATAGTTGCGGATGACCACGAATATTCCGTGGCTATGATTAATTTAACCTAATTCTTCGCGAAAGTATATCTCACTTTCTCCATCCGCCTCCGTCGTTGATCTCGCCTTCTTCTCCGGCGATTCACCGAGAAAGTCGTCAAATCCAAAGTTAATCATCGTATTTCTTCGATTTCTTCTTCTCGTTCCCTTCATTTCCCTTCGTACTCATCTTTAAACCGTTTTTTTTGTTTACAGGTTCTTCCTTTTCTCTCTCGAGTTCTTCGCCAGCGATTCGTCGCAAAACTCATCCAAAAGGTTAGTATTCTTCATTTCTTCATGATTTCTTCCTCTTCGTATCTTTACTTCACTTTGATTTCATCGTATTGTTAGTGTTTTTGTTGCGGTGTATAAGGGTTTGATTTAGGGTTTCTTTTAGGGTTTGTTTAAGGGTTTGTTTAAGGGTTTCGTTTAAGGTTTGTTTAGGGTTTCGTTTGCGGTTTCCTTTAGGGTTTCGTTTAGGGGTTGCTTTAGGGTTTGCTTTAGGGTTCTATTTAGGGTTTCGTTTAGGGTTTGCTTTAGGGTTCTATTTATGGTTTCAGTGAGAATGAACATGCTGTTTTGAATCAGTATATAGTTATGATTGATTTTGTTTTCTGTTTTTGCCTTTTGTTATGTATTATTGTATTATGATATGTTATTTGCTTGAGATTGAACTTCTGTTTGAGTATGCTTGGCTATTTGTTTATGTTTACATTCATTATATAGTTTTAACTTCTGTTTTTGACTTCTGTTTTCGATTTTAACTTCTGTTTTTGATTTTGTTTTTACTTTTTAACTTCTGTTTTTGATTTTAAGTTCTGTTTTTGATTTTCTTTTCTGTTTTTAACTTCTGTTTTTGACTTTTGTTAAGTATTATTGTATTATGATTTGTTATCTGCTTGAGATTGAACTTCATTTTTGAGTTTGCTTGGATATTTGTTGATGTTTTGATTCATTATATAATTTGAACTTCTGTTTTTGATTTTAACTTATGTTTTTGATTTTAACTTTTGTTTTGATTTTGGTTTCTATTTTTAACTTATGTTTTTGATTTTAACTTCTGTTTTTGATTTTGTTTTCTAGTTTCTAACTTCTGATTTTTATTTTAACTTCTGTTTTTGATTTTGTTTTTTGTCTTTAACTTTTGTTTTTTGCTTGAGATTGAACTTTATTATTGAGTTTGCTTGGATATTTGTTGTTGTTTTGATTCATTATATAGTTAAGTGCTTGTTTTAAGTCTTATTGTATTGTTGTAATTGCAGTAATGACTCCGAGAGGGAGAGGAAGACCAAGAGGACGTGGTCAACCAGCCCGGACGATGGAGATGACTCCTCATATGCCTCTTGTACGTAGAACTCAGACAACCTTAACACCACAACGTCCGCCTCAAGTTCTCACTCCCCCTGGTTCAACCGGAGAAAGGCAACCAAGTCAAGGTGCCTCTACTTCAAATGCAGCCGCTCCACTCAGTTTAGAAGCTCTTCTAAATGCTCCATCAAGAAAAAGCCAACATGTCCTCCATCCAAAGAAGGTGGATGGAGCTCTCTCGTAAGTAATTCTCTGTCTCTTTTTGTTTCCATAGGTATAGTTGATTATGATGTTGATGATTTCTATTGCTTGTTCACATATATGTTCATCACTTTTCAGGTTTGGGATTGATCTTGAAGTTAACAAGACTGTCAGACAGACTTGGCAGTCCAATTATATGGGAGAATGGTGGAACTGGTCTATGGTTCCAGATGAGAAAGCGTAGGAATGGTGGCAAGACTTAGTGGTAAGTGTTACTTTATAAGTTAAGTCTTATTGGTTTTCTTTTCAAATCTGTTTATTATAATCACTTACTTGTCTAATGTTTGTTCTTTCCTTTTCAACAAGCGTACTACTGGTCTCCTTCTCACCATGACCAGGTGTACTTCATGTGGAAGAAAGAATGCATGGAGTCAATCCGGGACAGAGTCAGCAAAAAAAGAGAAAGAACAAGAAACCTGATTACGTTTCAGACAATGCGTGGGTGGAGATGCAAGAGCAATGGGATACAGAGTCATGCCAAAAGAAGTCGGACACAAACTCCAAGAACCGAATGTCCAATCCCGATTGTCTTGGTCCTCACAAGCATAGTGCTGGACCTGTGGGGTTTGCGAAGATCGGCTATGACATGGTAACACGTACTATCTTCATGCTTTTGTGTATACTATCTTCATGCTTTTGCGAAGATCGGATATGACATGGTAACACGTACTATCTTCATGCTTTTGTGTATACTATCTATTTAGATTTGTAAAATTAAAGGTTATGTTTTGTTATTGTTGCAGCTTTGGTTATACTTAGCGTTTAGCTCTTGTTAAATTTGTGACTTGGTGAACTAATTCTTTGTTGTTTACTTGATGTTGTTCTATTTATGTTTATGTTTAGTTGTTGTTTATGTTTTGATTAGTTGATGTTTACTTGATGTTGTTGTGAACTAATCCTTTGTAGCTTAGTTTATGTTTTGATTAGGATTAGTTCTTATTTAATTTATAATTTTGTGATACTTGTTGCGTTGTTTTGTTGTTGTGCAGACGCAGAAGGCTGGTGGTGTTGAACCATGCTTCACTGACCTCATGCGTAAGACTCACACTCACAGAGATGGCAGCTTCGTCGACCGTCGGGCAAAGTCGATAGTCTTGGACGTAGAGTCGGTAGCTTCTCAGGTCACCCAAGATGATGAGACTCATTCACCACTACTGATTAACAAGGCGTATCTAGAGGTTAGTGTCATTATGTGTATTGTTGTTTTGGTTAGGTTTGCATATTATTTGTTGTTGTTGCTAAATGTGAGCAAATGTGTTGGTATTTCCAACGGGTCAAACCAAACAGAGGCCGTATATACGGCCTCGGAAGCAAGCAGTTCGAAGTTTTCGAATCGTCCGAAGTTGTGGCGGATTCTCTTGCGCGTAATGTCAGCACGGAGATGCGTGTGGGAACTCTCGAGACAACGGTTTTAGCCTTACTCGAGTCGCAGAAGGCCATGATAGAGTCGTAGAAGGTGATTCTCGCTAGTCTCGGGATCGATCCAGAGACAAACCAGCCATTTGCGACCCCTTCTCCACATGCTGCAGCTTCGAACTCAACGCCTCAACCCAGTGGCAACTTCGCTGCTCAAAGCGTTAATCGCGACCAAGATAACCGCGAGGAAGGAGTTGTCCGTGGGAAAGAAGCTGATATGGAGGCTGGTGTTGGTGTTATGGCTGACCGTGACCATGACCGTGAGGGTGAGGATGATGGTGATGATGATGAGGGTGATGGTTTGGTTCGCAAAACTTTGTTTTGATTAGTTAAAACATGTAATTGGTTCTTAGAACTTTGTTCTTTTTTTGAATCTTTTTTGAATATTGAATACATGATCAAAAACATGATCATGCTTTGTTTTAATACAATGAGTTTTAATTATATTTTGATTATATAATTAATCATGTTTAGTTTAAATACTAATATTTTTTTTATAAATAAAACAAGGAAACCACGTTCTATTCCGTGGCTAATAAGGTGTAGCCACGATTTGCTACGGAATGTATCGTGGCAGCGTAGCCACGACTAGCTACGTATTAATCCGTAGTTAAGAAAGCCACAGCAAAAGCTATGCATTAAACCGTAGCTGCGTAGCTACGAAATAGCCACGAATATTTTTGTGGCAACTTAGCCACGATAAGCCACGATTATAATCGTGCCTACGTAGTCACGGAAAAACCACGAATATTTTTGTGGCAAATGAGCCACGAATAGTCACGAAATACACCGTGGTTAAATAGCCACGACTAGCTACGTTTTCATTCGTGGCAAATATAGTCACGAAACAACTACGAATTTTATCGTGGCTAACCTTGCCACGATAAATCCGTGGTAAATCCGTGGCTAATTATTTTGTGACAGTCAGTGGCTATTTCGTGGCTACGTAGCCACGAATAGCCACGAATATTGCACAACTACGACGCTATAGCCACGTATTTTTGTCGCGGCTATCCGTGGCTGTGGACCCATATAGCCACGGAAATTTGTTCATAGCCACGATATCTACCGTGGCTATACCGTGTTTTTCTTTTAGTGATTGTAGATATTTCTAGAACCCCTCTATCTTTGTGTAATCTTATCATTGGTTAAATTGGTTTGTGCTTTTAATGTTTTTTTATTAGTTGAACTTTTACAAAAGTATATTAATTTAATAATGTTTGATACCTCCCCACCGATGGAGGTGCTCTTACAATTTCCATATCCTTTTGAATTTCAACTTTACATTTATAAAAAACATTATCATTAGTTTTTCGAATCATTTTTTTATTTCATCATGATATATCAAATATTTAAAACTATATATGTTCACTAAATTTTGTAAATGTTAAAACTATATATGTTCACTAATGATTTTGACTATTGTAACTTCCAATGTAATTATAAATGGAAAAATCATCTGGATTAATGTCATGAAAAGGTTTAATGTAGTTACATATTTTTGTGTATATATATTTTTATCCGTAAACAATGTTTTTTTGTCAACGTTTGGGTCACAAATGGCCGATCCAATAGCCAATCCTACACAATCGTAGGCACTGCGAATCGATCCCGGGTGGGGGTGGTGCTACCTGCCTTATATGGATTTATGACTGCCACTAGACCATCCGTAACAATGTTCTTTTACAAATAAAAAGTATCTTATTGTCCAACATAAAATTTCATGTCCTTGCCTTCCATCACGGTAAAAGTAATGTAACTAGTTGGTTTTAATGTAACAATACTACACTTACATTTAATTGTATTTTTCTCCAAAAAGTACTAAAGAAGTTCTCAAAGTACACCTTAACGCATAAGTATCTTATCATGACATTATACCCCCTAAAAAGCCTATTATACCCCCTAAAAGTCTATTATTACATATTAATACACCAACTAAATTATTATTAGCATTTTAATACACCAACTTTTTGATTGCCCAGAATAATACACCAACTATTTTATTTGTTCATTTTAAATCGTGAACTATTTTAGTTTCTTATTTTAAATCACGAACTCAAATCATCAATCCATTTAACCAAATCACTGTTAGTTGACCGTTACATATTTTTTGAAACAAAAATAATTTTTTTCTATTTTAATAAAAAGATACTTTAAAATTATGTAAAAATCCAACAAAAGTTACAAAATTCGAAAATATACAAGAGGTTCAGAATAAAAAATTTAAAAATAAAAAGGAAAATGTTTCAAAAATTAAATTTAAAAATTGTTATTTTCCTATCTTTTAATTGTTTATGATTTTAAATTGTGAAAATATTATTTTTTGAAACTTTTATATTTGTTACAATCTTTTTATATATTCTTAAAGTTTCTAGTTTTTTACATAATTTTAAAGTATTTCTTTATTAAAATACCAAAATTTAGATTTTTGTAAAAAAAAATAAACTAACGGTCAACTGACGGTCAACTAACGGTGATTTGGTTAAATGGATAGATGATTTGAGTTTGTGATTTAAAATAAGTAAGTAAAATAGTTCATGATTTAAAATGAACAAATAAAATAGTTGGTGTATTATTCTAGGCGATCGAAAAGTTGGTGTATTAAAAAGCTAATAATAATTTAGTTACTGTATTAATATGGAATGTTCCCATTTTCTTTTAAGAATAATATTTCTTCGGTTTAGTTAAATCAACTTTTATATCTATTAGTTATTATATTTTGTTGAAATATTAATTAAGATGTCCATATTAAATATTAACAAATTATGTTTTCATAATTTTTTTTATTATCTATATTATTATTTTTTAATAAATTTTTGAACTTTTCCAAAAAATTCCCTTAATTACACACTATGCCATTGAGTTTAAGCATAGAAAAAAATTCATTAAGGGTAAAATCATAATTTATGCTTACCAAACAAAATTTATAAGGATAATCTTATTTTTAAATTTGTTAACAATTTCAAAACAATTTTTATATTAAACATACATAAAATGTATATAATTCATATTATTATATTCTTACAATTTAGTTAAAATTTGAATTAATAACAAAAAATAAATAAAAAAAAATATTTTCAACACAAAAACCAACCACTAATATTATAAATTATGAAAAATTTAAATAAATTATTTGTATCTATAATTAAATTTATTTCTATTTAAAATAAATTTGGGTAAATCCGTAGTTCGGTTAACTTTTAGAAATTTAGGTTCGATTCGGATTCGGTTCCGGGATTTCGGATAGTAAAATCTTTATTCGTTCGAGTTACTTATTTTTTGGATCGGTTTCGGTTCAAATATTTTAAGAGGATTTCACAAAACTACACCCTTTCAACCCTTCCTTTACAAAACTCTACCGAATTCAAATTTTTCACATATTTACACCCTTTCAAAATCTTAAAAGCTTGATTTACCCTTTAAAAAATTATTAAAATTAAAATATTTTCATTTGGGTTCTCTAATTAGTGTTTAGGGTATAGTATTAAGGGGGTAGGATTGTGTGGGTATGGTTTATTTGGATTTAATATTGAGTGTTTAGGTGTAGTTTTGTGAAGTAATTTTGAAATGATGTAGTTTTGTGAAATGTAATTCAAATAGTGTAGTTTTGTAATTCTCCCGTATTTTAATTTTGTTTTGATATGTTAATTTGGATATGAATATTTTGTCCAACCTTATAATATAATAAATAACAATTTTTATAGTGCAAAATTTGGGTAACCCTAGAAGTTCAATTCAGTTTTACAAATTTAGGTTTGATTCATATTTGGTTCCGAGTTTTCGGATGGTAAATTTCTCTACTCGTTCAAGTTATTTATTTTATGAACCGGTTTCGGTTCGAATATTTCAATTTGGTTTCAATGCGTTAATTTAGATCTGAGTATTTTGTCCACCTTATAATATAATAAATAACAATTTCCATAGTGTAAAATAGTTTTGGAATAAATCAACTTATAAATTATGTTAAAATTTTACTATATGAAATATGTACTACGGAATATTATATAGTAACAAAAATTTTTATTTCAATAACTTTTTTTATTTAAATACTTTTGGGTCATTTGGTTCCATTTCGAAAAAATTGTTTCGTTTCAGATTTCGGTTACGAGTTTTCCGTTAATAAATTTTTCTTCTCATTCAAAATATTTATTTTTTGGATTTGTTTCAATTTGTATATTTTAGTTATATTCCAGTTTAATTAGCATCTTAGATCAGGGTAATTTGGATAATATATAGTAACAAAAAAATATTTATAACAATTTTTATTTTTAAATGATTAAATTATTATTTGTTTGTAAAATAATAAAAAGAACTATAATAAAAATAAAAACTTCTAAATATATACTCTTTAAAAACAAAATATGTATCACAGATTTCAAAATTAAATTTATAGACATTAAAACGATTTCAAAATATATAGATCCGTCGTGTACCACAGATTAAATCCTAGTTGATTGAGATAAAATGTGTCGAATAAAAAGTTGTATCGGCATTTTTAGTATTACAAATTTTAAAATATTTGCTATGGGTTTTTAAAAGTTACAATACATCGTACATTATATTGTGAAAGCTTGTAATGATCCAAAAAATTATATAATTTCATATTTTTAGGTTTTACAATTATATAAAGTATTCAAACTTCTAAATAACACTACACTCGAAATTTGTAGTGACAATGTTTTCGACAAAATCAAATACATTTTTCGTCAATATTCTATTCTTGTTTAACATTAGAAAAGATAACAATATATAGGGTATATACATAAGTTTAAAGAAATTAGGTAAATATAAAGTAAGTTTTCTGGGGATGTATATTGACTATTATACCCCTACTAAATAGTCTCATAGATTCGTCAAATGTATAGTGCGATCTAAATATATATTTATTCCTATATAATAGGTATGTAGATTCGTCACATAGTATATATATACATGTATTCCTCTTAAATAGTCTTGGATTTTGCACATAATATATATATATATATATATATATATATATATATTAATTAGTAACATATTTGTTCCATTATAATAAGTATATTCATCATGTATATATATTAAATAGTCACATAGTGATCATTTAATATTTCATTAATAATCTAATTAAAAATTAAACAAATTAATATATAAATTTAGTAGAGGTGAATGAAAGTGTTTAGTATTTAGGTGTACTAGGTGATGAAAATCTCCCAAGGACTCTACACTCTAAGTTGGAAAAGGGATAATCACTACTAAAAAAAATTCATATAGCCACGGTCGTATCGGTGGCTATAGCATTAAATCCGTGGCTATACGCTCGTGGCTAAAAAATTTCGTGGCAAATCGTGACTAAATAGCCACGGAGTTTTGCTATAGCCACCGATACGGCCGTGGCTATATGACTTTTTTTTAGTAGTGAATCCTCGACTTAGATGAACTCGTGAAGCACAAACCTAAGGTATATTAAACCTTAGACCCAATACTTTCTTAAAACGCTCCAACAAAACAAGGCGGTGGATTGAAGGGTCACACAAGAGATGCGGAAAGGCTCTTGCACCGTGGATTGAATGGCCGCACAAGAGATGTGAAAGACTCTTGATATACCGGGTGATCCCTTGGATATGACGCACCAAGACGGATCGGACGATCAATGGATATTACACACCATGATCTATCAATGGATATTACACACCATTGACAAAAGAAAAGAGAATCACTCTCAAAGGTTCCAAAAATACTCACTTAAACTTATCTTTTTATTCATCATATGAGCCTCATTATATAGAGGGTATTACAATAAATTCGTCCATAATGAATGTTTAACATGCAAAACATCTTGGAAGATGAATACAACTATTAAGGTGCATGTAAGGAAGACAAAAAGTCACAATGAATGCTCTTTTAAAATGGACGAAAATCGATCTTCTTTTAAAACTTGAAGGGCTTCTCTATTGAAACAGGATTATAGAACAACTCCGTTTGTAACTTAATTCCTTATGGTTTAGTCGGAGTGGTTTGATGAATGCACGTAGGTCCAATTTGAGTAAACAGTAGATCACCTCTTTTGTAAGTCTAATAACTCTGTCATCTGATCTCCGTTTGGTTTGATTCTTCTCTTCGGAGTTAGATAAATGAGCTGAGCACATTCCGAAAGTAGTCTCATGAGTTTTGGCCTCGCGGTTGAAAAATATGATCCGATGAATGAACACATGTACTTCTGTCTCTCAATATCACATCACTAGGGGCGAAGCCCCAAGCAAGAACGGGGGATGTTTGTTATATCTAAAATGGCAGCGAGGAATTTGTTTAATGCTTATTGCCGGAACCGGACAACATATGTAGGAGAATCATGTGTTTAGGCCGGTGGAACGAATATGAAGAGAGTGGGGTGGAATATGAAGGTGAGTTTACGTGATGTTAAAGGAGTTTAAATGGTGTGGAAGGGCTGCCAATTCTGTTCGACGTCCTTGTTTGGCCATCATGAGGGAGTAAACCTGTAGACATGTACGAAGACTATTTCTGAAAATGTTTTTTTCCAGCCAACAACCTTAGATCAACTATGAGAGCCTTTGTATTGATTGGAAGTTGTTGTATCGAAATCTTAAATTAACCATAATTTTTATAAATGTATTCTTTAAGCTGGAAATAGGAACGAAAGCAAACAAAGTAAAAACATAAGCATCAAAAGCATAAATTATTAGCGAAAACAAATAGACCCAACTCCAGTTTGTTGACTTATGCGTGAGAGCACGCATTCAGGGTCATGAGACATGTTACCCTCCTCGTTGCATTGAAATTGGTGTCATGTTGGGGGAAGCGACTTCAGCTGAGGACTCCTCATATTCCACTGCACCAGATGTGTTCGCGGCGTCGATTGTAGCATGTGTATCAGTGAAGAATTATAGTGAGACGATTGATGCATAAGTTAAACAAAGACTGAGCGTACAACCTCTTTGTCGGCCAAATGAGTGATTCCAACAACGGTAAAGGGGTGGTAACTCGATGAGAAGTTGTCTGCTGTGAGCACATGGAAGACATAAGTACGCCCCAGTAGTTGTTCAAGGGCCGGTGGGATAGTGTTTCCTTCAGCTAGAATCACCTGAAATATCCGCAATAATTTAGTTTGCGCAAGTGACAGAAGATAAGTTTGGTGTTATAAAGCTTAGGCGAGAGAGACCTCATGAGAAAGCAGGGTCGCATCCTTTATGGAAGTCAGATTGAATATGTCCTTGTCAGCAACCACAAAAGTAGCGTAGTTTTAGCCATCATCCACAAGCATTTCAACTCGGTACCTGTTAACCATTTGTTGTTCTAAACATATTGGCTTTAAACTAATGTTCTGCGTCTAGGAAAGTGGAAATGGCCTTACCTCACGACAACAGCTGGCCTGGTGGCACTGGATTGGCCGCACTGGTGAGTAACGGCAGAGTAATGTAGTGATTAATCACAGTCACTGCATGAAACAATAAAGCAAACGGTAACGTTTTAAAATGTTTTTCAAAGTAGGTTTAAATGATTTTTGTTACTTTGCATTTGTATTGAGGGTGAAATAAACACCCTTTAACGTAAAACTAAATTGTTTTTATTTATGTAATTGTTGTGAAACTATTCTTTGAAAAACTAAATTTTTTCAAAATTTTGTTTTTTTTATCTAATTGTACTTAAATGGAAATGTGAGTATTTATTTATGATTTTTGTGGAGTATAAGTTTTGATATTAAGTTTGTAAATCTTACTTATAAATAAAACTTTGAATATTGTGATTGTTAATACTTGATAATTATTTCACACTTAATACAAATTAAAAGAAAAACCAAAATAAAAATTCGAAATATTGTAATTGCAAAGTTTATTTAAAATGAATTGTAAGAAGTCATAACTCTTAAAATTTTAAAATTCTCAACATATGCTTTCTCGATATCACTTTCTTCAATGTCATTATTTTTATGTGATCAATAAACTATTTGATTTGCTTGATTCATTTGTCAAAGTAAAATATGGTTCCCTTTGTGTACTCGAGTTATAATTTATCTATTAAAAAATAATACATGATCAGTTGTTACAGTAAAAGAGTAACAATATCTAAAGGTAATCTTTTGGAATGATGCTTGCCACCAACGCATTTGTTTGGCTTGTTATTTTAGGCTTACATGTATTCTAATTTGTGTTTCATATTTACCCGATAAAGTAAGAGTTACCACGAACTGACTCTATAACCACCACGAAACACAATGGAAATATTAATAAGAAGGCAAAAATAATTGCTTTGATGATAAATTAACATACCAAAATCAACATTTAATATATTATATGATACCTATAATCTTATTAACACAACAATCTCATAATATTTTTTATTCAGTAAGCTATAAATTGATATCACAAAAAAAAAATTAGGGTATTTCACAAAGAATCAAAAACATAGATTCTACTTTCATGTGAGCACTTTAGCAGCCAGTGCCATAAAACCTTCTTTCCATAGCCTTTTAAGCGCAACATGTTCTCCATCAACTATAAGCAGCTAGTGAACAATGCGTGGAGAGAGAAGAAAGAGACATACTTGGTTGATACATTTACAATGAAAGTGTCTGTTGAAAAAATACCCTTTTGTTTTCGAGATAGAGATTCCAGGTCGTTCTTGTAGCACACTTATTCACTGAAACAACCGGCTTGACATATGTTAGTTTTCAGATAGACAGTAAAAGAGTCATATCATACGTAGGTTATATACTGTAATGGAAGGATGGAGAGTAGGTAAGCACCTGCAAAATGTCGATAAACGCATGCTAGTCAACCGGTGAGTGTATCCAATGATAGTCCCCTGGTCTTCAATATGACACAATAATATAGCCCCTTCATATATAAGACTACAACAAAAACTCGATTATATAAGTTTTATTTTTCTTGACACTTAGCCACTTCTTAGATGTTTATGATAACTTTTACTGACCTAGTTAAGATGCTTTCTTACAATTTTAGAGATGTCAAAAAGACTCTCAACCAAGACTCGTCACTTTTTATCTCCATCAACTTTTTCTTCAGACTCATGTTTACCTTCAAGTACTAAGGGAAGCAGAGAGTTGGTTATGTGAAGAGTAGGTACTGAATAAGAATGTCCTTAGATTGACATGATCATCTCTCCTTTCTTTCAACTCCCCAAACCTTAGAGCAGCGCCATCAGTAGGACTAACTTGATTTACTTAAAATCTCAGAAAAAACACTAAGAAAGTGTGCGTAAAAGAACAGTGCCACTCACCGAATGATTCCCCTCTCCTCGAGAAAGGGAAATTTTGTTTGGATATATTGAGAAATACCTTAAAGCAGTGACACAATGTACTTGTTTATAATAGTAGCAGCTTGAAGCAAAAAAGTAACACCGTCGATCGATAAGACTGTCCTTATTATTTGGCCACGCATGTGCATCCACTACAAGAAAATAGGGTAATTTCCTACCGCATTTCTGACCGCAAAAAAGTGGTCGGAAATTTCCGACCACTTTCCGACCGATTACCGACGACAAACGTTTTGGTCGGAAATCAGTTGGAAATTTCCGACCAAATTCCGACAAAAAAATTTAGTCGAAATTGGTAGGAAATTGGTCGGATTTCCATCGAAAAACTATTTGGTCGTAAATTGGTAGGAAAAATTCTACCAATTTCCGACCAATTTCCTACTGTTTACGAAACTTTTAAAATTTGGTCGAAAATCGGTCGGAAAAGTGATCCGTCGGAAATTGGTAGGAAATTTCCGACCAATTTCTGACCAATTTCTATACGGTTTTTAAACCTATTGATTTTGGACGGAAATTGGTTGGAAATTTCCTACGAATTTCCGACGTGTCACTTTTCCGACCAATGTTTAAACGTTTCGTGACCGGTCCACAATATATTACTGTTTCACACCCGATGTACTGCACGCGTGGATACGCTTTTAAAATATTTTGTGAGGGAAATTCAAGGTCGATGGCAAACCATGGGGGGTCAGCGGTAGGCGGAGATTTTGTTTACTACGGGGTATCACGTGAGATATTAGAAGTGCATTATAGCGGGATGCTCGATCTAAGATGTGTTACGTTATATTGTGATTGGTATAGCCCCGTTGCAGGACACGGTGTACGTCCAGACGAGTTTGGTGTTACTACAGTACATTCTCGGAGTAGGTTACAAAAGTATTACCCGTTCATTCTTGGATCGCAGGCCAACCAAGTATCATACGTGACTTATCCGCGACCACACAGCAGACAGGATTCTTGGATAGTTGTTACAGAAATAAACCCGAGGGGAAGAGTTCATGGTAGTTCTTTAGAGGTCGATCCTCATTTGCAAGCGACAACAGTTGGGCATTTGTGAAAAGTCGATGTTTCATTACAAGTGGATTTGGTTGTAGATTGAACAGAAGATGCTGATATTGTTATACATGTAGAGTCTGAAGAAGAGGTTGGAGAATTTGAGGAGGGATCTGATTCTAACACTGAAAAGTCAACCGAATCCGGATGAAACGTTGTAAAAAAATTTCAAATATTTTTCAAAGAGTTTTCAAAGAGTTTTGAAATAGTTTCTAAAGACTTTTCAAAGAGTTTTAAAAGACTATTCAAAGAGTTTTAAAAGACTTTTCAAAGAGTTTTGAAAAAGGTTTTCAAATATTTTACAGTTTTTCAAAGAATTTTTAAATATTTAACATTTTTTGAAAGCGTTTTCAAAATTTTAAAATGATTTTAGAGGGATTTTACATACTTTAAAAATAATTTAAATTTTTTTTTTATTTTTTTTACAGTGCGGTCGGAAAACGGTCGGAAACCGTCGGTAGCCGCCGAAACTCGATTACCTCGTACCAAATCGAAACCCCAAATGCGGTCGGAAATCGGTCGGAAATTTCTAACCGATTTCCGACCGTTTCTTCAGTTGTGGTCGGAAATCGGTAGGAAATTTCCGACCGATTTCCGACCGTTTTAGGGTTTCATTTCAAAATGATGTTTTTGTGTCGAATCAATGAGATATCTTTATATTGTACGTTTTAGACATAAAATAAATTATACAAATGTCTAAAATGATCATAAATTGCAAAAGAGTTTTTCATTTTTACAAATATATGTTTCATTACAACTTAGTTATGTAACTTTCAAGTGTTTTTTCAAAATTCTGGTATTTTCATAAAAAACATTTGAAAACGTGAAACATATTATACTTATATATTGTTATGTTTAAAAAATCTTATATAAACACTCCATTAAACCCATATGAAATACGGTTTTATGTAAAACCCTAAATATACACTAAATCTTAAGATAATTCCGACCGAATTCCGACCGAAGTTCATGAATTTTTTTCATAAAAATGCTAAGTGTTGTAATAAATTATGATCGGTCGGAATTCGGTCGGAAATTCCTACCGATTTCCGACCGAAGTTAGTGACTCGGTTTATATGACACTTGGAAATTAAATTAAATTTATTATTGTCGCCGGAATTTGGTCGGAAATTCCTACCGTTTTCCGACGACCTAGTGCGGCTTAAGGGATACGTATAGGACACTTTGGTCGGAAATCGGTCGGAATTTCAGACCACATTCCGATGACAACCAAAGTGAATTTTGACCCCCTTTTTGTCGCCAAATTTTTAGTTTGGCGGTCAAGTTTTCGGTCGGAAATTTATATGCGACCCTAAAATAGATTTTACAATCTTCCACTGGGTCACATATGTATTCAAAAGTGATAGAACTAATTGCGCTCCATATCTCATTATTTTCAAGACATATCAATCTTGTCCATTAACCCTATCAACTTGGGATCATAGGCGTTGGCTATAACCATCATAATTAAAACCTTCCATGGTCACGAAAATGAATACAACCTAATGACATAGATTATTTATGAAAAGTGTGGCATGAAAATTACATGAAAAGTGATCGGTACATATCAATTTTCAACTGGTCCTACTTTAGTGAGATCCTTAACTTTGTTGTACAAAGTGTAAACTTAAAACCTTATTTAAAACCTTTTTTATGATAAAAAAATGTGTATAAACACAACAAAAACATAGAATCCAAAACTAAATGACAAACTTCCATTGAACTAAATGATCTTCAAACACCGAAATGTCCATTTGAGCAATATGCTCATGATAGACCTTTATCGTAATACTTTTGTACGAGGATCTGCTATCATGGAGTTTTATCTAAATGTTCTATGAAAAATCTTTTCACTTTGTACCTTATCCTTTATAATTTGATATTTAACGTCAACAGACTTTACCAAAATTTTGTTGTACCTAACGCTGATTTATTGTCACCAGAAAACTTTATTGGTCTTTATATTCCTTACAGAATCGCAACCAAGTGACAAAATATTTCAGCCACATTTCTTTATTGGATCGCTCATAGATTTCTACGAAACTTTATGTATAATTTCTATTAACTTACCATCCACAAAAATCAGAGTCGTACTACTCAATGATCTCCAAATTTTACGATATCTGATCCGTGAGCATATAACTTTTATTCTCTCTTAATACTTTATGACCAATGTCAATGTTTAGATTATTTAAACATGTTTCTAAACTCCAACAACGTACGCAATATTCGTACAAGTACAAACTTGAGAATACATCAAAATCCTAAAGCCTACATAATCTTTTGCATCTCCTAAATTTCTAAAATTTCTTTAGAATACCTGATTGAAACAATATTTGTCTCTTTTACCAATTGGGCTATCATCTGATTTGCAAATCTGCATGCCAAATCACTTAAGTACTTTATCAATATAACTATTTTGTGTAATCAAAGAGTTCTTCAAAACATGTCTCGATGAATCTCGATCCCTAATACAAAAGATGTTTCACTAGCATTTTAATATTGTTAATGGCAAGCGGTATGTCTACACATGCAAAATAAGAAAATACACTTACTCCCACTGAACATTTGATAAACACAATTCTCAAACCAATTCATCTCAAAACTAAATGAGGTGATAATCTCATGGAATTTGTGGTACCAATGACGAAAAATTTATTGTAGCTCATAGATGGATTTTTTAACTTGCAAACAGTTTTCTTTGAATCAATACAAAGTTTTATTTTTGCTCCATATATTTTAGTTTCATCAATGTCACCATTGAGCAACATCGTATTTAAATCCATATGATGAAACTCAAAATCATAATGTGCAACATGAGTTATGATTATTCTAAAAGATTTCTTCAGGGTTACTGAAGAGCAAGTATCTTAACAGACAATCATGTTCAATTAAGTATAGCCTTAAACCACTAGACGAACTTTAAAATGTTGGACATTACCACTCGAATCTTTCTTGGTTTTAAAACAAATATGATTCTTTCATTCTATTAATTCAACAATAACTCAAACTTTATTGTCTAGTATTGACTAATACTTTTCCTTATATGTTATAGTCCACTTATTTAAATTAGAACAATTCATTGCCTTACGGAAGTTGATAGGATCATCTTCCAGTAGAGTTTTAATTTATTTATGTTCTATCAGAAATACTATATAATCATCCAAACTAGTATTTATCTTTATTTTCGTGAATCTAGACAAAACAACTTAATCTTGTTACACTAGTTCTTGATGATCTTGAATTTGAACTTAGTGTTAGATAACATTGTCATCTTGACTTAGAGAACCAATTTTATCATCAACATGAGGAGCAAGAGTTGATTTATTCAAAGAAAATATATGAATCGATAGAGAGGCCGGAGTCGATTCTTCCTCAAAGATGATATTTATAACTTTATTTCTCCCACTAAATTCAATGTCCTCAAGGAACGTAATTATTCTCGTCACAAAATATTTTCTATTTGGGATCATGAAATTCAAAAGTTCTAAATTGTCCGGATAACCAATAAAGTAACTGCTCACACTTATGGAATCCAATAAATCTCAAATCGCTTATAAAACTTAACCTTAGGTGGACATCTCTAGATGTGAAATGTTTTAGACTGAGTTTTGCCCAATCTAAAGTTCATAAGGAGCTTTACTCAGTTTCTTTAATGGTATCTTATTAAGAATGTAAGATGCGGTCTATAGTGCTTTTCTCCATAGTGATTCAGGTAAGGTGTAATGATAATCACACTCCTTACCATGTCCTTAAGAATGTGATTGCGCCTCTCTAGCATACCACTCATTTTGGGAGACCCATGCATGGTATAATGAGATACAATCCCTCAATCCTCTAGATATTTAACAAATCATCGTAGACGTTAATCTCCTAATCTATCACAATGATCGTAGTAATCTGATAGCCTTAATTTTTTGGTCGAGTAGGTTTTCAACCTCAACCTAAAACTTTATGAACACGTCTAAAAATTCAAAAAATTGATGTATAAGAAATGATTGTACATATCGAGAGTAATCATCCATTAATGATACGAAATACTTTTGATCGTTCCAACATAAAGTATAAAATTACCCACAATTGTTTGTATGTATCAACTTAATGACTTCTACAACTCTTAATGCATCAAATTTCATTCTTCTTGATTTGTTTCCTTATAATGCAATACACACAAATATCAAAAATTTGTGAAGTCCATCGAACTCAATATACCATCAGACACAAAACGTCAACTTTATTTCTTCGGATGTGACTTAAGCGTTTGTGACAAAAAGTTCTTGAATTTGCATTTTCCAAAAAAAATTTAGTGCCCCTTCATTCAACAATTATACTTTATTCATGGTAAATTATAATGTCAAATTTAGCAAGACTATGTTCATCCAAAGTTTATTTTTCGGTCCCAATAAATTTTGAATTTAAAGACAACGTAACAACTTTGTTCTTCGTTAGACAAGAATAACCAGATTTGTCTAAGTAAGAAGCAAATAAACTAACTTACGTCTAAAAGACGTTACCACCAAAATTGTCTTTCAAATTCAAAAAATGACCAAACTTAAATAATAGTCTATAGTGCATGATTGCCTCCAAATACATATGAAAACCATTAGTTATATTAAATGTATCTTTCAACATTAGTTGGTTTTTAGTAACTTAGGCAATTCTACATTAAAACAATTATGTTAGGATTTTGTACTGGAGTCTAACCATTAAGTGTTTATGCAGGGTAATTCATCAAATTTAATTTATTAACAAACCATAACAAAAAAACTAACCCTTATTTTCACACCAATTGGGATATCTTTGGTAGCCCTTCTTAAGTGTCCAACTTTATCACAAAAGTAACAAATATTAACAACTTAAAACTGTTTCTTTTGTTTAGGACTCTTAGCATCATCATTCTTAACATGTTCAAAATTTTCTTTTACTTTAAATCTTAGAGGTGTTAACCATATAAGTAGTTTTAGTTATTTCTTGTTTCGATTGAAATAATATCAGACATTTTCAATATGTACTTCTTAGAATTTCCTTTGTTGTGAAACCTCTTCGAACTAAAGCGATTTTCGAACTAAAGCGATGCAAAAGCATGCTTATTTTCGTCGTATTGCTTCTTACGCAGCTGAAATTAATCATAACAAATAACTTTATTGAGATCTTACCACCTCTAAAGTTTTCAAAATGGTGTTTTAATCTGACCATTAAACCAATGCAATTAGTATTTTCTCACTTTTCATACATTGTATTATACTTAACAACGCTACTATCCAAAAATGATAATCATGTTATTCATCCTTAATGCAAGGCTAAGATCTATAGACCCAAGAATAATTTAATCTTTATTTTTCCACTATGTAAAGTAAAAAGTCAAAAATGTTGGAATTTCCTAAATATATTTATAAGTGAAAATGACTTTAAATGACCCTAATAAACCCGAATTGATTATAGTAACCTATTTTTGGAGGGTTACTCTAGTTATTATAAAAAAACATAAGTTTAACTTTGAAGGTTATGAAACAAAAACTTATTTACGATTATGTCATTTACGAAAATGCCATTATAAATAAAAAACTAAATAATTTCGAGGGAAAATTCGATTTAACTTTTAGAATTTTCAAAAAAAAATTCCAATAACTCTCTCTCTCTCTCTCTCTCTCTCTCTCTCTCTCTCTCTCTCTCTCTCTCTCTCTCTCTCTCTCTCTCTCTCTCTCTCTCTCTCTCTCTCTCTCTCTCTCTCTCTCTCTCTCTCTCTCTCTCTCTCTCTCTCTCTCTCTCTCTCTCTCTCTCTCTCTCTCTCTCTCTCTCTCTCTCTCTCTCTCTCTCTCTCTCTCTCTCTCTCTCTCTCTCTCTCTCTCTCTCTCTCTCTCTCTCTCTCTCTCTCTCTCTCTCTCTCTCTCTCTCTCTCTCTCTCTCTCTCTCTCTCTCTCTCTCTCTCTCTCTCTCTCTCTCTCTCTCTCTCTCTCTCTCTCTCTCTCTCTCTCTCTCTCTCTCTCTCTCTCTCTCTCTCTCTCTCTCTCTCTCTCTCTCTCTCTCTCTCTCTCTCTCTCTCTCTCTCTCTCTCTCTCTCTCTCTCTCTCTCTCTCTCTCTCTCTCTCTCTCTCTCTCTCTCTCTCTCTCTCTCTCTCTCTCTCTCTCTCTCTCTCTCTCTCTCTCTCTCTCTCTCTCTCTCTCTCTCTCTCTCTCTCTCTCTCTCTCTCTCTCTCTCTCTCTCTCTCTCTCTCTCTCTCTCTCTCTCTCTCTCTCTCTCTCTCTCTCTCTCTCTCTCTCTCTCTCTCTCTCTCTCTCTCTCTCTCTCTCTCTCTCTCTCTCTCTCTCTCTCTCTCTCTCTCTCTCTCTCTCTCTCTCGAGGCTATTCCATTGCATGTTGTGTGTAGACTTGTTGAAGATGATTTGTAGATTTGTTTCATCTTTGTAGACTTTTTCTTCTGATTTATAGATTTGTTTGATAGGTTTTGTAGATTTGTTTCTTCTGGTTCTCTTTTGTAGACTTGTTGCATATGATTTGTAGATTTTCACGTGCTTTGTAGACTTGTTTTGTAGATTTGTAGATTTGTTCATATGTTGCTTTGTAGACTTGTTCACGTGCTTTGTAGACTTGTTTTGCGATGTGTTGTAGACTTGTTTTATATGTTTTGTAGACTTGTTTCATAGTAGTTGTATACTTGTTTCATCTATTGTTAACTATTAATTTCGTTTGTTTTTTGTAATTAGGTATGGTTTTTTATCCACCTAGACGCTATGAAAATGGGTTATCTCCAATCCAAAAGAAAAGTATGGAGTAGTGTTGTTTCCTTAGCAGAATAGAAGCTGCTAAGACGTCGGTAGGAGATGATGTGTGAGAAAATATGAATGAATCTTGTCTTGGAGTATTTATGAGGCTTACTGACATGGACAAGTACACATGGTGTGGAAAGACGTTCCATTATTTCCTGACAAATCAATTAGAAGTGAAGAACAAGCATGAGTTCTAGTCTGTTATTGATGGTCTTCCACTAAGGTTTTCACTGAATGAATTTGAAGAAATTAATGGGTTAAACTGTGATACAGTCAATCGAGGGGTTAACCCGCCTGTCCCAACTCTTAAAACAGAGTTGCGGAATTATTTTGGTATTAGTGAAAATGAAACTCCTTCGTATAATGAGTTATTGAGAACTTTGACAAGTGGTAGAGTTGACGAGAGCGCAGAAAAGAAGAAGTTGATATTAAAGTTGATTCTCCTTCACGTTGGAATTTATGGACTACATGCAGGGTCAAGAATTCCTTATTCTATTGTTGTGCGAGTACTTGACGAAAAGCAGTTTGAGAATTATCCTTGGGGTAGAGAAGGTTTTTCTGCACTACTACTTTCCATTAGAGAAGGTTCCTTTGTTCGAGACACTTACACGATACACGAATGTGTTCACGCACTTTTTATATGGGTTTATGAGTCGATTCCTGGTATTGGAGAGATACAAGGGCAGAAGAAGGAAAGTATAGATGGGCCAGGACTTTTGCAGTGGGCAGAAGGTCGAAACCTATACACCATTGAAGAGTTTCTGTTAAAGGAGAAAGATGTTCATAAAGAGGTATGGTAGAATTGTTTATGTTTTGTGCAGTTTTGTTTATAGATATGTTTATGGTGTTTGCAGATTTGTTTATTTTTTGCACATTTGTGTATGGTCTTTGCAGATTTGTTTATGGTGTTTGTCGATTTTTTATGTTTTTTGCATATTTGTTAGTGTGTTTTGCAGATTTGTTAGTGTGTTTTTTTGTGCTAACATATTTGTTTTACATTTGTATATGTATAGATTCGAGTGAGGCATATGTGCCCTGTTACTCCAGCGGACAAGTATCAATATTGGCCTGACAACGAGGAGCATAAGGATGCAAGTCTGGACAAGTTGCTTGATGACCTCACTGAAGATCGTTTTGATCCAAAGCTTTGGCATATAGTGAAGACAAAGAAAAAAGAGAACAAGAGAAAGAGTGACAAAGTAGATGATGAAGGTAAAGGTAATGTTTCTAAGAAGAAAAAGAGTGAGAGAGTTAATGAAGCTGAAGGTAATGCTTCTAATAAGAAAAAGAGTGGAAGAAAAGATGATTTTGTACAGGATGATTCAGATACAAGAAGATTGTTATTGATGTAGTGAAAGCGGTTTTTGATGAGTTGGTAAAGAAATTTACACTCTTTCCGAAAAGTGTTGATGTCAGATTGGGTAAAATGGAGGGAGCTATATCCGATTTGAAGTATAGCAGAGCACGTGAGGTGGAAAACACCAATGATGATCTGGTTAGTAACAACATGTAGATTTAATTTATAATCTTGTAGATTTATTACATGGTGTTGTAGATTTAATTTAAAATGTTGTAGATTTAATTTATTATGTTGTAGATTTATTACATGGTGTTGTAGATTTAATTTATTGTTTGTAGACTTGTTTTATGGTCTTATTGATTTGTTTTATGGTTTGGTAGATTTATTTTATGATCTAGTTGATTTGTTTATGGTATTGTAGATTTATTTTATTGATTGTTACACTCTTAGTTGCAGTCCTGGTTGAAAACTCAGAAGCATGGTTCAAACTAAAGAAAGGTTGATGCACCGAAGAAGGTTTCAAAACCAAAAACTGAGAAGGTTTCTAAACCACAAACTTAGAAGGTGTCTAAACCAAAGATTGATAAGAGAGATAAAAGAAGGTGTTAAAACTAGAGGAGCAATGCAAAAGGAAGGAGCGACTCTTAAAAAGTGAAAGAGGAAAATCAACCACATGTTCCTAAAGTGCCGAAGACAAAACAAAGTCGTCGTCGTAAACAAGGTCCTATGCCTAAAATTGCAGAAGGGAAAAAAAGACGTTGATGTTGAAGACGTAACAGAAGAAACAAGAAAGTTAGAACTTCAAATGGCTGCTCCATATGATGATGAAGACAAAGGTATAGATAAACAGGAGTTGGATGATCTTGTAGATACTATAACGGGAGGTATAGATACGCAGAGGTTGAATGATCTGGTACATGTTGTAGAGAAGAGAGTCCCACAATTAGCAGCTTCCCAGAAATTTCCTTACGAGGGAAACTCTAAACTGAAGCGAATCATGTCTTTCGTCCATGGTTATGATCTTTTTGGGCCCCTGGACAAAGAGAAATGGAAAAAAGTTGTTGATTTCACCATTCCGAAAGAGTAGGTAAATAATTCTTATATACTTCTTCCGTTCTCTTATGTTTGATGTTTTAGAAAAAAAATTTGTTTTAAAATGTTTGATTTTCTCAAATATCAATGTAGTTTTATGTATTGATATTTGTGAATTGTAGTTTTCAATGAGAGTTTTGAAACACTATTGGTCTAAAAGTATTGAAAACTGTTCAAAACATATTTATTAGTAGTCATTTATGTGTTTTCTTAATTTGTGTGGAAAACCTATAAAATCAAACAATAAAAACAGAGGGAGTATTATAGATGTTCATATGCTAGGTAATTAATATATGCTTTGTTTCGGGCATGAATCCATTGGAACCCTAAACGATGATGTAAGATTCTTCAAGGAGTTATTTCTTCCAAGGGAAGAATGGGAAAGTAGACGATATGGTTGGCTTGGTGATATTGTAAGCATGTCGTAAACTCCTGATGAATTGTTGATTTGATTTATAGGGTTGTTGATTTGTTTATCTTCTTGCAGATTTGTTTAGAGGGGTGGTAGATTTGTTTTGTAGGGTTGTAGATTTTTTTTTCTATGATTGCATAGTTGTTTACATTAAAAGATTTGTATTGTTGAATTGATTTATAGGGTTGTAGATTTGTTTATCGTCTTGCAGATTTGTTTTAGAGGGGTGATAGATTTGTTTTCTATGATTGCAGACTTGTTTATATCTGTAGATTTGTATTGTTGATTTGATTTATAGGGTTGCAGATTTGTTTATCGTCTTGCAGATTTGTTTTAGAGGGATGGAAGATTTGTTTTTAGGGTTGTAGATTTTTTTCTATGATTGCAGACTTGTTTAAATCTGTAGATTTGTATTTTTGATGTTGTAGATTTGTTTATCGTCTTGCAGATTTGTTTTGGAGGGGTGGTAGATTTGTTTTCTATGATTGCAGACTTGTTTACATCTGTAGATTTGTAATGTTGATTTGATTTATAGGGTTGAAGATTTGTGTATCGTCTTGCAGATTTGTTTTAAAGGGGTGGTAGATTTGTTTTTTAGGGTTGTAGATATTTTTCTATGATTGCAGACTTGTTTACATATGTAGATTTGTATTGTTGATTTCATTTTTATGGTTGTAGATTTGTCTATCGTCTTGCAGATTTGTTTTAGAGGGTTGGTAGATTTGTTTTCTATGATGACAGACTTGTTTACTTCTGTAGATTTGTATTGTTGATTTGATTTATCGGGTTACAGATTTATTTATCGTCTTGCAGATTTGTTTTAAAGGGTTGATAGATTTGTTTTGTAGGGTTGTAGATTTGTTTTGTAGTGTTGTAAATTTGTTTTGTACGATTGCAGACTTGTTTACATTTGTGGATTTGTATTGTTTATTTGTTTTATAGAATTGCAGACTTATTTACATCTAGAGACTTTTTTGTTTTATAATTTGCAGCACATGGAGTTGGGCATGAGATTGTTCCGTTGGAGATTCATGCGTCCTAATTCGCCTTACAAACCACGTGTTTGCTTCATGTGTCATTGGTCAATTATGACTATGAAAATTGATTATGAGGGGGGGGGGTTTCTAGCTTACACTCCAAATTGCTATGATTACTTGATAATACATACAGAGAGATGTTCAATGGTGGCGTTCCTCCGTCATCGCCAACAAACAAAAGGTGGTTTTATGATATTGATAATGTCTACGTACCATTGAACATTACGAAAGACCATTGGGTTGCAGTTGACATTAATCTGCCCAAGAAAAAAATGTATATCTACGACTTCATTCCAACTCATGTCAAGGAAGAAAAGATTGTCGAAGAATGCATGTTCCTGCGGAAGTTGATACCATTAATGCTTAACAATTTCGTGGAAGAAAAAGATCGTCAACCTTGTACTGAGATGTTCAACGTGTTTAGGAAAACGGAGAATGTTCCAAAGAATATAAGGTCGGGAGATTTTAGTGTCTTCCCTTTGAAATACATTGTGTGCCTTGCTTTGGGGGTGAGCTTTGATGGTCTTAGTGATGCAACAATTCCGCAAATCCGACAGAGATATGCGGCAGAGATCTTTGACGAAATTCCTGAGGCATCAAAAGGAACGATGTCGCACCCTCCACCGCTCCGCGATGAAGATGGAGATATTTATGTCCCGCAACTACTAGATGAGACTAATTGAGTTGTTTATTACGTTTGCTGAACTTTTATATATTTAGGGTTTTGTACTACTAAACAAGACACTAACATTTTCGACTTATGTTTGTACTACTAAAACATGTAATGTTATTGTAGATTTATGTTTTAGTCTTCTAAAAGGAAGGTTTATTTGTTTAGGGGTTTGCAAACTTATTTTACTTCATTGTAGATTTGTTACACTTCTTTGCAGATTACACATAGGGTTGTAGATTACACATAGGGTTGTAGATTTGTTTATCGTCTTCCAGATTTGTTTTAGAGGGGTTGGTAGATTTGTTTTGTAGGGTTGTAGATTTATTTTCTATGATTGAAGACTTGTTTACTTATGTAAATTTGTATTGTTGATTTGATTTATAGGGTTGCAGATTTGTTTTAGAGGGTTGGTAGATTTGTTTTGTAGGGTTGTAGATTTGTTTTTTAGTGTTGTAAATTAGTTTTGTACGATTGCAGACTTGTTTACATCTGTAGATTTGTATTGTTGATTTGTTTTATAGAATTGCAGACTTATTTAGATTAGACTAATTTAGTTGGTTATTACGTTTGCATATGAAAACATTTATTTAAAGTTACAATGTCCATACTGAAAATTATCAGGTCCTAACTCATCAAACATTTCGACCAAAGCAAGCGAAACTCTATTAGTCATCCCATCAGGCTTCTCGCCGCCATGAAACCATATCCTCTTCAACGTGCGCATATGAGTATGAAAAATTGTTATACCCATGAGATTAAAATGTGTCCAAACTGTCAAATTATGTCTCGGATCCCATCTGTATTTTCGCTATAAAAAGAAACAAAATGTATTCGTGTTTAAGAAACAAAAAAGATAAATCTAATAAGAATACATTATTGGTTATGCTTACAGTTAGTTTAAGAAACCATTGTCCCTTAAAATCATCGGGAATGAAACGGTAAGTCGGCCACGGATGAACCCATCCTCTCAAAAAATATCAAGGATCGCATGAGAGAGATCATGTAAAAACTTAAACCACGTAATAGTGGTTTTGTCACATCAGACATTCGCACCAGGGTTTAGAAGAGGGAGATTATCCCGATCTTGCATGTTCTGTATGGCATTGACCATGCTCTCGAAATTGGATGTATATGGGACAATAGAGATGATGTATGTTTTCTTGATATTAGGTTTTATGAGAAGGGCTATATATTGAGACAGAGATAGGAAGACGAAACGTCGCAATGAGGAGAGATAAGAAGATGAAACGTCGCAACTTAAAATTTAACTATTTCGCAGTACTTACCACCGTATATCATTCTGTCCACCGCAAACTTATTTTACTTCATTGTAGATTTGTTACACTTCTTACTGAATTGTAAGATTTTTTTGCTTTTTTGCAGATTTGTTTTTCATCTTTGCAGATTTGTCATACAACTTTGCAGATTTGTTATAATTTATTAAATAAAACGCTGCGTTTAATGCTTCAAAGTTTCAATATAAATCAAAAAGGGGATCTGCAAAAATTAGGGCTTTTACGTTCTTAGAAACAAAGTGGTGAACAAAAACATGGGAAGTCGAAGTCAAAGCAATTTGTCGACATCCTACCGCCATAGTGTGACCTACGAAAATTAAGATCCGGTCCATATATATTTTTGTGACCCTAAGGAAACCTTTCAATTTGGACATGTAACTACGTGTTATTGTGGTTACAAATCCATCGTCCAATCTTCCGCGATGACAACAAACCCGGTGAAACTTTTCTACACTTGTTCTTCATACAATGTAAGCAAAATTTTCTATTTTCGGTTTAAAAACGAACGTGGAAAGACTGGTATTTAAGGTTGTATGCCTATTAGGATAGAGAATGCCATGTCTGGAAGTGGTGGGAAAAGGCTTTGATGGATGAATTAACGGAGGTTATGAGAGAGCTCGCCAAACACAGTGGACTTAAAGACCAAATCGGCGAATTGGCTTCTCTACACAAGACCCTTAAGAAGAGCACTACTCAAATGGATGAGTTGAAGAACATGACCAAGACGCTTTTCATAAGTTTTATCGCTTTTGTTGTTGTTGTTAATTCTTGCCGTTTACCTACTCAAGTAGAAGTTAAATTAGATGTTCCTAATGTTGTAAGGATTTTTCTTCGCTTTCTAAATGTTGCCGGTTACCTTGGATTTGTCTTCGATATCTTTGAAGATTTGTTATGCATATCTGCAGATTTGTTATAAAATTTGTAGATTTTTCAGGCAGTTTGTTTTACAGATTTGTTTTAACTATTTTTGCATTTTTATAACGATTTGCAAATTTGTTTTACAGTTGTAAATAATTAAACAAAACGGTGCGTTTTAAGATTCTAATTTTCGATATAAAATTGAAAATGGTATCGACATAAATTAGGATTTCGATTGTTCTTAAAACCAAAGTAGACAACAAGAAGATGGGAAGAACGTTTAGTTATAGCTTTAGCGATCCGAAGGAAGCCCCCGATTTTAGTGGTTACGAATAATGAAGATGAGGTCAGTAGCCATTTTTGTATCCGTGACTTTCCAAGCGAACTCGGCCATACGAAAGTGTGTTTTTGTGGTTCAGATGCTATCGTAGAAGCATCGACGACGAGAGCAAACCAAGGGAGGCTTTTCTACATTTGTGTTAAACGCGATGTAAGCAAATAAAAATGCAAACTTTATGTAGATTAGTTTTGAGGTTTGAATATGAATAATTATGACTATTCACAATGCAGAGTGATGCTGATTATCGAGGTTGCCACATATGGAAGTGGTGGAAAGAGGCGTTGATGGAAGAGTTAACAGAAGTTAGGAGAAAGCTCGCCTTAGAACAAAGTGGACTTAAAGATAAAACAAAGAATTGGCTTCTCTAAAAAACATGATTAAAGAGACTACTAATCATACGGATGAGTTGAATAATATAACCCAGAAGCTTTTTATAGGTCTCATGAGTTCGGTTTTTGTTTTTCTTGCAATTTACATATTCAAGTATAAGTAAATTTGTCTTCAATTAACATGTTATGTTATGATGTTATATAAGCTTTGCAGATTTGTGGTTTCGTAGATTTTTTTATAAAGGTTTGCGGATTATTTTGTGGTTTTGCAGATTTATTTGTACCGTTTCGCAGATTTACTACTGATTTCACATATTTCTTTATATGGTTTTGCATATATTTTAGACAGTTTTGCAGATTTAAAAAAGGGTTCGCAAATTTGTTATATAGATTAACAAACTCTAACAAAGAAAAACGCTATGGTTTTGTAGATAAGTTATACAATATTGCATATTTAAAAAGGGTTCGCAGATTTATTATATAGAGTAACAAACCTCTAACAAAGAAAAACAATATGATTTTGTTACTTTACTCTCACAATTAAAAGACTTATGTGTTGCATTTCTTTCGATTATGCCCTCCTTCCCCAAAATTGATACATTTGTGTTGTTTCCTCTGTCTCTTCTTGGTCAATGCCTTTTCCATTGCTGATTTGAATCTACTCTTCTTAGGCCTATCTTGTTGCGTTTTCACATCAGGCGGAAGACAAACCTTTGAATTAACAGCCTCTGGAATTGGCAGTGCTACATCTCTAGGCATAATGGTATCCGAGTATGCGGCGTACAAGATTTCCCTATGAAAATATGAATGACAACATGAAATGCGAGAGACATTTACACTCTCGGTTGCAACAATTTCATGAGCACAAGGCAACTTCTCCAAATCAAACCTACGACAAGAACAAGTTTTATCCATCAAGTCCACAACATATGAATTGGTCCAGCTTGAGACTTGCATTTTTGACTCATTAATCACTTGTACATTGTAGGTCTTCGCTTGTTCCACCCGACTCTACAAAATACAAAACAAGAGTTAACGTACACTCGCAAACTGCAGATTTATTAAAAAATTTGCAGTTCAAGAAAATAAACTTGCAACAACTTCTCCACTCCACGAGTTAGAGTTGTAGACATTTTCATCGCATCGTTTCTCCTTTTTGCAAACCATCTTGTCATCATAGATCGCATTACTTCAAGTAAATGCACGACAGGTAAGCTTCGTGTATGTGATATAACTCTATTTAGCGACTATGCAATGTTGCTCGTAGTGAGATTGTATCTATCTCCGGAAAAGTGGACGCGTGACCACAAGCGATCATCAGCTCTTTGAAGATAACCATGAAATGTAGGATTCAATAACTCAATCTGGACGAACGTGGTTTCAAAATCAATCAGCCTAAAAGCATTTGCAGCTTTTTTTACTAGACCAAACGCATCTTTACCCTTTAAATGAACCAATATGTTCTTGTACAGATGGTAAATGCATATCCCGCATGCGGATTTGGGATATATTTTCGCGATAGCTTTCCCGATTGAATGGTGTCTATCCGATATAACCGCAAGGTCATCATCATCCGGAATCACACTACTCAGTTGTTGTAAAACCATTCCGAAGAGTCATCATTCTCTATATCAACAATAGCGAATGCAAGAGGAAATATCGAAAAATTAGCGTCTTGCGTTGTAGCGGTCAGAAGTGTTCCTCTGTACTTCCCTTGTAAAAATGTACCAACCATCTACGACGACTAATTTCCGAATATATTGAAATTCGCTGATGCTTGCATTAAATGCTATGAACATATATTTGAATCTTTGGTCAGGAGCCACCACGAGTCTAACATAAGTTCCGGATTTGCATGTTTTTCATGTATAGATATGTCTTTACGTTCGATAGGCTTTCCAATAAGCAATCTACATACCACCAACAATGAACAACCACCAGACAAAACAAATCAACAAATAGCTAACAGACAACTAAAAACTAATCTACAACATTGAGGAAAAATCTACAACATTGAGAAAAAATCTACAACAGACAAAACAAATCTACAACATGGAGACAAATCTACAACTACCAAAACAAATCTACAACAACCAAAACAAATCTACAACAACCAAAACAAATCTTCAACAAATAAACCAACATAAAACAAACAGACTACAAAAAATCTACAATTGGGCGTTAAAAAATCTGCAAAAGCTGCCAGACATAGCAAAAATCTACAATTCGACGTTAATTTGCCACATTATGTACCTTGATTTTGAATCGCTTATTCAAAACTTATGTGACATGAATTGACAACACTTTTGGTCATACACTACCAACAAAATCCTTGTACAATACGCTAAGGACCTCTGGTGTAGCTTGTCGTGATCTTCCCGACCGCTCAACCGAACAAGAATGTTCCGAAACATATGTCTTCACATAAAACATTGGAAAATCGTCCACCGATGTAGCTCTTACCTTCCAACCACATCCTTGAACCCAACACTTTACCGAGAGCATCGTCGGTGTTCATTTGTATACATCAAAATCAAATTTTTGAATAATACTAAGCATCTTCAATCTTGTTTCCAAATGCTCTTTCGTGCAAAAAGGTTCACCTTCTTTCAAATCGATTGAACTCATGTCAAACAAATCATAATCAACTTACGTGTCGCTTAAATATACAAATGAATCCTTTGGCTTTGGTATTTTCCTTTCTTCTACTTCTTCTTCTTCCTTAGTGTCCTCCTCCATATAAATAGCACCATAAGCAACAAAATTCTCGTCATCGGAATCCGTTCCATCGGAGTCGTCACAATAATCGAATCTCGAATCATCAAGATCGCCGTCATCGTCAACCTCGACGTCGTCTTGAACATCCTCGTCTCCTTCGTCATTAAGTTCAAAATCTTCTTCGACATTTTTTGAACTTGTTCTTCGATATTATCTTCGACATGATCTTCGACATTATCTTCAACATTTTCTTCAATATCTTCTTCTTCAACATTATTATCAACATTTTCTTCAATATCTTCTTCTTCAACATTATTATCAACATTTTATTCAATATCATTCCTTCCGTCAACTGATTCCTCGGTTACAATCCAACACTTTAACTTGCACGAATTTTTCGAAGATTGAGGATCAATATCTGCAACTTCTACACATAACTGAAGCATATCAATCTTCACCAGGTTGATAAACAGTTGTAACTGTCGTGAATTACAAACTAAGACCGGAAGAGTATCATAAGACAATTTTTCCATCATCTTGTCCCCAAACATATAAGTTAAACTTACTTGATGCAATTACGTAGATAAACCATAGTCCTCGTACACCATCCGAATGAAATCCTCATAACGCGTGTATGGGTTAACTCCAAGAATACGAAATCCTCGTTTACTGTCAACTTCAAACACCCATCTTTTCTTCTTCAGCTTCCATAAACCACAAACAAGCACAACTTGTTCCATTGATGGTTTTAAAAATAAATCTGCAAAGAGAGTTAAAAATCTGCTGCAGATTTTTAACCAGATCTAGACGACGAAGACGACAACCACCAACAAGCCGATGAAGACAAAGACTAACACGATGAGGACGAAGTCGACGACCAAGCCAAAGAAAGCTCAACGAAGACGACAAAAATCACGCCGACGAAGACAACGACGATAAAGATAACCCTGGCGAAGACAACGAACATGAAGACAACGACGAACAGTTGTCAGAGAAGATAACGGCTACGGAGACGACGAAGACGAGGGACTACCGATGCAACAAACGAAGATGAGAATTTATGAAAAATTTAAGAAAAACTGGATCTACTTTGGCGATGGCGGTTGATGAGAAAACTAAGAAAATTGGATCTACAATGGCGATTTCACTGATGAAGTTAAAGTCACGCACATAGAGACAAATTGTAAGCGCCAGAAAATCTGCAAACTCCAAAACAAATCTACAATCGTATAAACAAATCTACAAAACGCACAAGACATCTTTAACGTAAAGCATATTTAATAAATCTGCATAACTGTAAATCGAATAAAATCTGCATCAAAAGGGACTAAATATGCGGCAGAGTTTCAAAAGATTGAAAATGACGTGGCAAAATAAATCTACAAAACGTTAAAAATAAATATGCGGCAGACTTATAATGGCAGTTTAAATGCGCTGACTTTTTTTATGACGTCATAATGGCAGTTTCGAAAACTCTTTTTTCTCGTCAAATGGAAGGAAGGGCAGTTTCGGGCCGAAAGTTCAGAGGAGTTACTCTAGTTATAAAAAAAAAATTAGGTCCTTTTAGAAACAAAAGTCGAATTGTGGGTTACTTTAGTAATCTTCCCTATTTATAATATAACAATATTAACAGAAAAGAGAAAACTTTAATTAATTACTAACCAAAGAAAATCAATAATAAATTATGAATGATTATACGTCTCATCCAAGATACCAAATGTAACCTTAATATCAAGTATTTGGACAATAATATTAACTACTAGCAGTACACTTGTAGCAATGATTAAATATTGACAATAATTCATGATAAACAATAGCATTCCTTTGGGCCGATCTGTTATTCACATGTTTTAATCTAAATAATTGTCAGATATTCATTATTATCGCAACGATCAAACACTGACAATAATTCATGATAAACGAATTATCATTCATATGTTTTAATCCAAATAATTGTCACTTATTTATCATCCCAAGTGTATATAAATTTTGGCCAAATATAACATTTAATATTTTTCATGAAAAAATATCTTCAAAAGAGGTCACTTTGGTAACATCTTGAATCAATTAATCCAAAAAATTAGGAAATCATGTACATTTTTGGATCTTAATTTGCAATAAGGTGATTTGTGTTTCAAAATTGGTAATTAGGTGATTTTCCTTCCTTTTTTATGACAGATATACCCCTCCGCGCATTCACACATGTTCATGAATGTTCACAAGTTTTCTTTTTCATATTTTTCATGAATTATTTAATCAAACTATGAATGTTCACATGTTATCATGAAAAATCAATGTGTGAATAATTCATGAAAAATCTGAACATTCATAGTTTGATTAAATAATGTGAACATTATTAGTTTTTTATAATAATCAAAAACTAGGCATGGTGGTTTTGATACTAATTGTTGGAAATAATTCTAATAGGTTTATATCATAATAAACATAAAGTCATATGAGTTTCTGATGATCAAATATAAGCGGAAGCGTACCTGATGAACTCATGATGAATCTGTGGTTCATGGTCTGAAGTTGATTATTGATCTTCCAAAGCACACCCTGGATGACTTTAGGTGATGGGATGGAGAGTTTCTGTATATTCAAATTAAAGTTGTTTTGGGGACAATAACACTCTATTTATATATAATATTAACTTCTAGTTCGACCCTTCATCAAACTAGAAATTATTTAAAGTATCCACAACTTATATTTCCATAACATCTATGTCCCCAATCATTTACTTTATTACAAAAGTGACCACATAAATTTTACTTATTAAATAATAATTCTATCACATATTAATATATATGCAACCCAAAATAGATCTTACATTATACCAATAGGGAAAGACTTGCGCGTTAAGTCGGAGAGTGATATAGAAATATATCGTTGTACGTAGATTCCTTCTAATAGATAAACGTAATTGATTACCTAAATATTTTCAAATGTTCATTACACTAACTTTTTTTATCACTGAGTTACTTCCTTTCTACCATATTACAAATACGTTTTTCGTATCAAAAATCCAAGTAGGAAGAGAAGAACTAATATACTGGAATACCACATTCCTGCCACGTGCACTTCGTCCTAGAAGATCCGCTTTTTCATTTCTTGCCCTCGTCTCTAACCGTAGTGAGAAGTCTGGTTAGAAAGCTTGCATATCATGTAGCGTTTCCAACTCCGATGAGTAAGTTGACCACAATTGTGGCATTGAAACCATACTTACGAGGTCCTTGCAGTCCGTGTAAAAAATACTACAATTATATCTTGGGTCCTTTAGACTTTCCATAGCAAACATAAGTCCATGTAGTTCGGAATGAAGTGGCGAGATACTTCTACTGAAAACTTTTAGTCCCATCATCTCTGTAACTCCTTGGTGGTTCTGTAGAACCCAACCCACCCCGCTTGTAGCTTCCCTTTCCTTCCACGATATGTTCGTCAAACATGAGGCCCCTGCTACCTGGTATTGTCCATGTGTCATCTCATCCTGGGTTTCCGATCCTACTGTCGGTTTCTAGATAAACAATAGCTCTTGTGCCTTTTTCCAAGACTCCGCTTCCCCCAGAGCCTTCTATTTTGTATCCATAGGGCCACGGTCCACACCTCAAAATAATTTGTCATTTCTTGCTTTCCAAATATACCATGCCACCCATGGGTACGTTGGAACATTTTCCTGACAATGTCGTCCTCTACAAAAAAGAAAGTCCATATTCACTCCCAAGCTGCCTGACGGGAAGCGATTACTCGCCGTCGCGTAACCCGCCAACGCCCACGTCTGCAGGGCAGGTGGACATATGATTTATCGTCTCTTCCTGTCCGCATCTAGGGCAAGACATCTCCCTCCCAATATGTCTATAGACAAGCCTTTCGTTTACAGGCAATGTCCCTGACAGGACTTGCCATATAAAGTGTTTTTGCTTGTGTGGATTTTTGAGCTTCCAGACAAACTTTTTCAATATTCTGAATGATGGTTCCTGTAAGAGGATTGTATATACTCATGACTTTGTAAAATGCAGAACCAGATATCCTGATTTCACCGTATATACTCATGACTTTGTAAAATGCCAACATAAACTGTCGTCCGCAAATCTCCTTGTTGGTGTGATACTTCTGATTAGTGGGGTGTCCTCAGGGCGCATCATCTGCGTCAGTAGGGGCATATTCCACTCTATGTGTCCCGACATTCTTAAATCTGAAACCCTCGGGTCTGGATAGTAGGCTTGTCCAGATCCTGATGCTTGCCTCGGGTTTCCGTCCGGGATCCAATTGTCCTGCCAGACCCGTGTCTGTCCGCTAGCTCCAATAATCCTTCGGGTTCCTGCTTTAACCAGGTATTTTGCCGACCAAATACTCCTCCATCCAAATGAGGGTCTGTTTGGCTTTCTTGCTTCGAACGGGTGTTGATCTCTGAAATACCGCCCTTTTAGGATCCTGGCCGCCAAGGAATTTGGGTATTGATGTAGCTGTTTTGCTAGGAGGGCCTTATTGAAGTCCTCAAAGGATTTAAACCCTAGGCCTTCATTTTCTTTCGAAATGCACAAATTCCTCCAAGACACCCAGTGTATTCCTCTTGAATTTCCTTTTGCACTCCACCAAAAATTCGCCACCGCACTTGTTAACTGGGCACATAAACTTTTTGGAAGTAGAGAGCAGGACATAACATAAGTCGTTATCGCTTGAGCTACCGATTTAATCATGATTTCTTTCCCTCCTTTTGACAAGAACTTTGCATTCCATCCATTTATCATTTGGTTCAGTCTGTCTTTAACATAAGAGAAGACCTGATGCTTGGATCCTTGTAGTTGTTCCGGGATACCCAAGTATCTACCCATTCCTCCTTCATTAGTAATCATAGCCTTGCTTTAATCTCATTTCTCATTGTTTTAGGCACCTCTTTTCCAAAAGTGACTGCCAACTTCTCAAAGTTTATACATTGCCCCGAGGCTTTCCCATAGTTTAAAATACGAAGTACCTCAGTACATTGATGGATATCTGCTTTACACAAGAACGAGCTATCATCCGCAAACAATAAATGTGAAACCGATGGGCTTCTGTACGCAATTTTGATGCCGGTTGGTGTTCTATTTTCCTCTGCCCGTTTTAACTGTGAAATTAAAACTTTCGTACAAAGGATAAATAGATAAGGTGACAAAGGGTCTCCTTGTCGTAATCCCCGCGAGGGCTGAATCTTACCTTTGGGTGTGCCATTTATAAGCACACTATAAGAGACCGAGTTCACAAATGTCATAACAAGGTTCACCCATACCTCCTCAAAACCCATACGGATTAGTAGGGCGTATAGAAAGGACCATTCCACTCTATCATAACCCTTGGTCATATCTGTTTTTATTCCCATAAACTCATGTTTGCATACCTCCTTGGTATTAAGCGCGTGGAAAGCTTCCTGCGCAGTGAGTATATTATATGTTATCGCTTTTCCTGCCACAAAAGTAGATTGTGTCTCTGAGATCAAATCCTGGAGCATCGGCTTCAATCTTTGACAAATCACCTTTCGAAATAATCTTGTAGCCTACATTACAAAGACTAATTGGTCTAAATTCTTTCATCTCTCTGGGCCTTTCCTTTTTAGGGATGAGTCAAATATTTACCTCATTTAACCTCCCATCGAGTTCTCCGGATGTATAGAAATGCCTCACTATTTTAACTACATCCTCTCCTATTATATGCCAGAATTTCTGGTAGAAAAGTGCTGTCATCCCATCAGGTCTCGGCGCCTCCTTCGGATTAATCGAGAAAACTACTTTTTGAGCTCCTCGACGTTATTTATCTCATCAGATCCTCATTCATTTCTCTTGTTACCTCATATCTGACATTATTGAACACCTCATCATCGATGTCTACTTGGCCACAACCTGTAAAATGTTGTTGGAAATAATCCACTGTCGTGTGTTCCACCTCAGAATCGTTTTCTGTCCAAGTACCGGCCTCCTTCATAATCCTAGTGATCCGATTCCTTGCTCTCCTAACCTTAGTTGAAGCATGGAAAATCCACGTATTCCTATCTCCTTCCTGGAGCCACGTGATTCTCCTTTTTGTTTCCAAAATTGCTCTTCTTCATTGAAAGTCGCCCTTAGGTTATCTTTGATTCTCTCTAGCTGCTGGGAGGAGATGCTTTCATCAGTATAGTTGTGATCCAGTTCCTCCTTTAGCCGTTGAATCTTCTCCCTCGAGTTACAAGTTGTTCGCCTCTTCCACTTTGAGATAGAGGCTCTGCATGCTTTAATCCAGTCTCCAAACTCCTCATTTTGATCTATCCGGTTCCACCCTTCCAATATTATCTCCCCTAGTTTCTCACTCGCGAGCCATCTTTTGTCAAATCTAAAAGTTTGCGATCCGGTTTGGTTTTTAATCCCCATGCAAGTTCTAATTGGCATGTGATCTGACCCCATGAATCTCATATATTCAGCTTGTGTGTATGTAAACAATTCATACCAATCCTCGTTTCCCATGGATCTGTCCAATCGACATCGTACCAGTTTCTTTCCCCTTCTTCCCACCCAGGAAAAGAAATTCCCTCTCTGGGGGAAATCTACCATACCACAACAATGTTTAAATAAACGAAAAATCTAGGAAGGAGTTTTCATGTCTTCTCCTTCCTCCCGATTTCTCATTATGGACAATAATTTCATTAAAGTCTCCCGTCATAAGCCATGGTCCCTGCTGAGTCGTGCTTATTCGTGTAATATGTTCCCATACATTGTGACGTCTCATTACCATTGACTCACCATAGATGAATGAGATGAAAACTCTTTGTCCTTTAATTGTGGCACTTATGTCAATTATATTTTTGTCGGAATATAAGATGGTGACATTGTTTTCAGCTAGGGCGAAGAACGCTAAGCCCCTACTATGCCCACATGGATCGATAGTGTAAAGATAATCATAACCCAACATTACTTGAATATTTTGAAGAAAAGTTACATTATTTTTGGTTTCCATAAGAAAAAGAAAACTAGGAAAAAACTCTCTTCGAAACTCTCTCAATATCCGAACTGTCATGTCACTACCTACTCCTTGACGGTTCCAACTGATGATCATACTTACTCCTTCACTGGTGGGTCCTCGCCCACCAGCGCTACTTGAATCTTCGTTCCATTACCTTTAACCGGGTCCAGTTTTGGGCGTCGTGGTTTTGCCACCGCCGCGAAATCCCCCATTGTTAGGCGAGATGTCTTGATCATCTTTCCTTTCCTTGCCGTGTTATTGACACTTTTCTTCTTTGCGCTTAAAGCTCTAATACACCCCTTTAACTTCTTCTTTTTTTGTCAACAACACCCCTTTAACTTCTTTGATGAAGAATCCACATAAATTGGAATCTCATACAAATCCTTAAGAGGTGATATGATATCCTCGAATGATACCTAATTCCCTTGGGTGTCCCTTCCAAATCCCACAAAATCCTCCGAATGTCCTAAAGGGGCCGAAAAAGGCCCATCACTCTTGATTTTTTTGGCCCGTCTTTCGTTTTCTTCTTCCTCCACCGTCTCCTCATATCAACTTTTATGTACCGAGGCCGATGAAACCCCTAAAGGACCGACCAAGGCCAAAGGGTTAACATCTTTGCCAGACCCATTAGTACTCGACCCACTTATACTCACCCACTTCGGCCCACTTTTCTCCTGCCCACTTTTCTTCTCCGACCCACTTTTCTTCTCGGCTAGCTCCACCTGCCGTTTCTCGATCGCTTCCACGATGACCGAGTCCGTCTTCTTCCTCGGTGGGTTCGCATCCACCTCCTTGGCCTTCTCCGATCTGCGAGATTTAACCGTCTCAACAGGGATCATCAACGCAGCAAACTCCTTATCAATTGTCTTTCCCGGCGCCGTCTCATTTACATGTTTGGTTCGATGAATGTGCTCCATGTCTATCACCACTCCGTTCTTTCCAGCTTTTCCAAAGGCAGTCGTCACCCAATTCCTTGTAGAGACACTGCTTACAACCCTGGTCTGTTTCTCTCTCTCTTCCCGTGCCTTCACCGCGGTCGAAAACTCCGGGAGCAGTTTCCTTTGCAACGGCCTTCGTGACGGATTCACCCCACCACCCCCAATCTGCTGTTTGGAACTCTCACCTCTGTGACGAGCTTGTGGGGCTTGGTACCTATCACCGCCTTGATTCTGAAATCGCCGATCTTTGTCGTCACGCCTATCTCCCCAATCCGACCGCCGGTTACCTCGTTCCGGCTCTGATCTTGTCACCCGCAGAGGACAAGACAACTCGTCGTGAGTTAACCGTTGGCAAATCCGACACCACCCATGTAGCTTCTCATATTCCAGCTTAACCGAAAGAACCACATCCTCATACTCTAATTCCAGAGTGAAGTCAAGAGGTTTGTCACACGAAAAATTAACTCTGGCCTTTGTTTCGGCGAGGCAAACATCTTCCACCACCCCGATATCCTCACCGATATCATTCAACGTCTCCACCAACCAATACTTTAGGGTGAGACCCTCCAACTTTATCCAGAAGGAGATTGTAGCCAAAGCCTCTTGATTTGTGTTTGGTGACCATCTCTCAACGACCATCGTCCATTGGCCATAATGATACGGCCGAATAGCTTCCACCGAGGCAATATCGTTTTCATTTTGGAACCGGATGTGGAAATTACCTTTGCCAAGATCAAAGCCTTGGACGCGGCCTGCACATTCTTACACGGTGGGCATGAAACCAAGCAGGGCTTTCACCTTTCCTTCTTGAGCATCAACGTTCAAGACCCGTCCCACCATTGTCATTACATGTTTCCTGTTTAGAGCCGCAGCCGCTTGTTGAGGATATCTCATCTTGATTTTCCTCACACCATTCACTGGTGTCGAGACCATTGGGAGTGCCGCCATTAGAGAGTGATGCATAAAGTTTTTTATGTATAAAAACAAGCAAACGAAGAGATGAAGCCTCTTCTTCCTCTCTGTTCAACTTATGTATAGAAGCCTCGACTTATTTCCTTGTTTGATTGTACCTGAATTATTCAATTTGATGAAATCAATTATCGATGCAATCTTCCTTTTATAACTCCTTGCCAAACTTGTACCTAATCGACAAACGAAATAGCGAAGGGTCGACGATTTTTTTACACCTGAAGAGTAGCTACCCACGCTGAATCCCCCTGAACTCTTAACCTCTACATATAAACCCCCAAACTTGCAAAATTTTCTGATTGTCCATCCGAACTTATTAAAATCTAATTAATTCCACATTTGGCCAAATTTGCAATTAATACATTAATTAATTGTGTTAAAAACCCCGATTATAATTTGAATCTTGTGCGATTACGATTCAAAACCGCGGATCTAAGATTTCTATACTTTTTGCGTGTTAGATCCACGTTTTTTTATCGTAATCGGACAAAATTCAAATCATAATCGGGTTAATTTCAACACAATTAATTAATATATTAATTGCAATTTTGACCAAATGTGGAATTAGTTAGATTTTAAAGAGTTCGGGTGGACAATCATAAATTTTGTAAGTTCATGGGTTTATATGTAGAGGGTGAGAGTTCAGGTGGATTCAGTGTGGGTAGCTACTCTTGAGGGGTAAAAAATTGTCGACCCAATAGCGAACTTTGTATATGGAAACTTTATTCAGTTATGTTCCTAAAGTTGCCCAAAACAAAACGCCTCCAAATCTACATAATTGATACCCGAATCCAATCTCCCATGATATCTTCTGTGTTTTATTCGATCCCTTAACCCATTCAATAATAAATTCCTTCCAAGATCCGGCAAGATCACATGTTCCCCATTCCAATTATCCGCAGATCTCGATCGGGGATTCCATTATGATTCCTTGCGAAGATAGTGCATATTCCCTTAATCGGCCGCCGATCTCCTTTGTTTAATTTTTCGATCAAACATCCGGCAATTTCGAATTCAAAATTAGTCGTTTCTATCACCTATTTTGTCGTCAACTCATGGCTCTCTTTTCGTTCAAATCGTAACAGATCCTTACACTAACTTTGTTTCTATTTTTTATTATTTTTGTTATGGAAAACTTTTTTAGACAACATGTGTATAAAAGACATTGTTAACAAATTATAATTATTTAAATATTTATTATTATTATTTTTAGCAAAAGTGCAGGTTATTATATTTAACATCATGGGAAAATTTTAATATATTAAACATTTTATATATTTGTTTTTTGTTATAAATATTTAATAGGGTAAAAAAAGTCATAATACAATTCCAAAACTACATATTTTGAATTGCATTTCACAAAAATACTCCATTTTAAAGCCACTTTTGAAACTACACTTAAACTCTCAAAATTAAATTCAAATAAACCCCTTTAATATTATACCCTAAACACTAATTACCGAACCCAAATAAAAAGATTTTAATTTTGCTAACTTTGTAAAGGGTAAAACAATCATTTCAATTTTTGAAGGGGTGTAAATATGTAAAAATATTGAATTAGGTGTAGTTTTGTGAAGTAAAGGTTGAGAGGTGTAGTTTTGTGAATTCCTCATGAAAAAGTCATAAGCTTTTCGATTTTTGAATAACATCTCGAAAACAATTGAATGCCTTCAAAAGAAAAGATTATCAACCTCTAAACACTCTTTTAAAAACATAAAAAGATAATACTATACTAGCGCAATTTGTACAACATGAACTAATTAATATTTGTAAAATAAAATACTTAAATTATTTTTTTTGAATGATATTAATACTAGAATTAGAAAGTAACATGTATTTACAAATGCGAAAGCATGATTTCTTAGTTTTAGAAACGTCTTATAGTGTAAAGTTTTTTTAGACGTGTCTAAAATATAAACATTCAAATGTTTTTGTGTTGTGCTCTTAATAACACAAAAAATAGAACAAATAAAGCAAGATGAAAAGAATCATCCATGCTTAAAATTTTTGTTCTTTGATTGAAGAAAGAAGATGCTAGACCGAACACTAACTTTTTGCTTGATTTTGTACACAAAACTTAATGTTGCTTTTATAACTACATATGCTCCACTATTCACAAACGATTATGGTGGAGGTTACAAAAATATTTTTCCAAAATTAATATCAAATTATTTTTTTCAACATTTGGGTCACAAATGTCCGCCCCATTAAATATTTCTACACTATCGTAGGCGTTAGAAATCGATCTCGGGTAGGGTGATGTTATCTGCCTCATGTGGACTTATGAATATTACTAGGCCAAAGTCACTTCCCCAATATTAAATTGAAGATGAGAGTTATCGTTGCACCATATTATAAGAAATAAATATCAGATGGCCAAAATTTATATTTTTGTTTTTTTATTTAATAGCATAAATGTAGTTACAATTACGTGGGTCACGTTGAAAGAATACTATTACGGGGGTTACTATTATTTTTATAGTGATCGTGAATTTTATAAATTAATATTTTCTAACTAAAAGTATTCTAATTTTACAATTATTTTTTGTATAGAGAACATATGTCATTTTACAATTTTTTATATAAAACAATATCTAAAAATATTGTTATATGAAAGTAATATGAATCATTTGTATTAAAATAAGAGTTTATTACACTCAAAGATATTTTTCCCAAAGTGATAACATTAAAAGACACTTCACACTCTTGGTTCACTTTGATGTGTTAAAAAGACCATTTAACCGTCACTTCAACTTTTCTCTTACAAACCAATTTAACTCTATGAATTTTTTTATTTTGTATTTATTTTAAAAAATGTAGCTCATATCTTGTGGACATGAATAATTTGGTCCAAAAATTCTACAAATAATTCAAAATCTATGGATATATCCACATGGATAATCAAAACAAAATGAAAAATGAGTTATAAGAAACAAAAAAAAATTGTAATACATAATATTAGTGGCAAAGAACATGATTGCCACCGATCTGAATAAACCCATTGCAATCTCTCCATTGCTAAATTTTTAAAGAGGATGAACACGTTTTGGTTGATGAATATCTATTTAGACATCTACCAAAATATTTAATGATTACTTTAATAAAACATCGTACTTACCTCTATCAAGAAACTTCAGGGTCCACCAAAACAAATTAACTCACAAAGACAATGTACAACTTTACTTGGAAATGGATCACTTTTATAAAAAAACTCTTTACACATTAATAGTTAAAATTTTGTGAAAATTACAAGGATTGATGTAGTTAGGAAACCTTTTACTAGATTGACCTACCTGTAGAAAAGGAAAACAAGGAAAAAATGTTGTATTTTCACAACTTTTGGACTCAATAGGGTAATATAAACCATCTTATTTACAACTTTGCCATTATCCATTATCCATTTTTAATTTTTTTTTATTAATTTCGAAAATACATTAATCTCAAACCCTAAAAAAAATAATTTTTTGCATAACCTAAAAAAAAAGGCGAGAGAGCTTCTCTTCGCTTCTTCGTCTTCTCCGCTATCGTCTGTCGTCGCTGAAGTGTTCTTCTCTCCTTTGTCTTTTCTCGCAGTCGTGTTCTCCCTCGTTTTGTATTCCTCGTCTTCTCTGTGGTTGTCTCCTTAGTCTTTTCCCTCGTTGTCTCCGTCGTCTTCTTGTTTCGTCTTCTCCGTCGTCTTCTCGCTCGTCGTCTCCGCCGTGTTCTCACTCGTCTTCTCTGACGTGTTCTCGTCCGTCTTCTCCGCCGTCTCCTCGTTCGTCTTCTCCCTTGTTTTCTCCGACGTCTCCTCGTTCGTCTTCTAACTCGTTTTCGATGTCGTCTTCTCGTTTGTTGTATAATAGAGTTTTGTGTACATTTATTGTTCATACCAATTTTGTTGATTTGTTGATTTGGTTGCAAATTAATTGTTTGTTTGCATATTAATTATTTTGGTTGCAGATTTATAGTTTTGTTTGCAGATTTATAGTTGGTTGCAGATTTGTTTGTTAGATTAGTTTTTTGTTACCGTAGTTTTGTAAACTTTTTATTTAGTGTTTTATTCTTGATAATTGCAGATTTGTTCAATTGAACATTTGCAGATTTTAGTTTTGTTTTTTTTTTGTTGATTTGTTTTTTGGAGTTACAAATTTATAGTTTTGTTGCAGATTTATAGTTTGTTTGTAAATTAATTGTTTTGATTGCAGATTTATAGTTTTGCAGATTTATAGTTGGATGTAGATTTGTTTGTTAGATTAGTTTTCTGTTACTCTAGTTTTGTAGACTTTTTCCAGATTGGAAGAAGTGTGGGATGCCCTTGCTGCTGATCATATATTGAAGTCTTTCTGAAACTTAGTGAGGCGGAGAAGAAAAGGGAGAAGAAGAAGATGGATTTTAGCTAAATATCATATCTCAATCTCGAAAATACATATGTTCAAGACCGATGTTACCTATGTTTAAAGCGACTGTGATGATAACACGTGTCAAATAAATGTGCAACAAAATAACAAATCTGCGAACATGAAAAAAATCTGCAAGGATATTATGTAAAGAACCCCTAAATGTTCTCTACATCATTTGGTTGTTTTAAAATTTCTAATACTATTTCTCTTTATTTTGGTACCCTTAAAATCAAAAATAAATTAAGTCAAACAAAACCAAAGTAAACCCTAAACACCTAAATTTTTAAAATCATTAAACCCCAAACCCCTAAATTTTGTATACTTTAGTTTGGTTAAGTGAAAGAAAACCAACCTCTAAACCCTAAATCTTATACCTATAATTTACAACAACCCTAAAACGTTATAATTTGTTTGCAGATTAATTGTTTTGGTTGCATATTTATAGTTTTGTTTGCAGATTTATAATTTTGCAGATTTATAGTTAGATGCAGATTTGTTTGTTAAATTAGTTTTATGTTACCGTAGTTTTGTAGACTTTTTGCAGATTGGAAGTGTGGGATGCACTTGCCGCTGATTCATGTATTGGAATATTTCAGAAGAAAAAGGAGAAAAAAGATGGATTTTAGCTACATATCAGATCTCAATCTCGAAAATATATATGTTCAAGGCCGATATTACCTATGTTTAAAGCGACTGTGATGATAATACGTGTCAAATAAATCTCCAAAAAAATAACAAATCTCCTAACATGAAAAAAATCTGCAAGGATATTATGTAACGAACCCCTAAATGTTCTCAACATCATTTGGTTATTTTAAAATTTATAATACTATTTTTCTTTATTTTCGAACCTTTAAAATCAAAAATAAATTAAGTCAAACAAAACGAAAGTAAACCCTAAACCCCTAAATTTTTTAAATCATTAAACCCCAAACCCCTATATTTTGTATACTTTAGTTTGGTTAAGTGAAAGAAAACCAACCTCTAAACCCTAAATCTTATACCTATAATTTACAACAACCCTAAAACGAACCCCTAAATATTCAAATGTTGTATACATGTAGGGTTAAGTGAGAAACTTTTATATACATTAGTTGGATTAAGTCTAAGTAAACCAACCTCTAAAGCCTAAATCATATACCTATAATTTACAACAACCCTAAAACAAACCCCTAAATGTTCAAATGTTGTATACATGTAGGGTTAAGTGAGAAAATTTTATATACCTTAATTTGGTTAAGAGAAAATTTTATATACATTAGTTGGATCAAGTCTAAGAAAACCAAACTCTAAACCCTAAATCATGTACCTATAATTTACAACAATCCTAAAATTCTAAACCCTAAAACGTATACCCTTATTTAAATCCAAATATTTAAATCAACCCCCTAATCAACCATAGAATCAAGAACAACAACAAAGTTTAAACATCAAAAAAGGCAAATATCAAGATCCAAAACAAAAAATAAGTCCAACAAAACGTTCACAACCGTTCATATTTCATAAACAAACGATAACTCTTCCTTAAATTGATCCTTAATCTCTTTCTTAACAACCGATAACTCTTCCATCATAGCCTTGTCCCACCACTTCCACATGTGTACTTCTCCATCCTACAATATCATTTATGAATATTACCAAAAATATATGAGTACATATAACAAATCTACGAACCCTTATGAAAAAACTACGATACAACAAAAATATTTCTATTTGGACTTTCAGTAATCATACTTAATCAAAACCTTTAGTACAATGAGATTACTTATTTGAACTTTCACTGATCATACTCAATCAAAACCGTGAGAACGAACTTACATTTCGAGAAGGACATGTGTTGAATACCCTTCCCGGGTTTCTCCTCGAAGACGGCGACTCGAGGAAAACATCTGAACCACTATAGCAGACCCTTTGATGGCCAAACTGACTTGGATCCTCACCATATTTAACACGACTGTAACTACTTACCTCATCATCATCATCGTATACACCGAATCCTGGAGCTTCGGTTGGATCGCTGAGGATGTAACTGAAAGTTCTTCCCATCGTCCTTTCTTGTTTCTTCTCGCTGTCGATCGAGTTAGTGAATAAGAACCCTAATTTTGTTTTCATAGATTGAGAGGTTAAACGGTGCGTTTTCTTGTTTCCTCTAAACACACCGTTTCAGTTAAAGTGTTTCAATAATTCGTAAACATAAATCTGTTGTCTTTCTCAAAACGCACCGTTTTACTTTAGGAATTAAGTGTTATCGAAAAAATGTAATCGAAACGGTGCGTTTCACGGAAATCTGCAACTACGTAAACAAAAATTTACAACAAATTTTTGAATTGAGTAAAACTCTCCAACATATTTTATAAGTCTGATGTAGATTTATAAGTCTGTTGTAGATTTTGAATTGAGTTAAAAATTCTGTTGTAGAGTCAATAAATCTACAACAGACTTTTTAACTTTGCAGCATAGTTATAAAATCTATTAGTCTGCTGTAGATTTTAAAAATATGCAGTAGACTTATAAAATCTACTAAGCCTAAAAAAATCTGCTTGTAGATTTTAACTACTAATTAGTCTACCAAAACGAGGGTAATATTTGCTGCAGATATTTGAAATTAAGTCTGCTAATACGCGAAAAATAATTCTGCTGCAGATTTATCCAAAAACGCGGTGGCATTTTCGTGAATACGATGGTGCCGAAAAAAAAAATTTATTCCTATCAAAGCGGGCAAGGGTGTTTCCGGAAAAAATTTACACGCAAAAAAGCCCCAAACACTGTGGTTATTTAAAAAGACTTCATGTTATATTTGCATTAAAAATCTTAACTAGGTCACGATAATAATCCTCTCTAAAAATTTACATAATACTCCCACATGTACGTATCCACATGGACAACATTTTACCGAATACCTATATGTTAAAACACGTATCCATTATTTTGTTAAATGTTTTTGTATGTACACACGCTCATCCACCAAACATTGTACACACGAACCAAATAGATGTTTTATTATTGTTATCTACATAAATACTTATCTATACAACAAGTTTATGAATGTGAAAATGTACAAACATCCTAAAAAATATATCAATAAAAATGTGTCGTCCACCACAAACCGTCCATTTGAAGTTATCCATACGCAAAACAAACTCAAACATAAAACCAAAAAATTAGTATGTATTAAAAACTCAAAATGTTTAAAATATAATTATATGTTTCCTCCTCATCCATCACATTTAAAGCTACCAACATTTTTTGTTACAATATAAAATTAAAAATAAGGGTATTTTCGTCCATAAAGTGCTAAATAAACTTCCAAAGTGCACATGGTTGAAACTAGGAAGTTAGAAAATACATTTTATTATTGTAAAACTATTTTAAAGTACTTTTGGTTGTAAAATAAAATAAAAATAGAAGATATTTTTACATTTGTTTTTAATTTTTGAAAGAGATAAAATATTATTAATTTTAGATTTTATTTCAGTTATATGAATAAATAGATTGATTTTAAATACTTAATAAAATTTAAAATTAATAATACATGAAAATTATAAAATGTAATTAAAAGGTATATAGACAATAATTTGGCATTTATTTATGATTATTGGAAAAAATATTTTGATTGAAAATTAATTAAAAATTGAGACATGTCAAAAAAACAATCAGATAGTTGTTGGTTTGGTAACCAAAATTATAAAAAGCATTATATAAGATTATTATATATAAACTAGGTTTTAAACCCGTAGAGCGGGATTTCTTTAATTGGATTAATTTTAGAAATTTAATGGCCAATATTTTTTGTATAACTACCAAAAAATAATATATTAAATATATATCAGTTATTTAGTATTACGCTTATTTTCAGTTTTAAATCTCATATTACAATTTTATAGGTATTTTATGTTTACGTAACTATTTTAATTTGTTTCTATACTAAATCAAATAATTCAAAAACCAAAAAATATACTAACATATAAGGTAGATTCTATTTGTGATATATTTCAAAATTCATATTTATGTATTAAATTATATGTTTGGTTTGCTTAAAGTTTTATAATTATAGTTATGGTGTTCATAACAATTTGATATGAGGAATTCACAAACATACACCATTTCTTTATTTCGTTTACAAAACTCTACATAATTCAATTTTTTCACATATATACACCCTTTCAAAATTTTAAAAGCTTGATTTACCCTTTAAAAAATTACAAAAATTAAAATGTTTTAAATATGGACGTATTTAAAAGTTATTAGCTTCAATATTTAATATGTTTCAATCTTATATTATTAATACAGAAGACGGAGAGAGAAAATGTGTGTAAAATTGACACGTGTCATCACCTTAAAAATTCATAAAAGCCCATAACAAAAAGCCCAAAATAAAAAGTTCAAATTCATCAAAAAATGTATTAAATTGGCATAATAAATGAATAATATATTTAAAAAATGTTGAAAAACCCATAAAATATAGAAAATATAATATTAAATTTTTTATAAGAAATACAATTTTATCATTTCTAATAGATCTCCTTAATATTTATATGTTATATTTTATCATATTGAGTTCAAAATAATGATAAAACATATTGTTCATTTATAAATAACAATATTATTTTGTAAAATTGTATTTAACACCGAAATTCATGTCAAATGACCAAACTTGAACACATAATTTACCCGACTCATCGGTTGAACCACTGGTTCCCAAAATTTGAGCAAAGAATTTTCGGATAAGTTTAGATATGAAAGAGTGATTAAACATTCATAGACAAAATGTTTAAAATATATAAAAATCCAATGAAAAACACAATTTTATAATTTTCCTAATGTTTGTATGTTATATTCTCGCACAAAAGAATGATAAAACATATGGTTCATTTATAAATAACAATATTATTTTGTAAAATTGTATTAAACATCAAAGTTCATGCGTCAAATGACAAAACTTGAACACAAAATTGATTCGAGCCCCCGAAAATTCATTGGTTTTATCTGAGGTTTTAATAGTCCGAGTTTTATGACAAATAGAGACCGGATTGACAATCTTTTCATTGTTAAACGAGTTATATCATGGTTTCAAAACACTATGTAGTTATTGTTTTTTAATGATAAATAGTAAATTATACGTAATGGTAAATATTCAACATCGAAATGGCAATGATAATCTCTTTCGATGATAAATATTAAAATATAAATTTTAAAATAGTAATAGTAATACATTTTCTAAATAAAACATTATAAAAACCAAAATACAATATATTTTGTATATATACTTCAAATTAAAACTCCGCGTTTAACGCGAATCACATGAGATCCAAATTATTCTTATCACATTTTATACTATACATTGTTTTTACCAATAAACATTTCTTTTTCTATTACGTAAATTTTTATCCCGCGCTTGGCGCGGGTAACTTCCTAGTTTTTTAGAGGAATTCACAAAACTACACCCTTTCAACCATTCCTTCACAAAACTATACCTAATTTAATATTTTCACATATTTACACCCTTTCAAAATTTTAAAAGCTTGATTTATCCTTTCAAAAATTACCAAAATTAAAATCTTTTCATTTGGATTCGCTAATTAGTGTTTAGGGTATAATATTAAGGGGGTAGGATTGTGTGGGTATGGTTTATTTTGATTTAATTTTTAGTGTTGAGGTGTAGTTTTTTGAAGTTATTTTGAAATGGTGTAGTTTTGTGAAATGTAATTCAAATGGTGTAGTTTTGTAATTCTCCCTTTTTTATTACAATTTTTTTCTAATTTGTTTTGATTTAATATTTTTTCCTTGTTTTGATTTTATATTACATTTATTGTACGGTTCATATATATATATATATATATTTGTAATTAACTTTTAAATTTTATAATTTTATAATCCGAATTTAATAACGTTTAGGATTTTAAAACAAGTTCATTTTAGTTTCTGGTGTTAATTAATGGAAACTTATATATAATTTTTCTGTCTCCTAAACTGTTTAAAATTGTTGTAATAAAAAAAAAAAAAAACTGTTTAAAATTAGAACATCAGTTTTATTGAATCTTGATATGATATATAACATTATTGGTTGTTTTAAATACTTTTTGATGGTTAAGAAAAACTTTGAAACCCGTAAGTAGACATGCTTTTAGCGTTTCTTATCTCCCATAAATGTATAGTTCTCACACTAATTTCTTTTGCTAAAATCCTTTTCGAAAACATCAAAAATAAAACACAAAATTAGTTAGACATGAAGGGATAAATATGAAACACTATTTATCTTAACAGATGAAATAAGTTTCTCTCATAACAAATATATGGTTGTTTCTGTAAACTTATATAATCATATATATAATGAGACACTTTTTCCTCTCACCACAAGAAGCCACATCAACACTCTTAAGAAAATGCAATTAAAAAAAATTATTTAATACAATTTTTTTTATTTATGACAACATTAATACATACTAATAAAACTCAAATAAAATCCCAAAAATATAAACAACATCACTTAAATATTTTTGATAAAATCCATTAACATTAATAAAATCCGAAAAAATATTTTATAAAATATCTATATATATACGTATATCAATTTTAAATAACTATTAAAACTAATAATAAATAAATCTTACAAACGATATAAACAAAAAACAAGAAAAGTAGAAACATCTTACAATTCATATGATCACAATCTTAAAAAACAAATTAAAATAAATATAAGTGAATTGTGTATATCTATACTATTAATTGGGAAGAACTTTTATAGAGAAACTCTTCAAATCATCTTCAACTTCAGGGTCATTGACCAAAACTCGGTAAAAATATTTCCTACTCTCTTTTTTATTAGCTTTTCTAATAATGATGGATTTTTCTTACGCACTTATTTTTTTTACAACATTAATACAACCATTTAATACTAATAAAATTCAAATAAAACCTAAAAAAATATAAACAACATCACTGAAATATTTTTGATAAATCTCATTAACATTAGTAAAATCCGAAAAAGAAATATTTAATGTAATTTTTAACATTTATAAAATATCTTCACATATATATACATATATCAATTTTAAATAGCTATTAAACTAATCATAAATAAATCTTACAAACGGTATAAACAAAAAAAACAAGAAAACTAGAAACATATTACAATTCATATGGTCACAATCAATATTTTAAAAAGCAAATTAAAATAAATTTAGGTGAATTGTGTATATCTATACAATTAATTGGGAATAACTTTTATAGAGAAACCTTTCAAATCATCTACAACTTCAGGGCCCTAGTACTCTGTCAAAGTATTCTATATTTTCTTTTTTATTAGCTTTTCTAATAATGATGGATTTTTCTTACACAACTATTTTTTGACAATATTAAATACAACCATTTAATACTAATAAAATTCAAATAAAATGCCAAAAAATATAAACAACATCACTAAAATATTTTTGATAAAACTCATTAACATTAATAAAATCCGAAAAATAAATATTTAATGTAATTTTTAACATTTATAAAATATCTATATATATATATATATACATATATCAATTTTAAATAGTTATTAAAACTAATCATAAATACATCTTACATACGATATAAACAAAAAAAACAAAAAAACTAGAAACATCTTACAATTCATATGGTCACAATCAATATTTAAAAAAACAGATTAAAATAAATATAAGTGAATTGTGTATATCTATACTATTAATTGAGAAAAACTTTTATAGAGAAACCCTTCAAATCATCTTCAACTTAAGGGTTTTTAACCTAAATTCTGTCAAAGTATTCTCTACTCACTTTTTATTAGCTTTTATAATAATGATGAATTTTTCTAACTTTATATATTTAACTGAAATGAAATTCAAAAAAGTATTTTATAAGTAATTTTTCAACTTATCATGGTTTATAATTCTTCTTAGCAATTATGTAAATACACAATTTCTGATTCTAAAATTACAAATATTTAGTTTTAGTTTTAGTTAGTGATAACTAAATTCAAAATAATTATTTAAAGGAAAATTAAGTGCATCACGCATTATTACGTCTTACAGAAATTGACGACAATCATTGGCATAACAGTCAGGTGGTTGTTTACTTGTCTTTGTGGGTTGATGTTGCATCTGTTTTTAGGGGCATCCTCAAGTCGGATGATAGGACGCAATCTATCATGTTTGTCACCACTGTTAATCCCGAACTTTTGGAGGTTAAGTCTTGAAATTTGTAAACTTTAATTGGTTATATGAGCACCATTGGTTTCTCTAATAAGTTGTTGTTCAGTGGTAATTCAAACATTCTTTATATTTGAAATAAGTAAGAAAAGATGAGCAGGTGTGTGTTGCCTTATCACTAACATTATCATCATTCTTCATCTAAGTATCAAACTTAACCGAATGTATCTTCCTTTGATATTTTTTGTTCTCCTTGCCATGGAATGTGCTATTATCTTAATAGTGGTCGTTTGACTTTTTTTGTTTACTTTTATCTTCTTTTCATTAAACCTGATATCTCAGGTGACTAAAACTTTGAACCCACCCTGAAGTCAACTCTGTGTTCTTGCGTCTCTTTTTGTTTTTTAATGACAATGTTTTTTTTTAAGACATTCAGGTTGTTTTCTGTTTTCTTTTCGCATATACAAATAAAAACGTATTCACTCTTCATGGTGCATATGTTTCTCAGTCTATATTTATGAACAAGTTTCACTTTAAGATTTTCTAACAGTTATTCCAACTTTAAAAATCAAAAAAATTGTCACCCTATATGTTCATTAGTTTAAATTTTCATCAACAGTATTATGAACTATAACAATTTAAAACATGCCTCTTACAAATAGAGAGAAAATATAAAATACATCCACTGTTAGCAATTGATATCAGTCTTTTTCGTCGTCACAACACTGCACACTCCTACTTCAGCTCATAACTTTTCTCATCGATTCAACATTAGTTAAATATATATTACCATATTTAAAATACACATACGTCCCCGCGCTGGCGCGGGGCTTTGCCCCTAGTTTATTAAAATTAAGGTGAATATTTATAGTTGAAAGACACAACTTAAATAAGAATATTTCTTAGTTTATTATTAAGTAAAATTCCATTATGAATGTTATTAAAAGTAAATAAGACATTTTTTTGTTGGTTATTGATTATGCGTATTTTCCATTTTATGGTTACTACTATTTTTGATTTTTTCTTAGTTCCTCAAAAAATAGAATTTTTGGAAATTTCCAATCTATAAATACGAAATTATTTTGAAGCCTTTTTGAAATATATAGTTGACATAACTACTAATATTAATGAAAATGGAAACACACCTAATTTACCAAAATTTCAACTTAATCTTAATTTACCAATATTCATATTAATCTTTACAATATAATATAGTTAATTTACGTGATGATGTGTAAACTAATTAGTGGTTGTTCAAAATCATAGGTAGACGTCTTAAACGTCAAATAACTTCAACTTTTATCAGTAACTAGGTAAGTACCCCGCGCCTTGCGCGGGACATGATATTCATAAATAATATTAAAATATATTATTGAAGACCATGAATTGATCAATTTATATTTGAACATTTAACACGAGATCCGAAACCCGAAACTGAATCGACATGAAAAATCCGGTTTGGTCCAGTTTCGGTTCTCATATTATCCTATCGGGTTTTAATATTTTCTAACTCGGATTTCCGTTCTACCCCGAACCGACCTGAGGCCCGAATTGTACCCGAATATACACATGTATATAGATTTGATAAGGTAAATTGGATTTTAGTATACTATTTCAATTTTGTGGGTTATATGAATAAGTCGAACCAAAACCAGAATCGAACCCGTATTACCCGAAGTAAGATCGGAAGTTCTTACCAAAATTATGTAAAACCTAAAAATTCGAACCAAAAAATCAAAAATCCCGAACCGAATAATATTTGGTTCCATGTTAGGTTTTGTTAAATATATACAACTCGACTTGAACTCTAATATATTCGAACCGAACATAACTATATTTGTAAATAATCCGAACGGATCCTATATCATTTAACCCGAAAAATCCGAACTCGAATGAACATGACCTGAAAACCGAATACCCAGGCTCCAATCCACTAATCAAAGTTCCCGATACATGTTGGCAATTTATGAAAGACCATTATCGAAAGCCAAAATAACTAATCAAACTTTGCAAATTTATTCAAAGAAAAAGACCCGCAATATGCATACTCCAGTAAATGAAGGCGCAACCCATTTACCGAAATTCGCAGGCCCATTTGACGAAGGCCCACTTTAATGATTTTGTATGTGATAAAGTCTTATTTATATTTATATTAGAAGATTTCTTATTTTGTTTTTTATTGTTTTCAATGTGGGATAAATTTAATTTTTAAAAGTTTTATATGTAGGCCTGAATTCGTTGGGCCTGAAATATAATTTATAGAATTCGCCGAACAAAAACTATTCAAAAATATAAGGACTAAAACGCAAAAAAATAAAAAATATCCTAAAAGCTCTCACGTCGCGACACGTAGGCGTTTTGTCTTCTCTTTTTAATGATTTTGTATGTGATAAAGTCTTATTTATATTTATAGTAGAAGATTTCTTATTTTGTTTTTTATTGTTTTCAATGTGGGATAAATTTAATTTTTAAAAGTTTTATATGTAGGCCTGAATTCGTTGGGCCTGAAATATAATTTATAGAATTCGCCGAACAAAAATTATTCAAAAATATAAAGACTAAAACGCAAAAAAATAAAAAATATCCTAAAAGCTATCACATCGCGACACGTAGGCGTTTTGTCATTCTCTTTTAATAGTATAGATAGATTTGTCAAAGAAAAAAAAAATTAAAATCTTGCGTTTTCAAAGCCGTGCAAGTCGCTTTTCTTTATGATAGCCATCTTAGCTAATTTCTCAGCCGCTCTCCGAGTGGACGCAGGAGTCAACAGCTCCCCGTTTTCGTCCATCAGTATCGTGGTTGTCGTGTCTCTCTCACTCCCTCTTGGCCTTTGAATATGATGTTGTCGGTACTGACTTTGATATTCTATCATTTGTTGTCTCTTCCACTGAACTTCCACCAGCTCTGCCTCTACGGTCTTGGTATACTCCATCGTGTCTTCCGTTATCGACTGTCCAAGCAACGCACGTGCTGAAGTCAACAAATGGTGTGCACTTGTGCTTTCTCCATACTCCATAAGTCTTCGAGACTCCGCAACGGCCCGTGTTGTAATGAAGAGGCTCCTCAACCGTTCTATTCTAGGAGAATCTGATCTAACTATTAAGGGAACTTGGAGAGATTGGTCTTTCCCGTAGACAACTTCTTGCGTTGATGGGTCCTTATAGAGACCCCTAACTGATAGTTTTATTTGGTTGGCAATGTTTGTCGTAGTGAGGACTCTAAGCTCCACTAAAAGGTCTCTTTCTTCACCTGCGTAAAGGTCTCCAAGTCGGACTGATCCGGAACCACAGCTGAGATTTCACAAGGTCCAGATGTTGATCCAACTCCAATTTGGATCCTAAGATCCTGAACCACAACGTTGAGCAATCCTGCTACGCATTTCGCAAAGATCTCTTCTTCAGGGGCATGGCTGCACCCACCATTCTCTCCAAAGCCATACTCGAAAATAGGAATCTCAATGTGAGAAAATCGTGTTGACCCCTCACTGTTTAATGCGGACCAATAATTCGTTTGGCCTTTACTTAGTTGTCCTTGACCATCCGATAAAAGCAAGATGCTAGCGATTGGGTTTCTTTCCCTCCGATCTTCAAGGACTTTAGTCCCTTTTTTCAAACCTTTATATGTGTTAGAACCTTGACTGCATAGGAGCCCATCAACAACGATGTGGGCAGATCGTTTGCCTGGCTCTGACATTCTTTTTAGCGATAGGAGTCTCTTCGGAGTAGTCGATGCAGCAGCGATGATTGAGAGCGGATCAGCCGAGCAAAGCGAGGAAATCATAAGCCTAATGGCTCGTTTAACCATCTGCAATTTTGCACCGTTCATAGTTCCACCTATATCAACTACAACCACGAGATCCACATGCGCTCGTGTCGGCGGATTAAAAACTCTACTCCCTACTCCACCTCTGGCATATAGAGAAGGAGGTGGTGCCTTGACTCGCAGAGCGACTACCCGGGTCTCGTAACCACACTCAACGGAGACAAGGGCAGATTCAGGTAACAAGCTTACGTGCACGTTTCCAAAATCGCTTCTACTGTTTGCTGGACACTTGTGAGATTTGTTTATTGCAAAAGAAGAGTTCGGGTCCATCACGAATCCTTTGAATGGAGCAACGTCATTAGCCTCTTCTTCAGGTATAGGGACAAACCGAGGGGAAATCAAGGGTTCGTCGTCATCGTAGAATATCGAATTGTGAGACTGCAGCTTTTTACTAGGAGAAGACGCAACAACGAAGACACCTCTCTGCTCCTGAATGGTTGGAGATTCAGTTGCTCTCTGATGAGAAGCAAGAAGAGAAGCGTCTTTCCAGAGAGAATTGCAAACAGGGCAAACAAGCTTGCCGTGCTTACGGACGTAATCGGATATACAATGGAAATGAAACGCATGTGAACACTCGGCTGTATATTTCGCCGTCCCTTTCCCTGCTTTCACGCTGTTCAAACATATGCCGCAGCTACTCTGCCAAATAATTCAAACAATCATAAGAAAAACAGAAACATATTTTTATATCCATCATCTTGTTTCTTACTCGGAATTTAAAGCTGTTGCGGAACAGAGAGAGCTTTAACGGAGATCGAGGAGACGAAGGGTTCGAGCTGGCGGCCAAAGACGATCTCACGCTCTTTGTCGCCAATCTTGGCGTGGGGATATGCTCCACCGTGGGACTCCCAGATTCGTCCGTCCGACAACGCAGGCTAGGAGTAGAAATCGGTCGTGGTGTCGACTGGTTACTTCCACCAGAGCGAAAAGCTATCTTCACGCAGCTTCTTGGACTTGAACTGGAGCTAACCGTGTAGCCTTCCTGTTGCTTCTTGAGATCTGGTGCCGCCGCGTCGCTGTTTCTAAGACCAGTGGTGCAAAATGCTCGTCGCCAACCAGTACCCATTAATCTTCGGCTCTTTCTTCTTTGATAAATATATTAATTAGAAAAGAAAGAGGAGGAAGATGAAAGAGATCTTTGCAGAGAAGAAGATAAAGGAAACGGTGAGAGTTCGGATTCTTTTCTCTATGCCGCTGTCTCTCTCTCTCATAATGGTAATGGGAGATCTGTCCAGTTTATAATAAACAAGTAAAATATTTTTTAAATGGCCCATGTCTCTCTTCCTCTGTCTTACATTTTCTCTATCATATTGCATAAATAAATATTTATATTTGTAGCTCGATTTGCGTGTTTAATATATTACTAGATTTTTATCTGAGTAATATTTACAAAATATTAATTTGATATAATTTTAAATTATTTTTTTATTGATGCATGTTGAATAATAATTTTTTAAATCATATATGTATATTATAATATTAATTTTATTTTTATATATCATAAATTATGTATGATATATCTTAACTCGTCGCGCATGACATCTCATATAGGTATCCACAAGTATTAAATAATTAAAACTTTTATAACTTAATTTTTTTTTTAACTTTAAATATTTTTAAATATTTTATTAATATTATACGATGGATTATTAAAAAATTGAAATATTATAATATTTTATTTTTCATTATGTTACCTATTTATTTTTATTTTCGTTTTTAATTTCAATCCTATTAATTAGGAACAATTTTTTAGATTTATTTTTATTTTTATTTTTAATTTCGTTTTATTTTAACCTATTAAATAGGAATGTTTTTTTTTACTTTTTTTTATCTAAAATTAACTTATACTAAAACTTATACAATGACATTACATGTAATTAAAAAAAACATGAAGGACTTCTCAAAATTTGTCTTTCCCAATTAATAGTATATATTTTTTTTTAAGGTGTGAATGTCCAAAACGAAAAGACATTGTTTTATGGGAAGATTACTAAAGTAACCCACAATTTGAATTGCTAAAAAGGACATAATTTTTTTTTATAATTAGAGTAACCTCTCTGAACTTTCGTCCCGAAACTGCCCATCGTTCCCTTTGACAGAAAAAAACAGTTTTCGAAACTGCCATTATAACGTCATAAAAAAAAGTCAGAGCATTTAAACACGCGACTTATTTACAAAATTGTAACGGCCAGCGCGCGAGGATAAATCTGCAGCAGATTTATTTTTCACGTTTTGTAGATTTATTTTGCCACGTCATTTTCAATCTTTTGAAACTCTGCCGCAGATTTAGTCCCTTTTGATGCAAATTTTATTCGATTTACAGTGATGCAGACTTAATAAATATGCGACAGACTTATTAAATCAACAAGTCATTGTTTTTTAGATTTTTGTCCGTTTGTAAAATCTACAAAACGTATGAATTGTTGATTTATTTGCAGATTTATTAAATATGCTTCACGTTTTCGTGTTTTGTAGATTTGTTGATACGATTGTAGATTTGTTTTGCAGATTGCAGATTTATTTGCGCTTACAGTTTGTCTCGAAACTTCATTGGTGAAATCACCATTGTAGATCTAATCTCAATTTTTTGTTAGCTTCCTCATCATTTGTCATCTTCATCACTTGTATCTTCCCCGTTTGTTTCATTACGAGTTAATCGACGTCGTCTTCTCTGGCGTCGCCTTCGTGTTCATCATCGTACCCTTCATCTTCGTTGTCTTCCTAGGCGTCGTTTCGTGTTTTTCTTCGTCTTCGTTGAGTCTTTTCCGCCTTCCTCTTCGTCGTCGTTGTTTTCGATTTCGTCGTCGTAGTTGTTTTCGACTTCGTCGTCGTCGTGTTTCGTCGTATTTGTCTTCTCCGACGTCTTCATCTTGTTCTTCATCGTGTCCTTAATCGTCGTTGTCTTTCTCGTTGTCTTTCTCGTCGTTGTCTTTAATTAAGCAAATACTCCAAAATTATATAAAAAATTAATTAGTTTCTTCTTGTCCTTTAATGTTTCATCCTCCAGTAATGGTTGTCACGACTACACCGATAACAAAAACTTGCACCATTAGTCATATAATTCATAAGAAATAGTGTATTTATAAACAAAATTATTTGGTTCAAAAATACATACCTATAATCGACGAGGAGCATGTCTTCTTGTAGACCATAATTGTTCAGCAATATGATCTCGAACAACTTTCATATAAACACTTGTAGATGTTCCTTCGTTTATTTGTATATCATTCTCTTCATCTTGATGGTTGTGTTCACTTTGATTCATATTGTCGTTTCCCACATCTAGTTCTTCGAAATCAATGTCTTTTATTTTGTTCCATCGAATAAAATTATGGAGACCCATGGTAGCAAATATAACCATTCTTTGAGTTGGAACATCATATCTTCTAAATTCATTCAAAACACTCCATTTTTTTCTTCCATACACTAAACGTATGTTCAATAACTAAACGTAATGAAGCATGCCATCTATTGAACATTTCTTTGCTATTTTTAGGAGGCTCACTATAAAAAAATTCTTGAATATGATATCGAGTACCTCCTTGTCTTTCTTTTCGATATGGAGCTAAATATCCACGTCTATTTGCATAACCATAATCCACAAGATAATATTTTCCTTCACGAGGTATAGGAAACAATGGATCATCTCGTATAGCGGTTTCCAAGACCCGAGAATCATGTGTTGACCTGGCATTCCCACAAAACAATATGTAAAAATCATATCGTGATCACACATTCCTAAAACATTAAGACCATGTCCAACAGAAAAACCCTCAAAATTTCTTAACTATTCATTGGGACCCATGAACAGTTAGTTTAAAATAAAACAAAAATAAAATAATTAAAAACGCATCAATCATAGTTCGCCACGTATCCAAAGAGCCCACTAAATAGTTAAGATCCGGATCTTAAATAGAAAATATAAGATCCAGATCTTAACTATTTAACAGGTCTCACCTGCTAAGATCTCTTTAAGAAACACCAATGCACATGCTCTAAGACTTGTTGTTCCTTTCCGGTTCACAAATCGTAATGCATCTCGACATGGAGTCACCATAACTAATACATGTGTCCCATCAAGAGCTCCTATAAACCCATTAAAGTAAGGTCAATACCGAGTATCTCCTTGTAGACTATTCGATATTGATTCAAACTCACGAGTCGTTCGTTGTCGTAAATAATCAACTGCCAATTGTACCATTGCTCCAAGAACATAATGAAACTTTCTACCTATAGTCTTCTGGGCATGGCCGAATCTTAAACCAATATCATGTTGGGTATCATTTTGGCCACAAAGAATCAAGAAGATTGCAACACTCTCATCAACTTTAATATTATTAGTCTCTTGCAATCCATACTTCGTCTGAAGAACTTCACATAAACGGGAGAATGCTTCTTTAGTCATCCGAATTAAGGTGAGACAAGAGATTTCGTTATTGTAGATTTGTTCTCTTATCATTTTCCAACCATTTCCCTACTCTACATTCATTGGCTTTTTACAAAAATTTTTTTTGTAATATTCTAATACAGGATGTACGTAAATCTGGAAAATTCGTCTTCTTCCAACAACATGAGCTCCACTAGTTCATCCTCATTTAAATTTTGAAATCCACATGAACGTAACATTAGAATGCGAAGTTCCTACAATGTTTGTATAAATTATTATATATATTTGATCTTTAGAATGACAAAAAAAGATTTATAACTATATATAAAAAATCATCATTATAAAATAACAAATACCAAAACCTTAAAAGTTATAACACGTAAAATCTAAAAACCAAAAGTTCCAAAATACATCTCTCTATATAAAAAGAGCCTTTTGGAGCTCCTGAAAGTGCCACATACGCAACAAAAGGCTTCACATTAACGACACGTCAGCATCAGCTCTAATCAATAAAAGACAGGGATAAGAGTGTTAACCAACGAGGCCCAAGCCCATTTACAACCTTTACATCTCCATCATCTACTAACGCCTCACGTCCTCTCTGCTTCCGGCGTAAAGACCTAAACCAGTTTCGCGACCGTTCCTTCTCCTCATTTTCCAAATATACACACGTTTACGAGTTCACGTTTCCTCTTCTCCGACGTTTACTCTTCTGGAGTTACCTTTTCTTCTTATAAAACCCAAGCAAATTCATATCCACCAAATCACGCCTTCACTTTTCAATCTCTCAAACTTTCCAATTCATATGTACAACCAAACTATCGACGTGTACGCTTCAACTTCACGGGTTTCTTGTGGCTCCTCTGGCACAAGCGGCGGTCGGATCCTTTAATTTGTCTATTATGTAGATTTCTACAGCCTCCCTTTTGGTGTGGCTTGGCTAAGGTCTGCAGATCTGGAACGAGATTTAGGGTCTTTGAAGTTTAAAGCCGATTGATTGTTCATGACTTGCTCCACATGTGCTATAAGATTGACTACTTTATGTCGTTCCAACGAAATCTAAAAAAGTTTTAACTTTCTTTTCTCCCACTCTTATTTTATTGATCTATTACAGGACTATCACCGTTTGCACTCTCTAGACATGAGGGAGATATGTGAAGAAAAGTGACGAGGTAAGCCTTTTTGAACCTTTTGTGAAAAGAGAAATAGGTGATATTTTTTCTGAGCATATACAAAATTAACATCCTTATTTTTTACATCTTGGTTCCTTTATTTTGGTAGAAGCACAATTATATGTATCTTTGAAAATTCTGTGTATCCTCCAATCAAATAAAATGTTAGTTGTGCTTTTTGTTTTGAGTGTGATTGAGGTATGTTGTATGCACATACAGAACGCAACTTCTTTTTGGGTTGGAGTACCTTCACATTCCGTAATTATGCACAGAGACATTAAGGTAACAGTTTATATACATTAAATTGGCATACGATCTTTAGTCCTTGCCCATGATGTTCTATGTTCCTCGTCGCTATTCAAAATTCGTCGTTATTTTTGAATCGTCGCTAATTCGTCGCTAATTTAGCGACGCCGTATAATCGTCGCTATTTAGGTTTCGTCGCTAATTCGTCGCTAATATAGCGACGAATTAGTGACGTTTATCGTAAAACATTAGCGACGAATTAGCGACGATATATAAAAAATAAATTTCCAATTTAACGATTTTGCGAAAACAAATATAGCGACGAATTAGCAACGACTATTTTACGCATCGTTGCTAATTCGTCGCTAATTTAGCGACGAATTAGCAACGATTTTAAAAAAAAAATTAAAAAAAAACAATTATAAAAACCAAATTTTAAAAAAACAATTATAAAAAAATTAAAAAAAACAATTATAAATATATTAAAAATTATACAAAATATTTTAAAAATACAATAAAATTCTTAACAGCGGGATCAGCGGGATCATCGGGATCGACGACGAAATCATCAATCCCGATATCACATCCAAGGTCTTGAGCCGTCGCCGCCGCTACATCCGGAGGGATCACCGGTGGCCGGGTCGGTTGGACTCCCCGTCGCCGCATCAACCTCGCGAGGTTTGGACTTTCCATCGCGATGATGGAGAAGAAGTCCGTGATGTTCTGATAGCGGACTTCTTGTTCCGCGAACTGCTCCCTCAACCGAACACTCTTCGGCGTGATATTGGGCAGTGCGACGAGATTGCGAAGAAGAAGCAGCGGACACCGTCTCAATCGAACCGACTCCAAAAGTGCGGTTCTTCTTCAGGGCCACCTATAGACAAATTTAAAATCGTTAGATAATATAATAAATAATATTTTGAATTAAATAAAATTATTTGAAATTAGTACCTCGTTATAGATCTTGTCGCACTCGGTGACCGACAGCTGTCCCGAGGAGTTGACCGAACTACCATCGGCCGACGTCGAACCCTGACTAACCCGCTCGGCGAGTCTAGCCTCATATGCGTTCACGATCTTTTCAGATCATGAACTCACATAGGTCCCGTCCTTCCTCTTCTGGACCTTCTTCAAAATTTCGACAATGGGCGAAAGCTCGCCCTTCTCCTCGCGCTATTGAAAATTATAATTAAATTATATATTTTTAAATTTTATATTTTTTAAAAAAGTAATTAAATTTTAAATCTATATTTAATATATACCATCTGAATACGCCGTCCGGCGTAAGAAGTCGGTCCTGAAGTGTGGGTATATGGACCGGTCTCGTCGATCGGTGTGAGTCGGGACTTGGAGCAGCTACCCGCAACTTGAACCGAATGCGGGTTCGTCCAATAGTCGCAAAGGCCCTTCCACACCTCCCCATCCATTGCTATGGGTTTCGCATCATCTCCCTTCTTTAGCCACTTGGTATTCCATTTGTTGATGATCCCAGTGAGCCGATGCATGGCTTTCTCCTCGAAACCCTTGCGGACTTTAAACATGTCTTCCTCCCGCCAATGCCATTTTTGCTATTTGAGTTTTTTAAAATATTAAAATAAATTTTAAATAATAAAAAATAAATTTTGTAATAATTATTACATTTTATATAATATATATGTTATTTTATTACAATAAATATTTATATTAACTTTTTATAATGTTTAATTTTTAAAATTTAAATAATTAAAAATTTTACTTACCGCAAAAGATTCGAACCGAGATGTCCTTTATATAAGGAGGCGTACGCGACCGATTGATGTGCGACTCCACGAAATACGTCTTCATCACATCCGAGACACTCCTACTAACCTTGTTATCGCAAAACCTACGAAAAATAAATAAAGTTAGCAATTATTATAATCGAAAATCAATTAATTAAATTGCATAAAATAATATAAAAATATTAATTACTTACCAAAATATCCCATCGGCCGTTCGGAATGGAGCAACGGTAGGTGCGGTAGCCCTCTGCCGAAGAAAGTCGAGGATCCACTTGCATGTCTTTGTCCAAGATGCTGAGGTGGTGGTAAATCGACGGGGGGATCGACTGGAGCATCGGGAATAGCCTCTTCTATTGGGTTTTGTTGGGGTGGGTTTTGTTGGGGTGAGTTTTGTTGGGGTGGGTTTGAATTAGAGGAGGTACCGGATCGGTTCCTTATGAAATTATAATAATGAGGGGGTTGGTTATTTTGAGACATGTTTTTGGATTTGGGTTTTGGAATTGGGTTTATTTAGAGAGAATAAATGTTTAGAGAGAGAGAATGAGATTGTGTGAAATGTGGGAAAAACTCGTCAGGTATATATAGGATTTTGTGTCGTCGCCATTTCGTCGCCTCTTTTGGTTCAAACCTTTTCGATTCCCACCCGCGACAAACGAAAAAAAGGCGACGATTTAGCGACAAATCCATATAGCGACGATTTAGCAACGATTCCTTGCTATTTCGTTGCTATATGTTAACGTCACACGAAGCGACTTACATCGTATTTCAGAAGTACATGCATGTCAGAATTCGTTGCTATTTCGTCGCTATTTATATTTAGCGACAAAATAGCAACAAATCGTTGCTAAATCGTCGCTAAATCGTCGCTAAATCGTAGCTATATGTTAACGTGACACGAAACGAGATTCATCGTATTTCCATGTACAAGAATGTAAGGAGGTTTAAAATTAGCTACGATTTAGCGACGAATCTTCGCTAAATCGTCGCTAAACATAAATAGCGACGATTTAGCAATGATTCGTCGCTAAATCGTCGCTAATGCTAAACCCTTATTTTAGGGTTTGGAACCCTAAATTCGGTTTGTATCGTTTTTACCACTTTTTCGCCAAAACGAGTTTATAACATTGATCATAAGAAGTCACAAACTCAATATATGACAAAAAAAACTTATAAACTAGTTTATTATGAACTTTATAGTATAAACTCTTATAAGTTATGGTTTACTTAGCTTAAATGTGTTAAGTATAATTTTGTAATCTATAATTTTTATTGTTTTATACAAATATATTACCAGTTTTGTACACTTTTTTAGTCAAGCAAAACTTATATATATCGATATTAAGTGGTGTTTTAGGGGTTTAAAGTTCGAAGGCTTGCAACGATTTAGCAACGAATTGGCAAGGAAACATACTTAGCAACGAAATAGTGATGATTTGGCAACGATACGTCATTATGTTTAGCGACGATTTAGCAACGATCTTGAACCCCTAAATCTGTAATTCATCGAAAATTATATTTTTTAAATAATTCGTCGCTAAATCGTCGCTATTTAGCGACGGATTTAGGTTAACGTTGCTAAATTCTCTCTAAATAGCGACGATTTAGCAACGAAAATTACCAATCCTTGCTATTTCGTTGCAAATTTAAATATTATTTAAAAAAAATAATTACAAAAACACACACAAATATTACAACTAACACATGTACACAATTATATTACAAAAACACAAAAAAAATATTCATTATTATCCGAATCAACAGATTCGACTTCGCTACTTTCATCGAATTCATCTGCACCTCCGTCGTCTTCATCATCCACAATATCTTCAACAACTTGATTATCGGGGTCGACAAGGAATACATCTTCCGTCGATTGATTTGTTGGAATGATTGTCCCACCAATGACATCTTGTTGCATAGGAACTTCATCGTTACCCATAATTAAACCTCTTGGAACTATTCGGACTACGCACTCCATGCTATACCGCTAGTCTTAACTCGAGGATAAGGAATGAAAGTAACTTGCTCGGCTTGCGATCCAAGGATAAAAGGTTCAAACTTCCGATATCGTCGTGACCGGTTGACGTCGATCACACCAAATTTGTTGTACCGAACACCACGACCGAGTGTTGGATCAAACCAATCACATTTGAAGAGGGTTGTTCGTAAATTGACTAATCCGGATACTTGCACTTCAATAATATCCGTTAGAAGACCATAAAAAACCGAATCACCCGACACGAGTTACCCCATAATCCGCGGTTGCTCGACGTTGACCATGACTTAAGGTGTGGAACACGTAACCACGAGTGAAATACATAGGAGAAATTGTTATCTTTCCGAGCGGTCCTTGTATTAACTCGCGAAACCACACTGGAAAGGATGATTGATACATCCACCGAAACTGCACAGGACCTCCTAATTTTGCCTCGTGAGGAAGATGTATTGGAAGGTGTTCCATAACATCGAAAAAGGATGGAGGGAAAATCTTCTCCAAGTTGCACAACACAATCGGGATCTTGTCACGTAAGCGTTCAATGACCTCTTACGTAAGCGTACGGGTGCATAGATCTCGGAAAAATGCACCGATCTCTGGAAAATTTTAAGCATTAATTATATTAATTTAATTATATATATACTTAATCAAAATTAAAATATAAACATTTTAGGGTTCAATGATACCTGCTATTGCTGTGTGTGCGGGTTCAGGTAAAAGCTCATCGAAAGCAAAAGGTAAAAGTCTTTGCATAAACACATGACAGTCGTGACTTTTCATAATTGAAAACTTTTGACCATTCTCAACACATGCAGATAACTTTGAAACATATCCGTCGGGAAACTTGACATCGAAGCGACCAAGTTGAATAACGCGTTTTTCGCTTCGAGTTTCAATCTGTAGATTGGGACCAGGAGCCTTACCATCGTCCGTGATATGCAACTCACTTCTAAAACATATTTACGGCAAATCCGGTCTTGTCTTCAAATTGTCTTTAGTTCCCCCGTACATTCAACAATGTGTTTATAATATTATCAAAAAAGTTTTTTTCAATGTGCATAACGTCGAGGTTATGTCTCAACAAGTGATTTTTCCGGTACGGGAGTTCCCAAAAAATGTTTTTCTTGTGCCGGTTATGGCTTTCTCCGTATCCATCGGGTAAATTAGAAACATGCCGGTTACCACCCCGTCTACATGTTTTTTACGCCCCATAATTATCCAACTCCTCCAATAACTGCGCCCGTCGGATAAAGTAGGGGTGGATGTTTAACGACCCGATTCTTCTTAAATAACCTTCGTTCTTTCGGTAAGGATGATTGATTGGAAGGAAACGTCGGTGACAATCAAACAAACTTGTTTTCCTTCCATGTGGGAGTTGAAACGCATCGGTCCGATGACGACAATATGGATAAGACAATCGTCCATGCGTTGTCCAACTTTGCTAACATGCCATAAGCAGGAAAGTCACTAATAGTCCACATGAGCACTACACGCATCGTAAAATTTCTCTTGCATGAGATATCATACGTACGAACTCCAGTGGACCATAGCTCTTTTAACTCATGTATCAAAGGTTGCAGAAAAACATCAAGAGCTCTCTTTGGGTGCTTTGGACACAGTACTAAAATGCTTAAGAAAAGAAATTCTCTTTGCATGCACATATTGGGAGGTAGATTATACGGAGTTAGTATAAGCGGCCACAAAGAGTCTGTCTACCGACATACCGAATGGACTAAATCCTTCGGTGCATAAACCAAGGTATACATTACGAACCTCTCTAGCGAAATTAGAGTATACCGTGTTGAAGTGCTTCCAAGCCTTTGCATCTGACGGATGAGTGACTTCCCCATCTTCAGGCGAGTGTTCGCATGCCATCTCATCGAATCGGATGTCCTCTCGATTGATACAATCTTTGAGTTTGTACGTGATGGGTAAGTACCACATCCGTTGATACGGGACTTTACTCCCCTTCCCTTGGACCTTATATCTCGGTTGACGACAAAAACGACATTCAAGCAGCTCATCATCATCTTTCCAATAAATCATACAATTGTTAACACAAATATCAATCATTTCATAAGGCAATCCAAGACTAAAAACCAACTTTTGTATTTCGTAATACGACTCAGCAGCTACATTACCCTCAGGCAGATATTCTTTCAGTAACTCCGTCCATGAGTCCATACAAAACTCACTCAAATTATTATCAGATTTTAATGATAGTTTTGATAATCCAACTTTACATCCATCGTAAATTGGTTTATTCGCAGCGTCTAACATATCATAAAATCGTTTAGCATCTAGGTTAGGTTCCTCAACTACATTTTCGGATAAATACTCCCTCGTATCATGAGATGCATCAGCAACCATTTCATGATATCTATTATCATCTACATGCACATAACCACCGACCTGATCATTATCATAGTTACTATCAAAATGATGCGGTAAATTAGCGAGTTCGTTACTAACATGATTACTAACGGGATACGTATAACTACTATCTCCAACTTCGGTATTATTAGAGTTATACCCTTCCCCATGTTGAAACCAAACAAAATATTGCGGCATAAAACCTCTATTAAAAAGATGTTTCCATACGGTTTCAACAAACACGTATTTAGTGTTAACGCACTTCTTACATGGACAATACATTTTACGGTATCTTGCGTATTTTGCATGTTTCCGCCCTTTGCATGAATACTTGAAGTCCCTCCGTAAATTCGTCTGTAACTACCCCCGATCGATCTTTATGCCGATACATCCAAGACCGTAACTCGTATATATTGTTATTACCGTGAGACATATTGAAATTTTTAGAGTGTTTATATTTTTATAGAGTGAATGTTTTTGTATTGTGTTGTGGTGTGATTTTTTGAAGAGTGTAGATTGGTTTATATAGTCCCATTCTAAAAATTTTGCAACCATTTAGCAAGGAAAATTAGCAACGAATTAGCAAGGAAATAAATTAGCAACAATTTAGGCACGTTTTTGAAAACGTGCTTACCTACTTAGCGACCCTCCTCGCTAATTCGTCGCTAATTAGCAAGAATATATATTCGTTGCTAAATCGTCGCTAATTAGCGACGATTTAGCGACGCAGAACTCATTCGTCGCCAAAATCGTCGCTAAATCGTCGCTAATTTTGCGACGAAAAAATACCTCGCTAAATAGCGACGATTTAGCGACGACAATATTCTCCGTTGCTATTTCGTCGCCAATTCGTTGTTATTTCGTTGCTATATTTATTCGTCGCTATTTCCTTGCTTCTTCATAATCTCTAAATCTTATCCTAAATCTAACATGGTATCAGAGCAAATCTCTTGAACCGAATCTAAGCTTCCGCTCCCACTCTCAAATACTCTTTAACCTCGTTCATTCTCTTTCTCTTCATTCTCATAAAGAATCTTCTAGAATTTGTTCTATTTATTGAATCTTCAACAAAGCTTCAAGCTTCTCTTTGTTTGGGTCATTTTGTGCACTAAAGACAAAAGCTTTGAGGTTAGATCTAACACAAATCGAGTCCTCTCCAACTTTCAAACTTGCGAGCCATGGAAGACAAAGAATACACCAACAAGAAGGTTCTTTGTCCGGTAATCTTGACAGGAATGAACTATCTTCTTTGTGCAAGAACCTTGAAGATATCTCTTTGTGGTCGTTGTCTATGGACCCACATCCTCACTTACCAACAAGCCATAACCGAGTTCAGTCTAGGACATGGTGAACTTACAACCGATGAAGAAAAATAGTTCCAATCGGACCAAAAGGTTATTGGAATCATCCAAGGCTCTCTCGAGCCATCGATTCTAGAGGCCTACTCATATTGTGAAAACGCTAAGGAGTTGTGGGACACTCTACAAACCGTCTATGGAAACATATCCAATCTAAGCCGAGTGTATGAGGTCAAGAAGGCTATCAACGAGCTAAACCAAGAAGATACCAAGTTTATAAAACACTTTGGAAGGTTTAGGTCACTTTGGGCCGAGCTTGAGATGCTCCGACCAACCACCATTGATCCTAAGTCTTGAACGAACGAAGAGAGCAAGACGAAGTCTTTGGATTACTCCTTACTCTCAATGGTAGCTAGAAGGACATCATCAAGCACTTGCTCCGGTCCGACACCCTACCAAACCTTGAAGAGGTATGTGCTCAACTACAAAAGGAACAAGGACCTATGGAACTGTTTGATAGCAAGAAAGAGTTGGTAACCGCGAACAAAGTTGCTTTCAAGCCATCATCCAAGTCCTATGAAGAAAGGAGATCCTTGACATGCGACAATTGCAAGAAGAAGGGTCATACAAAGGATAAATGGTGGAACTTGCATCCACACCTCAAACTGGCTAAGTTCAAGGATGCCAAACCTCACTACACTCACGATTATTGAATCAAAGATTACAAGAATTCCTGGTTACAAAATCTCTATAAAGAAAAGCGTAAAGGTGCAAGATCCAAATCTTCAAAAGACAAAAACAAGAACAAAACTAACAAGAAAACCACTAATAGAATGATGATCCCTGAGGCACATGTCGCTCTCCTCTTTATAAAACATTTAAAAATTATCCTTAATGGGCAGGGCTTTCGGTCCGGTTTAATTTGAATCGACTCTATGTTTCTCCGATACAACAAACCGGTACAGACTCCCCGATTAATTCTTCTCCGTATTGACCATCAGACACTAATATAACAAGCCGGTACGCTTGTATCGGTCAAAATCAATCGATATAACATCCCGATACGCTTCCTTGTCGCAATTTCATCGTGTATTGACCAACTGAAGCCGGTACAACATCCCGGTATTAGTCCTTTTAGACAATTTTCGCTCGAATTCTCCGTAGTTTTCGTTCTTCCACTCCTAAACATGAAACACATGCAAACAAAACCTATATGCCACATATGTAAGTTATATGAGTTAATTCTAACAAATAGAATGGGTTAAAACATGTAAAATATCTGTTTTTTGAACTCGTTGCATATGTATCTCTTTTTTAAACTCGTTGAACTCCATGACCTTGTTGTTTTGACCATCCAATATTTTTTCAAGAGTTGAGTGGTTTGGTCACCTTGAGGAGCTGAAGAAGAAGTGTTTCCTTGGTTATTATGTTGAGGAGCTTGAGGGTATTTGTACCCGAGGGGTTTGTTGAACGACGGTTTTGGTGCATAGTCTCCTTGATTATAATTAAGTTTACCTTGGTAACCACCTTGTTGTGCTTGCTGCCTATGGTACACTTCATCTTGAGGGTTATGGAAGTTAGTGTTGCGGTAGGAGAGATTGGGATTTTGTTGGTAATTGTTGTAAGTTAGTGTTGGTAATTGTTGTAAGTTAGTGTTATGGAAGTTAGTGTTGCGGTAGGAGAGATTGGGATTGCGATAACCTTGGTTACCAACGTAGTTAATCTCTTCGAGATTGCCATCGTGAATGACTGCATCTTCTCCTTCTCCTACGAAGTTCACCGCATTTTTTTAGATATGAGTAGCTTATCCATTTTCTCGTTCAGCGCATTCATCTCCCACTTGTATTAATCAACATTCCCATAACGAGGCATGGTTCGGTCGTAGTCTTCATTGTAGTTGCAATCACTCTGGGCGTAGTTCTCTACCAACAAAATATCATCGACTTATGTGTTACCAAGAAAGTTACCCAGACTTGTTGAATCAAGGAGCATCCTGAATTTGGGTTTGAGGTTTCTATAGAAGGTGCTTAGCAACCTCTCTCTCGTGAATAACCTTGGTTGTTTTGTTGAGGAACTTGAGGGTAATTTTAGCCAAGGGGTTTGTTGAACGACGGTTTTGGTGCACAACTTCCTTGATTATACTGAAGTTTAGAACTTGGTAACCTCCATGTTGTGCTTGCTGCTGAGGGTACATTTGAATGAGGGTTAGCGACGTTAGTGTTGCGGTAGGACAAATATGGATTTTGTTGATAATTTTGTAGATATAACCTTGGTTACTAATATAGTTAATCTCTTTGAGAATACCATCGTGAATGATTGCATCTTTTCTTTCTCCTACGAAGTTCACCACTACTTGTTGAGACATGAGTAGCTTATCCATTTTCTCGTTCAGCGCATTCAACTCCCGCTTGTATTGATCAAAATTCCAAGAGCGACGAATGGTTCGGTCGTAGTTTTCACAGTAGTTTCTATCACTCCGAGCGTAGTTCTTTACCAACAACATATCACGACTTATGTGTTACCAGGAAAGTTACCTTGACTTGTTGAACTAAGGAGCATTTTGAATTTGGGTTTTATGCCTCTATAGAAGGTGCTTAGAAATTTCGTGACACCATTCATCTTCACCGTACCACAAAGCATATCAAAAAGATCTAGATGATCTAATGGATCTTCGTTAGGTAGCCATGAAACTTCTGATTCACAACCATATTGATGAGGCTAGACTTGATCTTGAAATTGTTGTTGGCCAAAGGTGGTGATGTGAGGCTATTTTCGTGTTTTTAATCAATGTTTTAGGCCACACAATCGAGTATTTAGAGTCATTTAAGGTTATAAACACGTATAAAGGCGTCCAAAGAGCTTAAAAGAGTGAGCAAAGCTAAAACGCAAGGATTTGGACAAAAGATCCGATCGATAGATGGCCATGTCGATTAATCGATCAAAGTTGCGGGAAATTCATAGAGAGATTGATCGACCGATCAACTCTTGAAATGGTCGAGTCTTCGCAGAAAAGGGAATACTTTATAAATAAAAGGAAAACATATTCCTTTTGATGCTGGAATTTCCATATTTACCCCTAAGACGCCAAATACTCTATTTATACCTATTTTCAGCCATTGTTTAGGCTACGTTTTATTTTACTTTAAGACTTTTGGCTTTTGAGATTTGTAAGCTTTTAGGGAGACGATTTTGTACTCTATCGTTGGAGAAGGTTTATGAACCCTGTTTTATTAATCTTATTGAGTTTATGCAATATATTTCATCATCTTTTAATTGCTTAACCATAAATATGGCTGCGTAATTTCCTAGTTAGGTTTCAAGGTTTAAAGGAAACATGGATTTGTTAGATTAAGGAAACATCTTAAGAGTTTTTCATCTATGTTGTTAGTATTTCTTGAACTTGATTAGCTACTACCATAGTTCATGATCTAAGGTTGTTTAGGCGCAACGGCAGTTGGTTTAGAAACCGGAAGTAACCTAGGTGAGAAAAACGTACTTAACAAACCGAAAGTTGCAGTTAACACGGTTTGTGAACATATCAAACTTAGACGAATTGCATGCTAGGATATATTGAGAAAAAACGGAAGTTTTAGTTATAATAATTCGTAGCGTAGTGATTAAATACTTCGGGATGAGATTTATCTATCTCAGTGATCTGAGTTTAAGAATAGTTCGTTAATGATTTCCTTATCGTAAACTTGTCTAATATATTCACGTTTCCTGCGAATAAGCCTGGTTCATGACGTCTTTAATATATTGTTTAAAGCTCGGTGCCAATTGTTTATTTTCTTAATATCGTTGTCTCGTTACTTAAAACAATTAATCTTGTGTCGCTTAGCTTTTATTGAATATAAAAATAGCAGTGAAACCTTGGTCTCTGTGAATTTAATTCGTTAATACTACACGAATTACTGTGCACTTGAAGTAGTTTATTTTAGGGTTAAAACTCTGAGCATCAAGTTTTTGACGCCGTTGCCGGGGACCAATTGTGTTACCTTCAATAATTAGATTCAAATTTAGTCTAAGTATTTCTTTATTTTTAGTTACTTACAAACATTTATTTTGTTTTATTTCAGGTGAATGCAAAGAAGAAGAGAAGGAGCTGACAACCTACTCGCTTTTGACAACGTCGAATTAGCAAAAATCGAACTTCCTACTAGTCGGAACAGAGGAAAAGATATCGACATGGTTAACGATCCTCGAATTAACGCTAATGGTCAGCCGATTGATGCCAGCGATGGAGAAACCGATGGGAAAAACCAACAAGGTTATGAAAACGCTGAGATTCGTACTGATGCGATGACAAATAGCTGATTTTATGGCAAGCTCAATAGAACAACCAAGCCCCAAGAGGGACAACCATGCTAGAGCCAGACGACTCTGATGTTTTCTTTCAAGACCGTAGTCATGTTCAACCCGCTAGAAATCAGAGACAAGATTACGAGATTAAGTCACATATTATCCACTTGGTGAAACATAAGCCAATCCACGGGTTACCTCAAGAACACCAGATGGATCACATCGAAAGCTTTGAGGACATATGTAGCAAAACTAGAATCAGTGGAGTCTCGAGATATTAGTTCATGTGCAAGCTCTTTACATTCTCCTTAGTTGACGAAGCTTATCGATGGTTGAAGTCTCTCCCTCCTGATTCTATCCACACTTGGATGAGTACAAAAGAAATTTTCTCCCACACTTCTTCACGAAATCGAAAGCCAACACTCTTAGGAACAAGATTTCATCGTTCCGACAAGGCCCAATCGAATCCTTCTACGAAGAATGGGAACGCTTCAAGGATTGTATAAGAGATTGTCCTCATGACGGTTTCACTAAGACCCATATGATCAACACTTTCTACCGTGGTATTGATGAGACGTATTGGTTATGTTTAGACACCGCAAGTAACATAGATCTCATGACTAAGATAGCGGAAGAAGCTCGTGAACTTATTGAGAACACCGCAAGTAACATAGGTCGACGAAGTTAGACCAAGCTCTATGGGCTGATCGTACAGCGTTCAAAACACCGCTTGGTACAACTCTTCCGGTGGAGTTAGAGTACAATGCAGCTTGGGGGTAAAGTTTCTGAACTTTAAGATCGACACAAGAAAAGGGTGTTAGACATCCTTTTCGGGCATTCTCGAACACATTGAGTACATCCTATACATGTATCATAAATTTTTACTGAATGTGACATAGGATTTATAGTTTTTTGAATGTCATAAATTTTCAATCTAGTAAACTTCTAACTAAATGATATATTAAAATACTAGATGAAACAATGATTTCCTTTATATAGAATATATAATTTTTTACTTAATTCTGGCTCAATTGAGAAAAAATGGGGCTAAAATACTTTGACTTCTTAGATTTTCACAAATATAATCTAGTAAGTGCTACCTATTTTTTATATAAACAATTTAAACCTATAATTTTTTTTATGCTACTTATTTAATAAGGTCGATTGAATCCGGTGAATTTTTTTTATCATTTCTGAACTTCGATATCTAATTTGCAACTGAAAAACGACTAATTCAACTCAACGAGCTTGATGAAATCCGCCAAAACGCGTACGAAAATTCTCGGATCTATAGAGAGATAGCCAAAGCAGCTCATGATAATAAGATCATTCCAAAGTAATTTCAAGTTAATGATCGTGTATTGCTTTTTAACTCTCGTTTGAACTTTTCCATAGAAAACTTCGGTCAAGATGGTCAGGTCCGGTCAGAATCAAAGAAATAAGACCGTATGGCGCCATCGTGCTACACAACAACAATGGGGATGAGTTTGTTGTCAACGGACAACGGCTAAAACCGTATTTATCCGGTGCCGACATCACCGAGGAACAAGAGGTCCTCCTTGGTGAACCACCACAAGCTTGACCAGTTAATCCGTCAAGTTAATGACGTTGAACGAGCGCTGAGTTGGAGGCAACCCACTGGTATATGTATATACTTTCTTTATTTTTAGTTTAATTTTATTTTTTTATGTTTTTTTACTGGTATATGTATATACTTTCTTTATTTTTTAGTTTAATTTTATTTTTTTAGTGTTTTTAGGAAAAACAAGCGAAAATACAGAAAATCCGAAACAAGGATAATCCGATCGATAGATTGAAGGGCACGTCACAACCAACGATCGATCAAATGCGCATTCGAGAAGAAAATTTTGGTTGTAAGATCGATCGATCGTTCGACCAACATTCGATCGATCGCAAACGCGACGTGGCCAACAATCGATCAAATGCGCAATCGAGGTGAGAAATAAGGCTGCAAGGTCGATCGATCGATCAGACATTTTCGATCGATCGATCGACCAATTTTACGCGATTTTGGTTTCGAAATTGAGCTTAAACCTATTTTCATTAAAAATAAACCAAAAAATCAAACCAAAATAAAAAACAAATACCCTAAAATCGATTTTAACTCCTCTTTTTCTCCTAATTCTTCATCCCCTTTTCACTTCTCAAAACCTCCACTAACATCCCCAATAAAACCTTCATAACTCCTTCAATTCTCCATATTTATCAACAATTTTTGGGCCAAAACAACTTGTTTTCTTCTGGAAAAATGGCTTTTTTATACCCGAATTATAACAATATATGGAGATCATACCTCAATTTTTATAGTGTGTCAATTCATACATTTATTCAACTTTAATTTCAAAAACATACATTAATTCATCAAAACCGTCTAAAATCCGTTTTTCTGTTTGTCGAGTAAAATTATTCGTTAATTATGTCTATTAGGCTGCGGGATTCTTGCGTATCGAACACATATTAATTATTTTTAATAAAAACCACTAAGAATTATTAAAATTCGGAAAATAAATTAAATAAATTTGACAATATATTAAAATAATATTTTTCGATATATTATTAATCTTTAAATTAACTAAGTTTACAATCAATTCCTAAGAATTTATTTTATTCATTCCTTACATAAAAATTAATGCATTACATAGATGGTTGACTAATTCATAAAAATTAATTCCTTTCATAGTGGATGTCAGTTTAAAAGTTCTAAAATTATTTACCATACGATATTTTTAAATATTTTTTCTTCAGTCTTTCTTTACAAATCATTTTTGATAATTAACTTTTAACTTCAAACGATAATTTAATTATTAACCCTTTCAAAAAGTGTATATTTGAAAAACAGAAAATGGTATATTTTGATAAAGTAGTGTTTAAAATATAGGTAGTTTTCAAAATTTAATTTAATTTTAATTATTAATATTTTCTAAGGAATTGATTGTAATAAATGTAAAGATTCATAATTTTTCTAAAAAAATATTGTTTTCCATATGCTTTTAATTATAATTAATTGATTTTCCTAATTTTCTGAATTTTTAACAATTTTTGTTGATTTTTATTAAAAATAATTAATATGTGTTTGATAGACAAGAGCCCGCGGGCCTGAAATTGACATAATTAACAGAGACTCGGCAAACGGAAAAACGGATTTTAGACGATTTTCATGAATTTATGTATTTTCTTGGAATTAAAGTTGAATACATGTATGAATTAACACACTATAAAAATTTAGGTATAATCTCCATATATTGTTATAATTCGGGTATAAAAAAGCCATTTTCTGTTTTCTTCTCACTTATCCGTTTCTAACATTGTTTTATAGATTCAAACAAAGGTAAGTCTTCAAAATATCACTCTTTCGAAACAAAAACCATAAAAATCTTTAGGATTTGAAAAAATAGAGTTTTAGAGAACATATAAACAATTAGGATGTTTATTTAGTCATGGCTTAGAGTGTTTACACCTGTGAATCCTCGAATTTTGGCTATAATTTAGGAATTTAGGTTTTTTAATTTTCACATATAAAAATAAAAAATTAGTTTAGATTTGCATACTACAAGAAAAATTAGATATAGCCACGATGTAGCCACAGAATAGTCGTGGCTAAATGGAAAAAGCCACATATTTGCCACGGAATGCTCCGAAATAAAAAATAAAATTTTTGTACCTAAACTATGGCTATTCGTGGCAAATTAGACACGAATTTGTCACGAAAAAATTTGTGGCCAAACTTTGCCACGAAATAGCTACGAAAATAGCCATTAACGGTTGCGACGAAAGAATTTGTGGCAAAATATAACCACGAAATGTTTTGGTGGCTAAACCGTGGTAAATTATAGTCGCGAAAATGTTTTTGTGGCTAAACAGTGGCAAATATTAGCCACGAATAATTTTTCGTGCATTTGAATATATTGTGTTTGATTATGCGCATATAGATAGGTGTTCATGCATTTGAATATATTGTGTTTGCTAGAATGTGTTCAATTGCTCTTTCATTAGCATATTTCATTATTTGCACATTAGGCAAAGTTTAATTCAGTAAGAAAAATAATGTAGCAATACTTATTTTGCGTGTTTTGTTGTTTTTGAAACTTTGCAGAACATGGGGAGAACAATTGACAATCCCGCAGGCTCTAAGAGAAACGTTACAAGGAAGACAACGACTTCGACTTCCCGAAAACAAACCAAGGACAAATGAGTGGTTATGGAACTCGTGCGAGTCCATGACCCCGATGTTAAACAGCAATGCATGCACCTTGGCCTTTACCGGAAGCAACACCGATTCTCACAAGTGTTGATCTTACCTTAAAGACGAAGGGAACCGATAAGGCATTCCTGAAACAAGAAGAGAAGATGCGTACTTCTTAGGAAAAGTATGACTCGTTTTTTTATAACGAGAATTTAGAGCGTGTGGATTTGCAACCAACCAAGTTCGTTTGCACAAGTACTTTAGCAAAATTAGGGATAGTTGAGGATGTACGCACATTTCTCAACAAGATCGTGCTTGGTCACATATCATTCACACATTATCATCTCTACCCCGAGGCAGCCCAACAGTTTTTGGCTTCATGCGTCATGAAGCATGTCGATCCCGCAATTCCTACTCCCCGTGAAGCCACTCTGACTTACTTCTTCATAGGAGTATATTACGAGGTACCAATTCCAGAACTTTGTGACATCTATGGCTTCAACAGAAACGCCTCCGAGATGGATTTTCTTGATCAGTTTCCGGATATGAGAAACCTTTTGCATCTCATCGTGACGAGGACGTTTTAGTCCAACGTTGTCAAGCAGTCACTTATCCGTTCTCCGGTAGTGCGTATGGTCATCAGTATACTCAGCCTCATCTTTCTCGGGAAGATAGAACCATGCGCGGTGCGGAGCTAGTAATACTTCATTACAGAGTTGGACATTTGTCCCAAGAGACTTACATGAGACAAGATTATCCATAGGAGCACAATGTCAACTCAGAGGCGAACATTCTCATTTATTTCGAAGACATCAGACATGTTAGGAAGTCTTCTTACTCTTATTTTCTTGTATCCGGGCATCATGATTTCGGATATGATTCCCAAGATAGATCTCATTGTCATGAGCTACCTCTCTAATATAGGCTTCTACATGAAGTGTTGGTATCGCTTCGTGGACAGGGATCGTTGGAGAAGTTTTATGAACCCTGTTTTATTAATCTTATTGAGTTTATGAAATATATTTCATCATCTCTCAATTGCTTAACCATGAATATGTCTGAATAATCAACCAGTTAGGTTTCAGGGTTTAAAGGAAATAAGGATTTGTTAGATTAAGGTTATAGATTAAGGAAAGATCTTAAGAGTTTTTCATCTAGGTTGTTAGTATTGCTTGAACTTGATTAGCTATCATAGTTCATGATCTTAGGTTGTTTAGGCGCAACGGAAATGGGTTTAGAAACTGGAATTAACCTAGGTGAGCAAAACGTACTTAACCAACCGAAAGTTGCAGTTAACACCGTTTGTGAACATATCAGACTTAGTTGAATTGCATGCTAGGATTTATTGAGAACAAACAGAAGTTTTAATTATCATAATTTGTAGTATAGGGATTAAATACTTCGGGATGAGATTTATCTATCTTAGTGATCTGAATTTAAGACAAACTTGTATCTTCTCACTTGACTAAGACAAACTTCTAATGAAAGGCAACGATACCTTTTATAACTGATTTTGTTGTTGCCTTCCAAAAATTGTAGTTTATGTCATTCAATATAACTCTTGAAATGTTCATCAAATACTGATAGATTTCAATCTTTTCTTTAGGATCTCACCAGTAAATATTACGGACAAGTGGCCGCTTTTTCAAAAATTCGATAATGAAACTAAAACAAAAACTCTAAGAAGGATTTTTTAACATTTTTTTATTAGATAATCTTTTTTGAAGACCTTTACAAGAATCTCTCAAACATATTATCTAATCTCTCACGTTTAAAGAATAAACACAATTCAAGAACCTTTCAAGACAAATCCCTTAGCCCCTTCAACATTTTAGCTTTCTTATAAGAAATCCCTTAAACTTAATAAGAAGATTTCTCTCTCTATTGTGCTTCTCATACAATGACTCAACACTCCTATTTATACATAATAGCGTCTAGGCATGACAAAAAACCCGAAATCCGAACCGAATCCAATCCAATATTTTTGGTTTCGAAACCGAACAGAAAAATTGTAAAATCCGAACGGATTCTCAATCTCCCCATCCAAATTATCCGATCCAAAAACTGAATGATATATCTAAAAATCCGAATTAAAACTTTTATATCCACATATATTAGTTATATTTGTATACAAAAATAGCCAAAATAATTTAAATATCCAATTAAATTAGTTGATTTCGTTCAAATTATATAATTTTGTGCAATATTTAAACAAATTAAATTAAAATTATATCAATTTTTAGTTTTTAATCCAAAACCAAACTGAATCCAATCCGAATCCGAAAATATCTTAAACAAAATATTTGAACTGAATCCGATCTGAATATTCATATAATCGGAACGGATAACGAATTCATGAATCTGAATTATCTGAATTTGAGTCGAATCCGATCCGAATATTCATATAATCCGAAAGGATAATCAATTCTTGCATCCGGATTTTCCAAATCCAAAAATATACGAACCGAATAAGATATGAAATCTGAAAGCCCACCCCTAATAGCGCCATTTCTATTTCCAACTGAATTAGAATTATTATCTTCTTTTTTCTACAAGAAAAGGAAGTTTCTTTTGTTTTCATTTCTTCTAAGAAAAGTAAACTCTTCAAGTTTTTCCATTATTTTCTTTAAAATTTTATGTCTTTTCAAAACTGCCTACATGTATATTCAATTTCTATTTTGTTAAAAGCCATTTTCCAGTTATTGTCATCATACATATCACTCTGTTTAGTTGTCTCATTTCTTGATCTAGTTTGACATGATACAATAAATCATCTGGTGCATCTTCTTTGTCATTCAATTTTCAAGTGTTTAATCTGCGTATATTTCAACTGATATATATAAATGCAAACTTTGAACCTTGTGTTGCTAAGCTTGCCATGTAGTCTTTGTTGAAGTCACTTGTGGAAACCCTAAAATCTACATAGCTTTTTGGTTAATATTCCACCTCCCAGTTTAAAAAATCTTGATGTTTTCTTTTGATAAGGATTTTGGCTAATACGGTTAGAGAACATGGGAACAAAAATGTGTTATATGTTATTGACGCTTAGGTAAACATTTTTGTATACTAGGAAATTTTGGGTTAAAATTTAAAACTCATAATTTCATTGGGTCGGAGATCAAACCATTTTACTCTTCGACTTTTGAATATGAATCCTTTTCTAACAAAAATTTAACTCATTAAACTTGTCTACATGTAAAACCTAAACCACTCATCCAATCCTTCACATGTTCATCAATATTAGGTTCACAAGCTTATGATTTTGAATGATACGAATCATAAGTACCGTGATTTTAATATGCTCATCACTACAGACGATTAAAGAATCAAGGAAAGAGTTTCTCGCCTCCGCACACACCAACTTTTCTTTATAAGATTTTGGTATCATCTATTATATTTTTATTATGATTTTATCATTACAATTCACGGTTATCCAGTTCGTCATTATTGATGCAAACCCTCCAGCACAATAAGAAGATTTAATAAGGCCTGCTACAGAAGTGAAACGCAGGCCCAATATTAAACCCACTACCAAGCAGCAACGGTCTTATCCTCCTCAGGAAGAAGACAAAACTCCAGCTGCTACAACGATCCGTACAACCTGCACACAAATCAACAGAATCGAGACAAAGAACTATTACGAAATTCTTGGATCCAACACTGACGCCAGAGGCAGCCAGATGTTAGAAGATTAAGGGTTCTAGGTCAAGTTAAGAACATTGTATTTCGAGTATAAAAGAGCAATCATGTAGTCATTAGTAAGTAGTGAAAATCATAATAAAACACATAGTTTTTAGCTAAATATCAAACACTTTCATGGTATCAGAGCCATGGATATTACAACCATAGAGCTCCATTCAAGTCCTAAACTAAATATTTCTAATTGTGTGACTATAAAGCTTACAGATCGAAACTATCTTCTCTGGAAAAATCAATTTGAAAGCTTTTTCTCTGGTAAAGGCTTGTTAGGACTCATCAATGGCTCCAAACCACCGCTGGTGACCACTCTAACGATTCCAGGTATCAACGGTTCCACATCAAATCATGATTTTCACCACTGGTTACGCTTAGACCAGGCCGTCAAGTCGTGGTTATTAGGCTCCTTTTCTGAAGATATCCTGTCTGTTGTGGGTGCTGCTACAACTTCTCAAGAGGTATGGTCATATCTGGCTAAACATTTCAACAGAATCTCGTCGTCAAGATTATTTGAGCTTCAGAGACGGCTACAAACCATCTCAAAAGGTGACAAATCTATGACAAAATATCTTAGAGATATAAAGAATGTTTGTGACTCACTCTTATCTATTGGGAGTCCTGTGAATAAAAAGATGAAGATTTTTGCAACCTTACATGGCTTAGGCAAAGATTATGAACCTATCAAAACTAGCATAGAGGGTTCCATGGATTTAGACCCTCCTCCTAATTTTGAAGATGTGATACCTAGGTTGACTAGTTTTGAGGATAGAGTTCAAGGATACATCAATGATAACACTGTATCTCCACACCTGGCATTCAATACTATGCGGACTGAAGAACCTGTCTCCCACTTCAATAACAGAGGCAGAGGAAATTCTTATAACAAAGGCGTCTATAACAGAAGTAGCTACAACAGAGGAAGCGGGTTTTACTCTACCAGAGGACGTGGTTTTCACAAACAGATCTCATCACTATCCAACTCAATGAGCTCTCCTGGTACAGACAACAGATCAACCTGTCAGGTTTGTGGCCGACCAGGTCATCATGCTCTGCGATGTTGGCATCGGTTCAACAATAGCTACCAACCTGAGGATCTACCTGCTGCTCTTACGGCCATGAGAATTAGTGACATCACTGTGCTACAAGACACGAGGGGTATCCTGATATTGGTGCTTCTGTACATATCACAAGCTCACACCACCACCTCCAACAAGCTCAACCTTACGCAGGAAACGATTCAGTAATGGTAGGAGATGGTAACTTTCTCCCTATAACTCACACATGCTTAGTAAACATACCATTTGTATCAGGTACACTTCCTCTAAAAGATGTACTAGTGTGTCCTAATTAAGATAGCTAAATCAATTTTATATGTGTCCAAACTTACAAAGGATTATCCGTGTTCTTTTGAATTTGATTGTGATGGTGTGCGTGTGAATGATAAGGAAACAAAGAAGGTGCTAGCCCTGGGAAGCAGTTGTGATGTTATGTATATGTTGGAGGATCCACACTTCAAGGTGTTTTATACTTCTAGACAAGTCTCAGCCAGTGATGATGTTTGGCACATAAGTTTAGGACATCCAAATCCACAAGTCCTCCAACATTTGGTTACAAGCAGAGCCATCTCAATCAATAAGAAAGTTCATAATTTTTGTGAAGCTTGTCAACTTGGCAAAAGTTCTAGACTACCATTTTCCCCTTCATGTTTTGTTGCAACTAGGCCCTTAGAGAAAATTCATTGTGATCTATGGGGACCTTCACCAATAATGTCAAACCAAGGTTTTCGATATTATGTTGTGTTTATTGATCATTACTCACGGTTCTGTTGGTTATACCCTTTGAAGGCAAAATCAGATTTTTATACAGTCTTTGACACGTTCCAAGCACTAGTTGAGAATCAATTGCAAACAAAGATTGGTGTGTTTCAGTGTGATGGAGGTGGTGAATTCACAAGCAACAAATTTATACATCATCTACAAAAGTGTGGAATCAAACAACATATTTCTTGCCCTCACACTCCACAACAGAATGGTCTGTCCGAAAGAAAACATAGGCATGTTACTGAACTGGGTTTATCTATGATGTTTCAAGCCAAAGTCCCTCAAAGATTCTGGGTTGAGGCTTTCTACACAGAATTTTTTTTGATCAATCTGCTACCTACCACATCTAATACCAGTCATCACAGTACTTATCAAAAATTGTTGAGAAAACAACCTGATTATCAATCATTGAGAGTCTTTGGATCAGCCTGCTTCCCAACACTGAGAGACTACTCTGCAACCAAACTGGATCCACGATCTCTCAAGTGTGTTTTCCTAGGTTATAATGAAAACTACAAAGGATACATATGCTACTTACCAACTAATGGAAGAGTCTACATTAGTAGGCATGTTATCTTTGATGAGAATAGCTTCCCTTTTTTAGATACTTACAAACAATTCAATACATGGAAGACTTCACCACTAATTTCAGTCTGGCAAAGAAGTATCTACAACTCAGCTCCATAATCAAAGAAGACAAACTCCAGAGAAGATTTGGATCCTATTCGGAGTCCTGTAATAACTCAACATGCACAGGACAAGACACCAATGTCTACTACAGAGGAGGTGATAAGTTCTGAGTGTACGACAGACTCTGATTTTGTTCCTATAGGCAACAACTTACTCACTTCCACTGTTAGGACAAACATGTCTGGTGATCCTTGCACTACACATGTACATAATAATCCTTTACCACCAATCATCAGTTTTGTTTCTCCAAGTGTTCTGGCTGGAAATGTCACCTCTGTACCATCACCTGTTCCACAAGTTTCATCTTCACATCCATCATATCCTGGTCATAAAATGATTAGTATATCACAAGTAGGCATTTTTAGACCAAATCCAAGATATATGCTCCACACACAGAGGATTTCTTACCCTCAACCAAGAACAGTCTCCGCAACTCTGAAACATGAAGGATGGACACAAGCCATGAATGAATAATATGGGAACTGTAAAGCAGCAAATACTCGGTATCTTGCCCAATATACCTCTGATATGCATGTGTTAGGCAATAAATGGATTTTTACACCTAAGCTGAATGAAGATGGCACATTAGAGAGACTAAAAGCCAGAATAGTTGCAAAAGGTTATGATCAATCAGAAGGTAGTGATTATCTTGAAACATATAGACCTGTTGTACAAACTGCAACTGTGAGAATCATCTTTCATGTTGCTACAATCATGCAATGGGATGTGAAGCAAATGGATGTCTGTCTCCATGGGGACTTGACTGAAACTGTCTACATGCATCAACCAGCAGGTTTTGTGGATGCATCAAAACCAGATCATGTGTGTCTCTTGCACAAAGCTCTTTATGGGCTTAAACAATCACCACGAGCATGGTTTGATAAATTCAACACATTTCTACTATAATATGAATTTATTTGCAACAAATCAGATCCATCACTGTTTGTCTACCAGAAAGACAAAGATGTGATCATGTTACTGTTGTATGTGGATGATAACTCAACTATTTTATCAAACCTATACAAGGAGTTGGATACTCAATTTAGAATGAAAAACCTTGGGAGACTTCACTATTTTCTAGGATTTCAAGCAAAGTTCACTGAAAAAGGCTTGTTCCTCTCTCAACAAAAGTATGCGGAGGATCTCTTAGCAGTTGCAGCTATGACAAACTGCACACCAGTTGCTACAACTTTGCCATTGCAGTTAAATCAGTTACCAGAGAATCTAGAACAATTCTCCAACCCAACTTATTTCAGGAGTTTAGCTGGTAAGCTTCAATACCTCACATTAACAAGACCAGACATACAATATGCAGTAAACTATGTGTGCCAGAAGATGCATGCTCCTTCAATGTCAGATTTTACGTTGTTGAAAAGAATCATCATATACATTAAAGGCACAACAACATTGGGAATATCTTTTGTTAAAGATACATATTGCACTCTACGGGCATATAGCGATAGTGACTTTGCAGGATGCGGCACTTCTCGCAGATCCACAGGAGGCTATTGCACGTTTTTATGCAGTAACATCATCTTCTGGTCATCAGCCAAGCAACCAACGGTCTCCGGAAGTAGTACATAAGCAGAGTATAGAGCTCTGTCTGAAGCGGCATCAGAAATCTAGTGGATAAGTAATGTCCTAAAAGATATTGGGATACCATTACATCGGACTCCTGAACTACTTGGTGATAACAAATTTTTGGTACAACTCTCTGCTAATCATTTCTATAATAAGAGAACAAAGCATTTTGAACTAGATTATCACTATGTGAGGGAAAAGATAGCTTTGGGATCCTTGATAGTAACTCATGTACCAGCTACACAACAACTAGCATATATGATGCAGAGAGATATTTGGAAGATTTACAAATATCTTTATTATTTACATTATTTGTTATGTATTATTTAGATGTTTTCCTATTCCTATTTAGAATATTTTAGGGTTTTATGATTTATTATAAATAGGTCAACTAGGCTTATTTTGTAATTCAGACTTTGATTGATTAATAAAGAGCTTTGGCTTTTGAGAGAAGAGATTCTATGAATCCTTGTTATTGATTTGATTAGATTCATCAATACAAGAAGACCGGTCTCAAACGATTCTTACGAATCCTTTGATTGAGCGAAGCAGGTCCCAAGTGAGGATTCTTTGGAATCCCTTGTTCGAGCTGGCAAGTCCCAAGTGTGGATTCTTGAATCTCTTGGTTGAGTTGTGTTTATCGTATCTTCCGCTACATCAGTTGGTATCATAGTCGTTCTCTTTGGTTTCTCAATCGAAGAACGATTATGGATGTCATGTTGTTCGGAAATATCTATCATATCATAGTCGTCTCCTTTCCGCATAAGAAGAAGACTATGAAATTCATATCGAAGACCAAAGTTAAGATTCGAGACGAATCTTCTCTTCGTCGGAGAGACTGATGCAGAGAGATATTTGGAAGATTTACAAATATCTTTATTATTTACATTATTTGTTATGTATTATTTAGATGTTTTCCTATTCCTATTTAGAATATTTTAGGGTTTTATGATTTATTATAAATAGGTCATATAGGCTTATTTTGTAATTCATACTTTGATTGATTAATAAAGAGTTTTGGCTTTTGAGAGAAGAGATTCTCCGAATCCTTGTTATTGATTTGATTAGATTCATCAATACAAGAAGACCGGTCTCAAAAGATCCTTACAGATATTTTGATTGAGCGAAGCAGATCCCAAGTGAGGATTCTTTGGAATCCCTTGGTCGAGCTGGCAGGTCCCCAGTGTGGATTCTTGAATCCCTTGGTTGAGCTGTGTTTATCGTATCTTTCGTTTCATCAAGATATCTTCACGAAGTCCTTACCAACTACTCCATTTCAAGATCTTAGGTTCAAACTTGGTGTTCATGCTTCATCTATTGTATTTTTATTATGATTTTATCATTACAATTCACGGTTATTCAGTTCGTCATTATTGATGCAAACCCTCCAGCACAACAAGAAGGTTTAATAAGGCCTACTACAAAAGTGAAACGCAAGGCCAATATTAAGCCCACGACCAAGCTGCAACGGTCTTATCATCCTCAGGAAGAAGACAAAACTCCAGCTGCTCCAACGATCCGTACAACCTGCACACAAATCAACAGAATCGAGACAAAGAACCGTTACGAAATTCTTGGATCCAACACTGACACCAGAGGCAGCCATATGTCAGAAGATTAAGGGTTCTAGGTCAAGTTAAGAACATTGTATTTCGAGTATAAAAGAGTAATCTTGTAATCATTAGTAAGTAGTGAAAATCATAATAAAACACAGAGTTTTTAGCTCAATATCAAACACTTTCAGTCATATCGTAGAAATATTGGTTCTACAATCTTTATTTTGTAACTAAAAATGAAAGTAAAAGTGAAAATGAAGATATGATGAAAATTTTGTAGATGAATATAACTAAAACTATATCATAAAATATCTAACATTTTCCACAAATCAAAATACACGTTAGTATGAACATACAATATATTTAAAATAAATAACACCGATCTAAAATAAGATAAAAAGAAGTTACAACTATTTTTAAATAGCATATTATATAGGTCTAATATTTTTGAGTAACTTACAAAGTATATATGCTATAGTTGTAATATAAATTAAATTAAAATTTAATATATACTATATAGATATATATACATATATGTATATATTTATAATCACTTACATATAATTCACAATAAATTAAAAACATAACCAACCCAATGCGCATACCTTTTTCTCATAGACACATCAAAATAGAAGAATCTTATATAATAAAATTGGATGTTTTTTGAACGAGCTCTAATATGTTGTCAAGTGTTCTATTTATCTTTTGACATGTGTCCTCTCTTTATTTTTTCAATAATGATCATGAAATATATAAATGAATTATTTTTGTATTAAACAATTTTTGATGATATTAAAACAATAATGAAAGTTTTGAAATTATTTGCTAATTTATACAACATTCAAATGAATAAACATACAAAAATAAAAGTAAAAACGAGAATATGATATAATTTAAAATTTTAAATCATAAGTTACCCATCCATTTTTATGATGGGTGTTTTTATAACCCATCCATTTGTCAACAAAATATCTTTTAAAAATTATCATTCAAAAAAAAAAATTGTAATCAATTTTATAACATAAGTGTGATGATAATAAATTCTCATTATGTCATTTAGTAACTCTCATATACCACTTTGTAACTCCTCTATGAGTGAGACTATATAATTAGCTGACTATATTTTCCTCCAGCAAATACAAATCATCGTTAAATCAAAAACATTATAGGAAAAAATAATGGTTGGATTCAAGATGCTACCTATTTTTTATTTACTACGATCATGATTTTATTATTAGTGTTTTTATACATAGGAGAAATCTTATATAATAAGACAAGATGTTTTGTAACTTTCATTGTGGTGGTGACAAGTGTTTAATTGTTTTTTTGACAAGTGTCTACATTTACTTAATTTTCAAACTAAAATTATTTTACTTCTTCTAAAAAAAATTGAATGTCAATTTGTTTCCTATGTATCTTTTAATTTAATACAAATTATCATCATAAGTTTCAATATTATCAATTTTAAATTTTATGAAGTATTTACAATCAATATATCATATTATCCACATAATTGAAATAAAATCTTAAATTAATGATATTTACCTATTTAAAAATTTAAGAATAACTGTCAAATTGTCTTATATATTTATTTTAATTTAATACAAATGATTCATATGACTTTCATATAATACTAATTTTAGATTTTATTTTGTTATTAAATACATTAATTCATGACATTCAAACATAATTATGAAAGTTGAATAGTTTTTAATACATAATTATTCCATTTTTCTATAATTTTTTTCTGAAAATAATTTGGTCAAATGATAATTATTTTTATAACATATGTGAATTACATATGTACATTCACATATGTAATTAATATATTAATATATAAGTTTTATATTTTATATAGAATTTTTAAATCATTATATCCTACTATCCTCATATTTTTGTAACCCATTATCATAATTATTATATTTATATGAGAAAATTAAATTATATAATACTAGCAAAAATCATAATTTTAAAAATTTGGTGATTAATCAATGTTGAAATTGATAAACAATAATCTACTTTTAAATCACATTGTTGTGGAAGATTATTGATCAAGTCAACAAAATATCTCCTAGATGTTATCATTCAACAAAATTAAATTAGAATTAATTTTGTAACATAATGGTGACAATTATGTGGAAAATAAATTTTCATCACTCCACTTTGTAACTCCCTTTAAAGTGTCACTATATAATGAAAATCATTGTTTCTTTCATAAAACATGTTTTAGAGAAACACACATTCATATACTTTAACATAAAAAAACAATCTCATAAAAACAATCTCTCATATTATATTCTTAGTACAACACGATTTCTATGTTTGGAAGGTTATGATCTCGGGTGTTTAGTGGTTGTGTCATGTGGTAATGAAAACTTTTGTTCATTGTTTGGAAGATTATTTGGTCTCCAAAGTGGTTATGTGTTGATTTGATCAACAATCTTCCACAACAAATGTGAGTCAAAAGAATAATTATATCATTCTAATGCATATCTTTTCCATACGATTTTAGTTTATTATCACTATCAAACTAATACTAGCTTTTAAAAAATATACAAAATTTGAGTTCAACAATATTTCGAACAAAAACATTTAAAATAGATATTAAACAAAATTAGAATCTCAAAAGACATATAGTAAATATACGATTTTTAGTAAAATTTTGTGTATATATGTAATATTACATGACAAAATAATATTTTTTATTACAAATTTAACTTATTGTTAACAATTTAATATTTAATTAGCCCGTGCAAAAGCACGGGTCACAACACTAGTATGAAATATGAAAGACTTGCATGATGAAATTGATGATCATATTGAAGATATATATGAAAAAATTGAAAATTTGGGTTATGGAGCTATTGCAAAATGTAAAATCCATTTTTTATGATAGGTTTTTTTATAATTTTCACCATAATTTTTGCGCTACACAATATTCATATATTTTAAATTTCATATATATTATTTCTTAAAAAACATCATGGACTTGAACTCACATATATCACAATTTTATTTATTTATTTGGAATTAATTATATTGAAAATCACTTTTTGTAACATTCTATATTGAAAATATCTTGCGCTTAATATTGTTAACAAAATATCTTTTAAAAATTATCATTCAAAAAAAATTAAATTGTAATTAATTTTATTTTATAAGATGGTGACAATTATGTTGAGAATAAATTCTCATTATGTCATTTAGTAGCTCCAATATAACACTTTGTAACTCCTTTATGAGTGAGACTATATAATTAGCATAATATTTTCCACTAGAAATTTGAAACCTTCGCAAATACAAATCATCGTTAAATCAAAAACATTATAGGAAAAAAATAATGGTTGGATTCAAGAGTCTACCTATTTTTTATTTACTACGATCATGATTCTATTTTTAGTGTTTTTACACATAGAAGAAACATGAAATATGAAAGACTTGCATAATGAAATTGATGATCATATTGAAGATATACATGAAGAAATTGAAATTTTGGGTTATGGAGCTATTGCAAAAGGTAAAATCCATGCATCTGGTCCTAAAAATCTAAAAGTATGTATCAAATTCTAGATAACCCATATAAGTATGGTTGTTTAAAAAATTAAAAGATTTTGTGGCGGACATGATATTTAATTATATCTTCATACTTAAAATTATATTGTTATTCTTATACCGAGTAAATCTTATATAATAAGATAGAAAGTTTTTTGACAAGCTCTATAATCTTGACATGTGTCTTCTTCTTTTATTAACATTTGTCATCTCTTCGAACAAGAATTATTTTATTATATTTATTTAATTGTTATATTTAATATGAAAGCATCATGTTTTATGTTATAATTTTTTTATAACTCTAAAACAATATTTTTTTAACAAACCATATATTTCTGATTTGATAAGTATCAATTTTTAATAAAACATAAATTTTGTTTATCAAATTATAACAACTTGACATGCTCGATTTAATTAATATTATATTTAAATAATTGTAATACTTAAATATATATCCATCATTTTTGTGATACACATATTTTTATAACTCTAACCCAATATTTATTTAACAATTCATATATGTATCTTTTTCATAAACACCATGAACTTAAACCCACATATATCATAATTTTCATATTTATTTGAAATTAATTATATTGAAAAACATGATGCACTTAAATATACATATATCGCCAAAAAAATTGTAAAGAATTAAGGGCTTGTTCGTTTTCTCATTGGAATGGTTCATCTGAATGTAGATGAAATTTGTCGTTCGTTTTTTGCTTAAAGTGAGCCACATCTAAATGGATCATGTCGATGAGTTTTCAAAATTTAGGCAAATTTTTTAAAATCATTTGTCTGAACCAAATTGAACCACTTAAATGGAAATGATTTATGCAATATAACAAATGACAAAACTACCCCCAACTAAACAAAAGAAATAAAAAAAGCCCTAAATCTATCGAACATCATAGTTTCATCTCTCACTCTCTCTGGAGATTCAGACGGTGGCTTCTCTCTCGCCAAGTGCGACGGCATTTTTCTCCGACGATTCTCACTTTCCCTCTCTCCGGCGAGTCGATCTTCTCTCCTCGACGATATTCATGTAAGCTTCTTTTATTTTCTTCTCTCTTTTGTTATGTCCATGAAGAACATATCTGAGTTTTGTTGAGAAAAAAGCAAATTTGAGTTTATCTCAAGCTTATAGTTATTAGGGTTTGTTCATCTCGAATTTAATAGCTGTTTTGGTTTACTGTGTGCGCTGAAATTATTGTGTGCTTGAATATTTGATTGTGTGGGCTTGAATATTGTGCTATGTTTTTGTATAATTGTCATAACACACGTCTGATTATATGTGATATTGTGTTATGATTTTGTTGCTATATGAGTTTCTAATATGGCAACATTAAAAAGCAAGGAACCCTTATAATTCATTTTTTGTGTTTTGTTTGAAGTATGAATTTTAAGATTGTGTGTTATGAGAGCTTAGTGTTGCTCTATTAAACATGTCTTGTTTTGGTGCAAGAACTCAGAATAGGACATTATTCTTTCAGAGAATTGTTGGCACAATGACATCCATACGTGGTACTGATGTGAGTATTCAAAAACAATTTGGATAATTTCTTTATTGAATGTTTTTCTGAAAGTTTGTATTGATCTTTTACAAAATTATTTGTTAATATCTTTAATTAAAAGTCTTGCGTGGAATGATGAACAAACCCGTATGAATTGAAGAAATGGATCAAAATTGTGACAACAACCATGAATCTTCATAACTTTATTCGAGATTCACCGCAAGAGGATTCTGATTTTGTACATTGGGAATGATGGAGACTATGTGTGATAGAATGATGGACATGTTCCACATACATACCAGCTGGTGATAGAATGATGGACATGTTCCATACATACCAGCTGGTGATAGAATGATAGAGACTATGCTGATTCTATCACTATGGAGATGGTAAGAGGAACTAGACTTGCATACTAATAGGTATGTGAACATTCAATTTTTTTTCTTTTTTAAGATCTTAATGTTTCCTTTTGGTCTTAGCTCACAAGAACAACACTTTCTTGTCTTCAAATTTCAGATAAAATTGAGTTCTCCAAGAGCAACTTTTTAGCTTCTAGTTCTGATTCAAAATTGCTCAAGTCTATGTTTTAGTTCTTGGCTAAAGTTTGTGTATTTTCCTAGTTCATGTTTTGTTTCGTATCTATGTTAAACTATGAAGTGTTTGTTATATTTTGGTTATAAACATTAGTTAAAATTTGTGTTTTTTCTCTGTTTCTGTGTGGAACATCAAGATTTGTCATGAATATTTAGGCTAAATTTTTTACGGTTTGTGTCGTAATCATTTATAAAGTTTATGTCTTTGTTTTCTTTTTATGTTTTATGTCATGAATATATGACTAAAATTATTTCAATAAAATAATCATTTATAAATGTTAAAATAATAATTCAAAAATAATTTAGTTGTAAATATGTTTTAGATCAAAAATTAAAATTTATATAGTTAAATTTAAGACTAAAATGTGATTATACTAAACTAAGGGTATTTTAGTAATTTTTAATTAAAAGCATGTAGATGAAAATAGAAATGGATATGTTTAAAATCAAACAAACAAAGATCCATTTAAATGAACTAGGTGAATGAACAAAAAAAAATGAAAACGAACATCATTTAAATGCATCATTGAGATAAACACTCGAATGAATTATTTGAATGTAAATGTCAAATGAGTAAACGAACATGCCCTAATTATATTGAAGATATCAAATCAACAAAATATCTCCTACATTTTTTCATTCAACAAAATTAAATTGTAATCAATTTTGTAACATAATGGTGACAATTATGTTGAGAATAAATTTTCATTACTCCACTTCATAACTCCAATGTAAATGAGACTTTTTTTTTCTTTCTCGATATTCTTTATTTCTACTCTGTTACAAATACGTTAGTTGTATCATAAATCCAAGTAGGAATAAAAGAACTAATAAATTGGAACTCCATATTCCTGCCACGTGCACTTCGTGCTAAAAGATCCGCTTTCGCATTATTTTCCCGTGCTGCATACCGAAGTGTGAACCCGGGGAAGAATGCTTGCAGTTCACGTAGCGATTCTAGCTCCGTCGAGAAAGTCGGCCATAGTTGAGGCGATGCTGCCATCCTCACTAGATCCGTGCAGTCCGTGTAGAACACCGTACATCGGTGTCTATAATTCTTTAAGCTTTCCATAGCAAAAAGAAGTCCAAATAGTTCTCTTTGGAGGGGAGATAAACTCCTTTTGTATCCCTTAAGAGACCCAAATATCCTATATTGTCGTCTTATAGATTTAACACCCATCCCACCCCACTGGTGATTTTTCCTTCCTTCCACGAACCATCCGTGTAACAGGATATTTCCGCGTTATCTTCTTGATTGCCCATTGTCATTGCCTGTGTTTCTGACCCTGTTCCCGGATGTTTCACTGAAATCAGCACTTACGCTTTCTCCCAAGTTTATGCTTCACCAGTAGCACACATCATTGCCTCCATTGGACTTATGTCGAAACCTCGAAAAAATTGATCATTTCTCGCTTTCCAGATATACCAAGCCACCCATGGATATGTCGGGACATTTTCCTGGCGATGGTTCCCTATCTAGAATAAGAAGTCCATATTCCTTCCCAATGAGTTTGTTGGGAACCAAATATTCCCCGCCGGATACCCAACCAACGCCCAAGTCTGGATAGCCTGAGGACACTCAAAGAGCATATGGTTGATCGATTCCTTCAATCCACAATGTGGGCATCCTACATGTCTGTAAACCAACATCTCGTTTACCGCCAACGTTCCTGACCGCACTTGCCACAAAAATGTTTTAGCTTGTTTGGCGCATGATTGTTCCTATAAGAGGATCTGAATCTCCTCGTCATTTCTGTTTAAGTGCAGAACCTGGTAACCTGATCTTACTGTATACATCCCTGATTTAATGTAGTGCCAGCAGGATCTATCCTCCATATATCCTCTAGAGGGAGCAATACACATGATTAGAGGGACATCCTCTGGGCTCACCATCTGTTCTAAAAGCGGGAAATTCCATTCATTATGTCCTGATACCCTTAGCTCTGAGACCCTCAGGTTTGGATAGTATAATGCTCATGGACCTAATGTCGGTCTCGGTTGACTATCGGGGATCCAATTATCCTGCCAGACAAGCGTCTGTTCACCAGATCCTATTATCCTTCTTGTCCCGAACTTCACTAGGTCTCTTGAAGACCAAATACTTCTCCACCCGTATGATGGTCTATATGGCTTTCTAGTCTCGAACGGGTGTTGATTCCTAAAATACCTTCCTTTAAGAACCCTTGCAGCCAGAGAGTTTGGGAATTGGTGTAGTCTCCACAATTGTTTTGCGAGACGAGCCTTATTAAAGTCCTCAAAAGATTTAAAGCATATCCCGCCCTTTTCCTTTGGGATGCACTTCTTTTTCCAAGTTAACCAATGAATTCCTCTGGAATTTTCGCTTCCTTTCCACCAGAAATTTGCCACAGCACTTGTCAACTGGTTACAAAGATTTTTAGGTAATAGAAAGCAAGACATAACATACGTTGGGATTGCCTGCGTCACAACCTTTATCATAGTTTCTTTCCCTCCTTTTGAAAGAAATTTTGCATTCCATCCATTTATATGCTGGTGGAGTTTGTCTCGTACATAAGCGAAAATTCGTTGCTTCGATCCCTGGAGTTGCTCCGGAATGCCCAGATACTTCCCCGTTCCCCTTCGTTAATGATCCCTAGCCTCGACTTTATATCATTATGTATACAACTATCCACATCTTTCCCAAAGGTTATTGCGGATTTGTCAAAATTTATACTTTGTCTGGATGCTCTCCCATAGAAGCTTAAGATTCTTAGTACCTCAGTACACTGGTGCAAGTCGGCTTTGCATAAAAATAGTTTATCGTCCGCAAACAATAAATGTGAAAACGGGGGCTTCTATACGCCACTTTAATACCAATTAAGGTGTGATTCACCTCTGCTCTCTGGAGCTGTGATATTAAGACTTCCGTGCAAAGGATAAATAAGTACGGTGACAATGGATTCCTTTGTCTTAACCTTCTCGAGGGTTGGATTCTCCCTTTTGGAGACCCATTTATGAGCATGTTGTAAGAGACCGAGTTAATGCATGTCATAATGTGATCCACCCAGGCTTCCGCAAAGCCCATCCTCCGAAGAAGAGTATATAAGAAAGGCCATTATATTCTATCGTAAGCCTTACTCATGTCTTGTGCTATCAGAATGTTATCAGTTATCGACCTTCCTGCCACGAAAGCAGATTGTGTCACCGAGATCAGCCCCGATAGCAATGGTTTTAATCGCTGACACATAACCTTTGAGATAATCTTATATCCCACATTGCAAAGACTAATTGGTCTAAACTCCTTCATTTCTTTGGGTCTTTCCGTTTTAGGAATTAAACAGATATTTACCTCATTGATTATACTGTCTAATTCCCCTGTGTCAAAGAAATGGCTCACCATATCTACAACATCATTCCCTACTATATGCCAGAATTTTTGGTAGAAAAGAGCAGTCATACCATCCGGTCCCGGGCTTTTTCCGGATTAATCGAGAAGACAACTTTCTTTACTTCCTCTGTCGTAATCTCACTCATAAGATTCGCATTCATTTCGTCTGATACCCCACATTTAATGTTAGTGAACACCTCATCAAGGAGGTCCAAATGTGTCGATCTCGCAAAAAGGTTTTGGAAATACTCCACCAACTTCTTTTCCACTTCCTTTTCGTTCTCCGTCCATAAACCGGACGATAACATAATGCCAGTAATCTTATTCCTTGTTCTTCTTGCCTTAGTAGACGCATGGAAAAAAATCGGTGTTTTTATCTTCTTCCTGGAGCCACATTATCCTACTTTTTTGTTTCCAAAATTGTTCCTCCTCATTCAAAGTTTCCCTTAACCTGTCTCTAATCAGTTCTAGTTGTTGGGTTGATACATTTTCATTTGTATAAGCCCGATCCAATTCCTCCTTCAAATTTTGGATTTTAATCCTAGAATTATTGTTAGTCTTCCGTCGCCACCTCGATATAGATGTTCTGCACGCCTTAATTCTATCCCCAATGTCATCGTAGTAGTCCACTCGATTTCGTCCATCGAGGATCACCGATTCTAGTTTCTCACTCGTGAGCCATCTTTTATCGAACCTGAAGGATTTCGCCACGGGTTGTCTTCTTATATCCATGGACGTCATTATTGGTATGTGGTAAGAGCCCATGAATCTGAGGTATTCAACCTGCGTATGGGTGAAGAGATCATACCAGTCCTTATTGCCCATTGATATGTCTAGGCGACACCGCACAAGTTTTTTCCTCATTCTTCCCCCCCCCCCCATGAGAAGAAAATTCCTTTATAGGGGAAATCAATCATTCCACAGGAATGCTTAAAAAGTCGGAAGTCTAAGAACGAATTATCGTGTCTCCTCCTCCCCCCTGACTTTTCGTTATGGTCCAAAATCTAATTGAAGTCCCCTGTCATAAGCCATGGGCCATTACGGGTCGTACTTATTCGTGTGATCCGTTCCCAGACATTTCTTCTTCTCATCACCACCGGCTCACCGTAGATGAATGAGATGAAAACTCTTTGCCCTTTAATTGTGGCACTTATGTCTATAATATTTATATCCGAATATAAAATAGTAACATTTAACTCAGCAAGTGCAAAAAGTGTTAAACCACCATTACGCCCACAAGGCTCAACTGTCTAAAGAAAATCATAGTCCAACATTATTTTAATATTATGAAGAAAAGATACATTATTTTTTGTTTCCATAAGAAAAAGTAAACTAGGAAAAAACTATCTTCGAAACTCCCTCAATCTCCGAACTGTCATATCATTCCCCAATCCCTGACAGTTCCAACTTATAATCATCCTTACTCATTCGCCGGTGGGACCCGACCCACTAGCGCTTCTTTTCCCTTTGTTCCTTTCCTTTTATTCGGCCCCTCCTTTGAACGATACGACTTTGCCACCGCCACATAGTCCTTCAAAGTTAGACGAGAGATTTTAATCATCTTGCCTTTCTTTGCCGACACATTAACAATCTTCTTAATAGCATGCAAAGCTTCATTAAACTTCTTAACCTTTTTACCTCGACTTTTTGGAGGGTCGATTGCAATTGGGACTTCAAAAATATCCTTGAGGGCGAGATAATCTCCTCAATACCCAACCGATTACCTTGTGTATCACGTCCCGTGCTTACAAAACCAGTTGTACCATTAGGGGCGGAGTACGGTCCCTCTCCTGTGAGCAAATATGTTTGTTTCTCTTTTTCTTCTTCCTCCACCGTTTCCTCGTACCAGCTCTTCGACAAAACAGCGGAGAAAGGGCCTACCAAACCTGATTTGGGCCCTTGATTAATGCATTTCGGCCCAAAGGGCCTAAAAAAGCCCACTTTCCCTGGCCCATTCTTCTCACCATTTTCTTTGTTTGTTCCTCCTCTCCGGTATGGAATCCGCCGGCTGGTTGAGTGACTGAGCCAAAGTCCACTCAGATTGGACTTCCTGTTCCGCATCTAACCCATTGGTCATCGCCGTGATTGTTCCCCCCGGAACCAAGTTCTCCTGCCATGTACCACTGCTTTCTCCGGTAAAGGTGGTCAGAGCCACGTTGTCAATCACCACTCCATTTTTCCCAACTTTCCCGAATGCTGTTTTGACCCAGTTTTTTGTCGAGAAGCGACCTTCCACCGCCAGTTGTTTCCCCCTTTTCTCACGAGCCTCCACCGCCGCGGTGAATTCTGGTAGGATTTGTCTTTGCAACGGTTGTCTCGGCGAATTTGCCCCCCGACCATGGTTCTGATTAAACAAGATTTTCTCTCTGTTCCGAAAATGTGGCACCTGATTCCTCTCCTCTCCCTGGTTCCGCTGTCGGCGATCCTTGTCGTCACGTCTATCCTCCCAATTTGGCCTCCTATTGAAGCCTCTATCTTGTTCAGGCATGACTACCCTCAACGGACACTCATTGTCATCATGTGTCATCACATGGCAAATACGGCAAAAGTCGTGTAGTTTCTCGTATTTCAGATTTACAGAGATAATTTGTTCGTCATACTCCAGTTTCATGGCAAAGTCTAAAGTTTTATGACTCGACATAGTTACCCTCACCTTGGTCTCGGCTAGTCACACCTCCTCCACATCACCTATGGACTCGCTGATGGCGTTCAACGTCTCAACAAGCCAGTATCGCAGTGTTAGCCCTTCAACCTTTATCCAAAAGGTGATGGAAGTAAGAGTCGCACCGTGAGTACTCAGTGTCCACCTCTCTATTAGATGCATACATTGGTCATAGTGGTAGGGGCATCCAGCTTCCACATAAGCTATGTCTTCTTCCTTTTCAAAACAGAATTGAAAGTTGCCATTACCCAGGTCAAAACCTTGTACCCTGCCTGCACACTCCCACACCGTTGGCATGAAGCTAATCAGCCCTTTAACCTTTCCTTCTTGCGCCTGCACATTGAGTACGCGGCCCACCATTGTCTTGGCATGTTGTCTCATATGGCCGCAACAGCCTCTTGTGGGAATTTCATCTTGATCCTCTTCATGCCATTAACCTTGGATGATATTGCTAGAGACGCCATGATGCTCTGAAATTTATCTTGAGGACAGATGGTTTTGGAGTTATGCAACGCAGCTAAACTGATCTTGTTTAAATAATACCCTAGCGACTCCATTGCCTGCTTAAATCTCGCCATCACCATCAAAGCAACGGATCTGATTCGCATATCAATTTTCCTTTGAATTAGGAAAGTTTCGTAGCAAGAAAAGGAAAGCTATATCACCCTCTTGAATATGATCAATTCCAAGCCTCCATCTGCTCCCCTAATCTTCCTTGATCTCCGCTGCAATTTGAAATTTTCGTTGGCATTGATACCAAAGCCAAAAAGATGATTCAAAGGTATGTAAATGTAAATCTTGATGCCGATCCTTCCGCAAGATCTTCCATCAACCATAATCACTGATCTTCCTCGATCTCGTTGTAGATCTGAATCTTCGATTATGTTTCAAAAACAACCGTTACTTTTCGCCAACACATGGCTCTACTAATGTAAATGGACTATATAAGAAAATTATTTTCTTCTCATTTTGATATATATTGAAACATAGGAACAAAACTAAAAAAAAAATATTTCTTCTCATGTTTTCTTCGAATTTTCTTTTATTTGTTTCTATTTTTTAATTTGTGCTCTCGAGAACAAAACACAAAAAGATTCAAATATTTCTGATTTTAGGTGCGTCAAAAAAGCGTTATACTATGGGGCGTTTCAAAAATTAAAAAAGGTTTAGTCTTCTTAAATATGTGTTCCTTTCTAATTCTCGGATTAGTATCATGCAAAAAAATAATTTAAATATTTTATTTTACGAATATTAATTAGTTCATGTGTTGTAAAAATTGCGTTAGTATAGTATTTTCTCTTTAAGTTTTTTGAAAAGTGTTTAGAGGTTAATAATCTTCTCTTTTGAAGGTTTTTATTGTTTCTTGAGATGTTAACTCATTCAATTTTGTCGGTAAAAATTTTGTTGTTTAAAGGTAGAAAAGTTTATGATGGTTCAAAGGTCGAAAAGCTTATGATTTTATGAAATGTTTAATATATTAAATTTTCCTATATTGTTAAATATAATAATCAATACTAATAACTTATACTTTTGCAAAGAATAATAATAATAAATATTTACATAATTATAATTTGCTAAGAATGTCTTTTATACACATGTTAGCTAAAAAGAGTTTTCCAAAACAAAAAAAAAATAAAAAATTAATGAAATTTTGAAAACATTTGAGTAATCAATTTAAAATAAATTACGTTTATCCATTAAAAGTCAGCTATTGTATGTACAACAATATACTTCTATTCACTACCCGGCGCAACGCGCGGGTCTTTTCCTAGTATTGTAATGATTAAAGAAAACATGTATCGGCACAAAATATAATTTGTTGATAAAATAAAGGGTGATTTACCAGAATGACGTCCAAACCGTATTTTATTACAAAAAAGACTCTAATCTTTTTTTTATTACTCAAATAAAGGGCATACCGAAACAGCCCTTGAATCCTTTGAGTTCAAAAATCGTAATTACGGACGTTAAGCATTAAGCATCGTTGTGGCAAACTTTCATAAAAAATTTTGAACGTTAAGCATCATTGTGGCAAACTTTCATAAAAAAATTTTGAACGGATAAGAATGGTGCGGCAGTTTATTGTAAAAAACATGTGGCCGACATTCCAAAATATATATGTCGCAATGTGACGACATATATTCAAATGCGCGACAGGTTTTGTAAGTAGTGACAGATTTTCATTTTACAGTAGATAGATTTGTTGTCGCTTGATGACAGATTTGACACGAACCGACACACTCTGACACAAATTCTGGTCTTTGTCGGGCACGTTATGAAAGTTTTTTGGACCTAATTTAAAAAAACTGCCATGGATTTTAAAACCTGCCACGGATTTTAAAACCTGCTCCAAATTTTGAAAAGTTGTGACATATTTTATTTTAAATGACAGTTTTACAGAGTTATGTAGTGACAGGTTTAGTTATGCCTTGGTAGCAGTTTATTGGCAGTGTCAGTTTTTTTTTCTCGACAACAGACTTTATAGACATCTTTTTAGTTACTAGAATGAAACATATATTTGAGTTATTATTCAAATAACATCCGCTTGACGACAGGTTTTCTGTGTCATTAATGAAAACAACAACTAACAACTAACCATAAATAATCTGATAAAAGCAAGTCAACAACCATTTTAATAATAATTTAGGGTTGTCACCCACCCACTATAAATATTCGATCTACATCGAGGTCCCAGCTCACATCTACAAAAAACGAAATGGAGATGAATCAATTTGTAGCCGTTTGTAGATAAAATCAGCTGAAGAAGAAGAACATAAAGAGGGACGAGACGAGACATTGATGGTACGAACACGAGCCATGGTTCTTTGGGTATTAAACGGAGAAGATAATTCCAACGAGCAATGCCTTGGTCTTTGAGAACTTCCACGGCTACGATCACATCTACAAAAAACGAAAAATGAAATGGAGATGAATACATTTGTAGCCGTTTGTGGTATTTGGAAGAACGATGGAAGAAAATGGAGATTTGAGGTAGATAGTGCAAAAGGCTGTAAATTCTTCGATGTTAATTCAGTTGGTCACTATGCCGATTTCTTAATGATTTTGGCTGAGGATTTTGGGGTCAATTTGGGTGAGGATGAAGTTCAGGTTTCTAATGCTCTACCCAAGAAGTTGCTTGGAAGTATGCCGAGAAACACTCCTCCCGTGAGAATTGGAAATTGTCGGGAATTACAAGGATACTTTTCGCAATTGAAATTGGAGCGGATTCAATTATGCGTAGAAATTATTAAGAAATGAAGCAATAACCAAACATGTGGCCCGTCAACTGATCCTTGCAGAAGCTCGGAAGAAGAAGTATTGTTGGAAGAGACTGAGGCGGCTGCTGTAGAAGAAGAAGAAGCATCGGGTGTTGAAGAAGAAGAAGATTGTGGTGCTATATTTGATTTTTGCGATGATTCAGACGGTGCGAACTCGAACGACGAAAACTTTGCGGATCTCGGAGAAGTTACATATGAGGAAGATGAACCCGTATTACCCAAAAAAAATAGAGGTGTAACGGATCTATCTTCTGTGAATTTGGAAAACAATTCCTTAAATTTAGTTGTTGGGAAAACTTTTGAATCGAAAGATTTGTTGGAAACGAGGTTGAAGACTTTATCTATTGTTAAGCAATTTGACTTCAACGTAGATCGATCGAATCCGACGCTTCTTATTGTACGTTGTTGGGTGAATGGCTGTAAATGGCGGTTACGAGCATCCCCGATAGGCGACTCAACACACTTTACAGTTCGAGTATTTTGTGGTGATCACACATGTTCTGTTACGGAACGTTCGCGACGTTGTAGACAAGCGACGCCAGAGATTCTTGGGAAAATTTATAAAGAGTTTGTTGGTAGTGTTTATAAAATTGTACTACCTTGTCATGTTGCGAATGCCTTAAACATGAGATTCGGTTTGAAGGTAATTTTGTGTTAACCTTGCAACACTAGATATGAAGATATGAACTAATAAGTATTTTGTTTATGTTGTAGATTGACTATTGGAAGGCTCATCGTGCACTTTCTTGTGCACGTACTTTGGTTACCGGTTCTCCGAAAAACGGTTATGAAGAACTGCCGAGTTACTTATATTTGATACGGAAAGCAAATCCGGGCTCTTTAACTCGTTTGGAAGTTGACGATGTGGGGAAATTCAAATACGTCTTTATTGCTTTTGCGGCTTGTATCAATGGTTTTCCGTACATGAGGAAAGTTGTGGTCGTTGATGGTAGGTATTTGAAAGGGAAATTTAAAGGGATGCTATTAACGGCTCTAGCACAAGATGGTAACTTTCATATTTTTCCTCTTGCTTTCGCTATTGTAGACACTCAAAATGACGATTCGTGGAAATGGTTTTTCCGTCAACTAAACCACGTTATTCCTGATGATGCATCTTTGGCTATCATATCGGATCGACATAAATTTATTGGTAATGCTAAAAGAGAGGTTTATCCGTTAGCCAATAGAGGAATTTGTACGTACCATCTATACAAAAATATTTTGGTGAAATTTAGAGGGAGGGAAGCATTTGGTTTGATTAAGAAAGCGGCAAATTGTTTTAGGCTAAGTGAATTTGAGACACTTTTTGGGATGGTTCAAGCATTAAATCCGGCTTTACATAACTATTTGGTGAGAGCTGATGTGCGTAAATGGGCACGTGTTCATTTCCCGGGAAACCGATACAACATGACAACATCCAACATTGTTGAATCTATGAATAATGTTTTAAATCGGTCAAGGAGTTTGCCAATTGTTGGTCTCCTAGAAGCTATCCGTGTGATGCTTACACGATGGTTTTGTAATAGAAGGAACGACGCGGCTGCACTTCACACACAGCTAACGCGCGGCGTAGAGAAGCTTATGATGGTACGTAATCAATTTTTAAAATGTATTTGTTATCCTTGTTTTATGAGTTAACTAATATGAAAGTTACATATTATAGAAACGTTTGCAAGAAACTCGGCACCTTACCGTGCAACTAATCGATAGTGAGCGCAGTGAGGTCTCAAATGGTGAGCACACCCATGTTGTCAATCTACATAGTAGATCATGTTCATGTCGCCGTTTTGACTTAGAGAAGTTATCGTGCATACATGCATTTGCAGCGGCATAGGCTTCTAAAGTTTCAAGAATTATGTTATGTAATTCTTATTTTTCTAGGATTTATTTAGCGAACGCCTACTCCACGGTGGTCATGCCACGAGTTTTCTCAATGGTCATACCTGAAGAAGTAAAAACACAAACATGTTTGCCACCGGATGTGCGACAACCTCCTAGAAGGCCAAAAAAATCTATAATGAAATTCGCATTAGAAAAGGAAATTGCAGAAAAACTTCCGAGGAAGGGTCACACGTGTTCTGAGTGCAACCAAACACGACACAACCGCACGACATGTCCTAATCCTACATGAATACATTCAAATTTGAAGTGTTTGAGAAGTTTTTATTGTGTCTTCTTTGTTTGTTTTTTTCGAATAACTATCGTGGTTTTATTGTATTTTGTGTAAGCTAAAATGTTGGATCTGTGTTACTTTCTTATTCTAATGTTATTGTTTGTTGGATTTGGTTAATGGTTTATACGCTTTAAAGGGTTTATTATTTGGGGTTATATGGTTTCGGGTTGTTTAATGTTTGCGGTTAAGCGGTTAAAGGGTTCGTGTACAAGCTTTTAGTGTATTCGGATAAAGGCTTTAGTATAAACTGTTTCATCATATAAATATGTCATGGTTTCAGCTGCAAGGCTAGGGTTATAGGGTTTGGGATCAGATGGTTATAGGGTTTGGGTTTACGGATAAAGGCATAGGGTTAGAGGGTTACATGGTTTGGTTTTACGGATAAAGGCATATGGTTATAGGGTTAGAGGGTTATATGGTTTAGAGGGTTACAGGGTTCGGTTATATGGTTTATGGTTTGGATTTCTTAGTGTATAAACTGTTTCAGCATATAAGTCTGTCATGGTTAGAGGGTTACAGGTTTTGGGTTTATGCAACACACAACAAAATTAAATCTGTAACTCTACAAAAAGTCAGCCACAAACTTTTTGCACATAAAGTCTTACATAGATTACAATACACTGCCGCAACATAACTTAAAATTAACAAAAAGTTTGTCATAGGTTATAATAACATGCCACCACAAGCAGTCTTCAAACAAAATACAAAACACATACATAGAACACAAACTAAACATGGTAGAAGATGATACATATTTAGAAGAACAAGTGAGTTCTCGTGACTGCCAATAGCACAAGAAGACCAACAATACCAACCATTACAAGTTTTTCTTGGTGGAGCTTATTACCTTCTCTTGCCTTGTTACTCGAGTTTTGAGGTCACATAGCTTGAAGTCTGCCAAAAGGAGCTCATCTTCAAGGCGACGAAAATCGTCTATCGGCTCGCGGACGGAAGGTAAAGAGGTCCTCTCACAGAACCTTGTCATTATATCGACATTGTATTGAATTTGATAACTCAAAGAGTCGATTTCTTGCATCATGGCCTCCTCCCACCATTTCCATATGTGATCATTACCGACCTACATAGACAACACACAAGAGATTCATATTTATAGATCTATGAGAATAGATCTATAAAACAGGTTGAGAAGGACATTACCTGGAACGATACACAGCCGTAGTAGCGCCGCCCTTTTTCATCACCTTCAAGCATTGTGCGTAGCTCCATATCTCTCCCACAAAAGCATTTCTTGGGAATTCCTGATTCTCCATCTGCTTGGCAACCTTCGATGTTGAAGCTTGCTTGTGATGAAGACGGTTGACTGTAGCTAAAAGTTCTTCCCATTAGATCTGCATAAAGGAGCAAGTTAAAGGTATTAGATTAGTGTTTAGAATGAGAAAAGAATGAGCAAGATGGCACCTTTTTGTGAACAAGAGAACTGTCGATAGAGGAGTAAAAAATAGTGAAAAAAGCAAGTTATATATATAGGCGGCGGCTATTAAAGTGTAAAAATTAGGTTAAATTTTTACAATATAGACATCATCTTTTATGAAAACATGTTGTCAATGTTAACAAGTATGCGTTAAAAAAACTGCCGTCACATACATAAAAAACTGCCGTCACATACGGTATTTTAGTCTCGCATTCATTGTTTATAACATACATACCCAAAAGTGAATGAAACATATAGAAAAAACAAAAAACTGTCAAGTTAAAATACAACATAGATAAAACTGCCACACAAAGAAAAAAACTACCACACAAACAAACCTCCAAAAAATTATAAAATGTCATTCAAAACAGCACATAGAGAACCCTCTGACATATTTTTCACAACCAAAATACATGACCACTAAGGCAAAAGTTCGGGCAAAGACGATGTCATAAGAGGCACATGATCGTCGAAATCTCCTCGAGGCAAAGGATTTGTACATGCGACTTGGGGACGCGGTTCCATGTCAAACAATTCAGCCGCTAACCTCCACCTAATGGCCATAATGTTTCTATCATCCAAGCCTTCAAAATAGCATCCAAGAGCAAGACACTCAAGGTATTTAATCGCAAAGACACCGCAATCGTCGGGGTTTCTGTTTTGTGGAACACTTGATAAACGAGATTTTACACTCGTTGTTTCGAATGCCTTATTGTAGTGTTTAAGGTGTCAATCCGAATCAGGAGCAACTAATATAATAAACCTTATGAGAAACTACACTCAGTTTAAGCGAATTAAAAAAATTGTTTTGATTTTGTAACCGATGGTGAATTTGCAAGAAAACAAAAGATTAATTTGACAAGTTTTTAAGATTAAATTTAAGGGAAAACAACTAGGTTGGGTATTTTGACGGATGATCAACTTTCAGATTTCTAAATGTCTTTTAACAAAGATAACTTTAAGGTTTTGAAAACGTTTGATTAGATCAATCCACTCCCGTGGTAATGATCCTTTTCCTATTAGTTAAACTAAAACAATGCCTTGGATGGTTTAAATTTTAGAAAACATTAAGTGCAATTCAATTCAACCACTAAACTTATTAACACAGATTCCTCGGTTAAGCTAGGTTTAGTTTTAGGATAATTGTTCAGGAACCCCACACTTTTCCCAAAGGTGAAGCTTCCTGGGTTCTATCAATTGAATGACCAATTCAATCAAAGCATTAAGAACATTACCCTAGATTAAAGTTTTATAAAGTTTAAGATCAAGACAATTACAATCCTAATGTTGATTCACCCTTTTTCCCCAACCTAATTGTCTAAGGGGGATTACTCACTAAACATTATGAATACCAAAACAATCAAGATTAAAAACAACATGAAAAGCAAAATAACAAGATTAAGGGAAAGAAGAACTCTGTTATTGAAATTAAGGAGTACAAGAATCTTGATGCAAAAACAAAATCCAAGCAAGCAATCCCAATCCCCAAAAAGCAAGAACAAACCAAGAACAAAAGTATCCTCCGATAACCAAAACAAAATCTGCTCAAAAACAATGTTTTGACCTAAAAATTCGTCTTGGGCCTTTGAAAAACGTCTTGGGCCTTTTCCTTTTCTTTATTTTACGCGCTCGATATCGACCAGATTCCGGTCGATACTCTTGGTCGATATCGACCAGTTTCTGGTCGATACTACTGATCGATATGAGTTTTGGCTCAATATCGACCATAATCTGGTCGATACAACTGGTCGATATTGGCTCCTTCTTCTCTTTTTCGCCTTTTCTTCGCGTCTCGACCACAACTAATCAGCAAAAGTCGCTGATAATGGTCGTTTCTCTACTTTAAACCCCTTTTCCTCGCCTTCTTGTCGCTTTAGCACTCCTGAACCTGAAAACGCATGAACAAACACAAATGCAACCTATATGATACTAAGTGCAACCTAAATGTGTTAGTTCTAATGCAAAAATCAAAGTAAAAACATGCTAAATATGCAATATATCAACTCCCCCAAACTTATCCTTTGCTTGTCCTCAAGCAAGAGAACTAACATCAAAGTTTAAAAGGGTATAGAGGCGGGGACCTCAGAACCAAAAGTAACGTGAAGAGTGTAGTGAACGAGTATCCTAAACATAGTATCCTATCGCAACCGAGCTAGTTCTACCTATTGCCATTCATCTCAAACTCCGTCTAAATCCGTTATTATTACCAAAAGCATGTGATCCACTTGTCTAGTCTAAGCATCTTTCACATTCAATTAAGCATAGTCAAAACATGAAACATGATCAAGAATTTCCAAGAGTTTTTCTATTTGTCTAGGTAAAAACGGGATTTCGAATCAAAAGAGGAGGCTAACACTCAGGCATGTGGTTAGTTGTAATGCGGTTTCTCTCGGGGAGTGAAAGGGTTAAACAAAACCGGGAAAGACAAGGAACAATACAAGTCCGGACATCCATCCCTATATAACTCTATCCACTAACCCATCGTCTTCTTCTAAACATTTAAACGCTTAAACATCGAGTTTCTTTTCTTTTCTTAACAACCTTAGGGGATTATTTTTGGCTAAGTTTTTTTTCTCTTTTTTTTTTTTTTTTTTTTTTTTTCTTTTTCGATTTCTTTTTTTTTTATTTTTTTTTTATTTTTTCTTAGTCATTCTTTTACTCCTAGGTGTTTTACATTTCTCGTGTTTATTTTCTTATTTTCAAAACTCAAAGACGTGTCTCTCCAACCCATTATCCCTTTCTAACATACTAGTCCAAGATAAACTAGCCAAATGGATGTCCTTTCTTGTTGCTCCCTATACTTTCAAGTTTTTGCGAAACCAAACAATCACTAAATGAAAATAAATCTCACAAGTGTTTGGGTTAAGGTTTAGGGGTGAGAGGGGAATCATCCTTAGAATGAGAATGACCGGATTGCGCTTAAAGTGTTTCGGTTTAGGAAGCCACAATCCGTAGAAATCACAAAGCCATAGAAATACTCTTAAAAACTCTCAATCATGCTAATTAGAAGTCAAGTTTAGGTTCAAATAATTTTTGAAGGATACCTAGAACTATCAAGCTTCATAACAACACTATTGGCTTTTTAAACATCAATGTTTAGGGTCGAGATTTCAAGATTTTCGGCGAATTCTAAGTCGTTTGAGGAAGACACTACACTTAAGATACCGTTCAAAACATTAGACGCGTCGCTTTATAAGGCTAAAATCATCATAGATCCCCTATGCATATGACCTAAATGAGATTAACTAATCCTACATGCATTTTTTGTGTTTTTGAGTTTTTTTTTTTTTTTTTTTTTTTATGCCAACTAATATGAAACTATATGACTACTCCCCCAAACTTAAATCACACAGTCTCTGTGTGAAGAAAGTATTTGGAGAAGATCCTATATGCAAAAACTAATGCAAAAGAAATATGCTTATGTACAACGGTTTCAGGAGTTACCTCAATAGTAGTGTCGCGAAGCGTCGAACTCCTCGTCGTCCGTCGAGAAGGTAGGAGACTCGTTATCTGACTCGGGACGAGGTGGTGAAGCGATGTAGCGTCGGGGTCTCCTCTCGGACCTGCGCGGCTCAACTTGGGTTCCCTCGGGTTCCCTCACATCGGATGGTGCGCTCCGACTCGTACTACAACTCGCACAATTAGCCACCTTGGCCAGCTTCTTCTTCAAGGACTTAACTTCCTTGACAAGTTTCCCGATGGTGCGATCCTGAAACATGTTCCAGCGCATCATGTTCTTCATCTCCACGTAAATATCCTGAAGTGGCCCTGATTTGCTCGGTATCGCCATCCTGCCTGGGCGGTATCGCTGGCTTCCGTAGGTTGTGTAGGAGAGGTTGGGTGATCGTACCTGAGGTGGTCTGATTGGTATCACGGGCTTGCGCGGTCCTCTGATAGGTGCAAGTGGCGCCTCGATCGCGTTGTGGAACTGGTTTGGCCGAAAATACACCGCGTCGCGGTACCGAAAAGACGTCCACCGCTCATTTGGCAAGAGGACCATGCGCTGATGAGAGTCGAGGTCGAATATGTACCCGTAGCTCCCATTGAGCTCACCATTAAGCCATGTCAGCTTGGCCATGTAGGGTACATCCATGAGCTTTGGTTCCTCGCACTTACCTCGCAACGAGATATGAGCCGCAAGTCGCAGGATTGGGGTGATCCATCCTCCAATGCTCAATGTTGGCTTCTTGACCCTGTGGGACCACGCCCAATGCTGCAAGCTAAGTAGACCTTTGAGGAAGATCTTCAAGATGCTTGGCCTTTGCTCCTCGCATCTCGGAAAGATATCGTCCCTGCCACTACCTCTCCGTATAATGGGGGCGAGTCCTTGTTGCAAGAATGCCATCTCATCCGCATGGACGCAACCCGTCTCGTGCCTAGGAAAGAAAGCATGTGAAAGAAGTTGGCGCACATACCGTGTAGCCGGATGTCGAATCTTTCTTGCCTTGGCTTTTCCCGGTATGAAATCTCCATCGGCAATCATCTCCCAGAGATATACGCTCTCACCCACCGCAGTTTCGAAGGTACTAGGACCCTCGCTCGAGAAACTGTATAGTTGCTCCAACCTCGCGAATGAAACGCGGTAAGTAGTCCCGTTGTTTCCCGCAGTTTCGAAGGTACTAGGACCCTCGCTCGAGAAATCATATGTGGTCTTCTTCGTAGTCCGCTCTACCCTCGCGATGGTACCTAATCCGGAGGGTGGCAAGGAATTGGCAAGTCTCTTCTTGGAAAGCCTCGAAACTCATACCAAGTGTGCTTGATATACCCATGTGATCCATGATCTCTTTGACTTCGTCGTAGATACCCAATTTCTTCAACGTCACCGGATCCGGGAAGGCGGAAGGGCAAAACTCTATTTCCATGAATGCGTAGAAGAGCTCTTTCGCGGTTGGTTCCACCTTATGGTCTCTCACAAAAGGTTCATCCTCAGGCCTTGGTGGAAAGGTGAAACCGCGAGGCCGTGGAGCTTCTTCTTCAACCTCATCATCCTTTTCCCACTCTTCTCCTTCTCCTAAATCCGTCGCGTGAGGGGCGTAGCTCTCCATATCTTGTCGTGCTCGGCTTGGTGGAGCTCTTTGGGGTTCATCCACGTGGTCTCTTATCACCGGACCTCCTCCTCGATGAATCCTCTTAACTCGAGGCTCCTCCGGGATAGCAATTCTCTTACCCTTGTCTTTGGAACTTGCCCTTGCTTTCAAATTCGTCTTTGGCCCCATTGAAGCTCTAAGGAGGTTTTTGGAGGATGCAAAAGCTTGTAGATCGAGGATGAAATTGGTATTACCTGAAAGAGGGGAAGAAAACAAAGAGATTGAGCCAAAAATCAAGAGATTTCGTTGAGTATCGAAGGAGAAATCGAAGTTTTAAAATCTGAAAAATCGCTCAAATTTTCGCACAAGAAGAAAGGGTAAAACGGCTGTAAGAAAAAGATGAGTTAATGAAGGAAGCCCTTGTTTTCCCTTTTTTAAATCGCGAATCTGGTCGATACAACTGGTCGATATCGACCAATTGATATCGACCTTGATTTGGTCGATATTAAATACATGTATCGGTTTGATCAAACCGATATTACTCCTCGATCCTCGATGCCTGGTTCAATATCGACCAGATGTGGTCGATACTACACGTCGATATGAGTTTGGCCTTCGGGTCTGCTCTGATATCGACCAGATTTGGTCGATACTACATCTCGATACATGTTTGGCTTTTGCGACTGACCTGATATCGACCAGTTCCGGTCGATACGAGTTTAGGCTCAATATCGACCAGAATCTGGTCGATACAACTGTCCGATACTGCCCGTTTTCACCATTTTCCGCTCTGTTTTTCCTGAAAACCACTAAGACAAAAGAAAACTAAAAGAATAAAAGTTGTAAAACGAAAATAAAACATGTATATACAAGGATAAACATGGGACTTCCTCCCAAGTGAGCTTGTTTATAGTCACATAGCTTGACTTTACCCGTTGTTCTAAGCGACGTTGGGATCCGAAAGAGACAATGAGTCTCCCTCGGTGACAGCTTCATTCGCGAGGTATGGCTTGAGTCTTTGACCGTTCACCACGAACTCCCCCCCGTGCTTGTTCCAGAGGACCACCACTCCGAGTGGTCTTACTTCTTTGACTTTGAATGGACCGGACCAACGGGATTTGAGCTTACCCGGAAAAATCTTCAACCTCGAGTTGAAAAGCAAAACCAAATCATCCACCTTGAATTCTTTCTTGATGATCTTTTTGTCGTGGAAGGCTTTGGTTCTTTCTTTGTAGATCCTCGAGCTCTCATAGGCGTGTTGCCTTATTTCATCCAATTCCTCGAGTTGAAACTCCCTCTTCTCTTTCGCGCTCTTAAGATCGAAGTTGAGAAGCTTGATTGCCCAGCTGGCTTTGTACTCGAGCTCTACCGGTAAATGGCATGCTTTCCCATACAACAAGTTGAAAGGTGTCGTTCCCAAGGGCGTCTTAAACGCGGTTCTATACGCCCAAAGCGCGTCGTCGAGCTTGACGGACCAATCCTTCCGCGTCACGCCAACCGTTTTCTCGAGGATGGCTTTGATTTGTCGGTTGGAAACCTCAACTTGGCCACTTGTTTGGGGATGATAAGGTGTTGCCACCTTGTGCTTAACACCGTACTTCTTGAGAAGACTCTCAAAGACCTTGTTGATGAAATGGGATCCACCGTCACTAATCACCACCTTAGGAACTCCGAATCTTGGGAAGATGATTGTCTTGAAGAGATTAACAACTACTTTCGAGTCGTTCGTTACACTCGCTACAGCCTCAACCCATTTGGACACATAGTCAACCGCCACAAGGATATACTTCTTTCCGTATGAGGATGGGAAAGGACCCATGAAGTCAATCCCCCAAACGTCGAAAATCTCAACTTCCATGATCGGGTTTTGTGGCATCTCGTTGCGCTTGCTTATGTTCCCCTTTTTTTGACAAGGATCACACCTTTGAACGAACTCGTGGGCATCCTTGAACATCGTAGGCCACCAAAACCCAGCTTGTAATACCTTAGAGACCGTCTTGAAACTAGCGAAGTGTCCCCCGTAAGCCGAACCGTGGCAATGCATAAGTATGCCATTTATCTCTTCATCCGCTACACATCTTCGGTATAAACCGTCTTTGCTCAAGGTGTAGAGATAAGGCTCGTCCCAATAAAACCGTTTCAAATCGTGAAAGAATTTCTTCTTTTGGTACCCCTCCAAGTGGTGCGGTTCTTCTCCCGCGGCCAAGTAGTTCACAATGTCCGCGTACCAAGGTTCTTTTTCTGCGGCAAAAAGCTCTTCAACCTCATGCTCTTGATCTCCCCGAGATTTCTTTAACATGATCGTCATTAGGTGTTCCTCGGGGAATGAATCATCAATGGGAAGGAGGTCGTCTACGCGCAATCGTGACAAGTGATCCGCGACTCCATTCTCGATGCCTTTCTTGTCTTTGATCTCCAAATCGAATTCTTGGAGTAACAAGATCCACCTCAACAATCTAGGCTTCGCATCCTTCTTTGCTAGCAAGTGTCTCAATGCCGCGTGGTCGGTGTAGACTATCACTTTTGAACCCACCAAGTAAGATCTAAACTTCTCGAAAGCGAACACGATGGCGAGAAGCTCTTTCTCCGTGGTAGCGTACTTGGTTTGAGCTTCGTCCATTGTCTTACTAGCGTAGTAGATGACATGGAGCTTCTTATCCTTCCTTTGGCCTAAAACCGCGCCGACGGCATAGTCACTAGCGTCACACATGATCTCAAAAGGAAGATCCCAATCCGGCGGCTGCCCAATAGGAGCGCTTATCAGCTCTTGCTTGATCTTGTGGAAGGCTTCGAGACACTCCTCATCAAACTGAAAAGCGATATCCTTGCATAGCAATCTCGAGAGTGGTCTAGCTATCTTCGAGAAGTCCTTGATGAACCTCCTGTAGAAACCCGCGTGACCGAGAAAGCTTCTTATACCCTTAACCGAATTCGGGGCTCCAAGGTTAGCCATTACATCGATCTTTGCTCTATCAACCTCAATACCCTTTTCGGAGATTCGATGACCCAAAACTATACCATCTTTCACCATGAAGTGGCACTTTTCCCAATTCAGAACCAAGTGGCATTCCTCGCACCTTTTAAGCACCCTGCAAAGATTAGACAAACAAGAGGCAAACGAAGAACCATATACAGAGAAATCATCCATAAAAACTTCCACAATGTTTTCAATCAAATCAGAGAATATGGACATCATGCATCGTTGGAATGTCGCGGGTGCATTACACAACCCGAAAGGCATTCTACGATATGCAAAGGTACCATAGGGACATGTGAAGGTTGTTTTCTCTTGGTCGTGGGGGTGGATGGGTATTTGGAAAAATCTGGAATACCCATCGAGGAAACAATAATATGGGTGGTTTGCTAATCTTTCAAGCATTTGGTCAATGAAGGGTAGGGGGAAATGGTCTTTTCGAGTCGCAGCGTTTAACTTACGGTAATCGATGCAAACTCTATGACCCGTGATTGTTCTCGTTGGGATTAATTCGTTCTTTTCGTTTTTAATCACGGTAATTCCACCCTTTTTCGGCACGACATGCACGGGAGAGATCCAATTGCTATCGGATATAGGGTAGATGATCCCCGCATCCAATAGCTTGATTATCTCTTTCTTGACCACTTCTTTCAAGTTAGGGTTCAGCCTACGTTGGTGTTCTATTGAGGACATAGATTCGTTTTCTAGATGCATACACAATGAGGGTGATATCCCTTTGATATCATCTAGAGAATAACCTATGGCCTTCCTAAATCTTTTAAGCTCATGAGTCAAGGTTTTCACTTCTTCATCGCTAAGCGAGGCATTGATAATTATCGGATAGGTGGAGTTAAGCCCCAAGAAAACGTACCTTAGCCCTTTAGGAAGAGGTTTGAGTTCTACCTTTGGCGCTTTGAGCTCGCTCCAATCGTCGTTATCGTCGCTAGGCTTACCATTGCTAGCGTTGTTCTCCATCATTATGGCTTTTGCGTCGCACGCAAGAACTTCGGGTAGGTCGAGAAAATCGGCCTCCTTGTCAACGGGGTGGGAGTCGATTCTCCTTTGCATTGCCATGACGTCGCTCCTAGCGCTTTGGCCTCCTTCTTCACGTGTTGTCAAGGCAAGATGGAGCTCATCTTCAGCTGCCAGCTCCTCCAAGTACTCGTCGGCGAGCTCATCCATCAAGTCGATGTAAAAGATTTGCCCGTCGATAGTTGGCTTCTTGATTGCATCATTGATGTCGTACCTTTGGACAAGGTCCTCTCCAAGGTGCAAATCGATTTTTCCCTTCTTTACATTGATGATGGCCCCGGCGGTGGCTAAGAATGGTCTACCTAGGATTAGAGGATCCTTGGGTTCTTCATCCATTGCCAAGACGATGAAATCCGTGGGGATGAACGCGTTTCCAAGCCTAACCGGGATGTCTTCTAACACTCCCGCGGGGATCCTTACGGACCTATCCGCAAGCACTAGGGAGATTCTTGTCGGCTTAAAGGACGAGAATCCAAGTCTTTGAGCAATAGACAACGGCATTAGACTAGCACTAGCTCCCAAATCGCACAAACACCCTTCAAAGACCAACGGACCAATGGCACATGGTATTGTGAAACTCCCGGATCACTTAGGTTCTTAGGGGAATTTCTCTCGGATGATAGCGCTACACTCGTGCGAAAGAATCACCGTATCGTCAAAGTCTTGGAACTTGTTCTTGATGGCATCTTTTAGGAACTTGCTATAGTGAGGAACAAGTTTGAAAGCGTCGATGAGGGGCATAGCAATTTGAACCTCTTTCATTTGCTTTTCGAATTGCGCTTTGTACTTCTCTAAAAGCTGCTTCTTAGCTCGTCCCGGAAAAGGAAGTTTGGGCGCGTAAGGAGACATTGCGTAGACCGGTTTTCCTTTGTTGGCGAGTTTCTCCTCAGTATCGACCAGATTTCTGGTCGATATTGGTGGTCGATATCGACCAGGTGTGGTCGATACTACAGGTCGATCCTGACCATCCGTATTTTCACCCTCGATATCGACCGGATTTGTGGTCGATACCACTGGTCGATCCTGATCATTCGGCTTTTTACCCTCGATATCGACCGGATTCTTGGTCGATATCACTGGTTGATATCGACCAGGTGTGGTCGATACCACAGTCGATATGGATCGTCCGTTTGTTTCCCTTCACCGAAATTTTCCTTTGCCTCGGTTTCGGGGTTTCCATCGCGAGTATCCGCGTTCTCTCGCTTCGTCGAATGGTCTACCCCCTCGTCCCGATTCGCATTGTCCTCGATGCGATCCCCGAAGGTAATTGTCTACCACTACGGAGGTGTAGAGCGTTGACATACTCTTTCGGATTAGCCTCTCGGTTTCCCGGTAGTTGACCCATTGGTCGCTTAGATGAGGAGGTGATTTGACCAACTTGGTTATCCAGAGCTTTCAAGTGCGAGCTCACTGATTCAAACTTGGCGTGTAGATCATTGTATGAGTTGTCTACCTTGGCGTGAATCTTCTTTTTGAAAGTGTTGAACTCCATGCTATGACGGGTTTGACCGTCGAGGATTTGTTTCAAGAGTTGGGTAGTTTGATCACCTTGGGGAGCTGGTGAAGAAACCACACCTTGAGCAGCGGGAGGATGGTTGTAACCCGGAGGGCGATTAAGTGGTGGTCTCGGTGCGTACCCTCCTTGGTTGTATTGAGGTTTACCTTGGTAACCTCCTTGTCCTGCTTGGGAATAGACTTGATCACTAGGGTTAGCGACGTTGTTGTTGCGGTAGGAAAGGTTTGGGTGTTGAGAGTAATTGTTGAAACGCCAACCGTTCTGATTCCCCATGTAGTTTATCTCCTCTTGATTTCCCTCGATTGGGGGCAACTGTTTTTCTCCACTTCCTACGAAGTTAATCCCCACTTGTTGAGACATGATCAGCTTGTCAAGCTTCTCATTCACCGCTTTTATCTCTCGCTTGAATTGCTCGTCATTACCAGAGCTACGGATGTTGCGATCGTAATCCTCGCCATAGTTGCTGTCACTCAGCGCGTAGTTCTCCACCAACTGCTGCCCATCCGCTTCCGTCTTCCCAAGAAAGTTTCCCTGGCTAGCTGAATCTAGAAGCATTTTGAACTTGGGTTTTAGGCCTCGGTAGAATGTGCTGAGCAAAATTTCTCCCGAGAACTCGTGGTGTGGACATCTCAGCGTATAGCCTTTGAATCTTTCCCAAGCTTCGCTGAATGTTTCTTGGTCCTTTTGGGCGAAAGCTGAGATCTCATTCCTAAGCTTTGATGTCCGAACCACGGAGAAGAACTTTGTTAAGAAAGCCTTCTTGCAAGCGTCCCAAGTTTGGATGGTGTCTTTGACAAGGTTCTTTTGCCATAGGTGTGCTTTGTCCCCTAATGAGAAAGGGAACAAGCGCAGCTTGAACATGTCCTCGTTGACACCGTTGATCTTCACCGTATCGCATAGCATATCGAATTGATGAAGGTGGTCAATCGGGTCCTCACTAGGCAAACCGTAGAACTTGTTGCCCGAGATCATGTTGATGAGACTAGACTTGATCTCGAAGTTGTTGTTGGCGATGGCCGGTGGCGCAATACCACTACGGTAAGTGACGTTAGAAGGCACGTCGTCGGTTCCAATGGTACGCGTCGCATTGTTTGCGTTGTTTGCGTCACCCATCTCTGAATCTGAGTCTGATGTTTCCGATTGAAACGAGTCGGAATTTTGATCGAGTCTTCTTTCTCTGGCGATGGCTCGTTCGCGAGCTTTGATATCCGCAAAGAAGAGTAGGTTGTCGCTTTGTCTGTGACTTCTTCTTTGCATACACCTGAGAGAACGAGAAACCACACAAAAGAGAAACGATTAGTAACAAGAAGTAAAACTTAATCCCAAGTGATTTCAAAGTTTTAATAATTAGTCGAGTTCCTGAATCGGCAACGGCGCCAATTTGATAAACGAGATTTTACACTCGTTGTTTCGAATGCCTTATTGTAGTGTTTAAGGTGTCAATCCGAATCAGGAGCAACTAATGTAATAAACCTTATGAGAAACTACACTCAGTTTAAGCGAATTAAAAGAATTGTTTTGATTTTGTAATCGATGGTGAATTTGCAAGAAAACAAAAGATTAATTTGACAAGTTTTTAAGATTAAATTTAAGGGAAAACAACTAGGTTGGGTATTTTGACGGATGATCAACTTTCAGATTTCTAAATGTCTTTTAACAAAGATAACTTTAAGGTTTTGAAAACGTTTGATTAGATCAATCCACTCTCGTGGTAATGATCCTTTTCCTATTAGTTAAACTAAAACAATGCCTTGGATGGTTTAAATTTTAGAAAACATTAAGTGCAATTCAATTCAACCACTAAACTTATTAACACAGATTCTTCGGTTAAGCTAGGTTTAGTTTTAGGATAATTGTTCAGGAACCCCACACTTTTCCCAAAGGTGAAGCTTCCTGGGTTCTATCAATTGAATGGCCAATTCAATCAAAGCATTAAGAACATTACCCTAGATTAAAGTTTTATAAAGTTTAAGATCAAGACAATTACAATCCTAATGTTGATTCACCCTTTTTCCCCAACCTAATTGTCTAAGGGGGATTACTCACTAAACATTATGAATACCAAAACAATCAAGATTAAAAACAACATGAAAAGCAAAATAACAAGATTAAGGGAAAGAAGAACTCTGTTATTGAAATTAAGGAGTACAAGAATCTTGATGCAAAAACAAAATCCAAGCAAGCAATCCCAATCCCCAAAAAGCAAGAACAAACCAAGAACAAAAGTATCCTCCGATAACCAAAACAAAGTCTGCTCAAAAACAATGTTTTGACCTAAAAATTCGTCTTGGGCCTTTGAAAAACGTCTTGGGCCTTTTCCTTTTCTTTATTTTACGCGCTCGATATCGACCAGATTCCGGTCGATACTCTTGGTCGATATCGACCAGTTTCTGGTCGATACTACTGATCGATATGAGTTTTGGCTCAATATCGACCAGAATCTAGTCGATACAACTGGTCGATATTGGCTCCTTCTTCTCTTTTTCGCCTTTTCTTCGCGTCTCGACCACAGCTAATCAGCAAAAGTCGCTGATAATGGTCGTTTCTCTACTTTAAACCCCTTTTCCTCGCCTTCTTGTCGCTTTAGCACTCCTGAACCTGAAAACGCATGAACAACACACAAATGCAACCTATATGATACTAAGTGCAACCTAAATGTGTTAGTTCTAATGCAAAAATCAAAGTAAAAACATGCTAAATATGCAATATATCAACACTCTTTAGTCGGACCACCTTAAATTGCTTGTTGCTTTTCTTCCGTAAATTTGGAGGTACAACCTCATTTAACATTGCCAGTATCATCCCCGTAAACACGCGGCAAGCTTCAAGGATATCTTTCTCTTCCGGCACAACACATAGAATACTATCATAGACGTGGATAGTACTCTTTTGTAAGTTGATATCAAGGGCAATCCAATGATCCCCATTCACATGAAGACAAGCATACAAGTGGTCAATGTCGACGAACCATTTCTTTCCCGATCGCATATCTCGAGGTCGGAGTCCATTGCATATATTCTTGTAAGCGTCTGTCATGGACAATTCATTCTTCACAAAGTTCTTGTAATCAGCCACCCACTGATTAACAAACCAATGACCCAAAAACTGAATCCGCGAAGAGCGAAACGGTGAAGGCGTTTTTAAACTCCGTTGATATAGCAAAGACATTGCTTCGCTCATTTGCTACAAAAGGTGAACATCCATTTTAGTTTGTAAGAAACCAAAAACCTGAAACACACCAAACACTAATGCTTACCGCACCACCCAACCAACCATAATCGTCCGTCCTCCATTCTTTTCTTGGAGCCACAATAATCCGATAAAATTCAGCGCGAGAATCGAAAGTGTTAAACGGTTCAATCCTATACGTTCACAATTATTAGTTCAATTTTTAACAAAAACTGGTAATCCTAATTATTGGTGCAAGTGATATAAATACTTACTCGTCAATCTTCAAAAATGCCTCCAAGTTATCAATTAACCTCTTGTCGGCCGGAGCAAAAGGATCATACGCTAAGGGAGATGGAGCAGGGCCGGAGATGACGAGCTTCATTGTTGAGTTGCCTACAAATGGTGATAATTGACTTTGCGCCATGTGGGGTCTACGCTTCAGTTTATCTTCGTTTACACCTTGAATGCCAATACTAGTTACCATGGCGTCTAAAGCTACACCTAATCGCTTGAACTTCTCTCGTTGTATAGGATCAGACCATGTTTCCTCTGAAACAGATGGCGTTTTATCACCTCTCCTTCCAGTCACGTCCACCATCTCATCAACAACATCAACCTTCTCCTTGTTAATACTCTTCTTTGTCACAACACACCTTATCCGCTCATTACCTTCTGCTACAACTTTAGTTGTTGTCGTCCAAGACTAAAAAAATAAAGATATTGTTAGTTTTTGTATAATTTAACACATTATTCTACAATAGATTGCTAAACTATTATCGTATTGGAATTGCCACAATCATCCTTCTCAGCATCCTTATTGAGTGCTGCATTCGCATCTTCGACACTTGCCTCTTGTTCATGACTTGTTTTCTTGCCTTTTAACTCGTTCACTTCTTCTTCCAAACTTTGAATCTTCTCTGGAAGTTCTTTTTCCAACGCATCATGTTTCCTTTGAACAACATCCACTTTCTCCATGCAGGCTTTGATCGTTGCATTCAACCCAAGTATCACCAATTCATTGTTGGAAGGCATCTCGGCATTTCCCTTTGCAGGAACCTACGCAAAAGCACAAAAACATAAAATGTCATATTTAAAAAACTGTGGTGTTTAAAAAATATTAAAAAAATTGTGGGTGACCTTTAAATAACTGTGGCAATTAAATTAACAACAACCCCATAAAAATAGCAACATCTTACCTCTTTAGTGGTCGTGGTTTTTTTCTGTTTATGTTGTCCTTCTCTTGGTCGTTATTAGACTTACACTTCTTAGGAATTTCATCCACAAAATCATCATCGCTATCTACCACCTTGGCCTTCCTCTTCTTAGGTTCTTTAGTCCTTTTTTCACGTACCACCTCGGCCTTCCTCTTTTTACTATCTTTTTCCCATTCTTTAATGGTTTTTTAATATCTTTTGGCTTCTTATCCCACCATTTAGAATCCAAAGTATTAGCCATAATATCTTTAATTAGGTGGTCTAAATCCGCATCTTCACCATCTCCACTCCATTTGGGATATATATATATATATATATATATATATTGGTAGGGTTTGACAATTAAATGGTGTACCCTTACCTAAAGAACCATAATAGTCACTTTATAAGTTCTTGTTATTAATTTACACATAATATTATGAACACATAAATCATTATAAATACTTTTCCATGATTTTCAACCTCTTCTTTGATCAATTTCAAATCATCTAACCGCTTTTGTGATCCAGCCCAACGGGGTATAGGAACAAGATTATCGCATCCTTCACGTCTAAAACCATATCTCTCACCAATACCAGGGACAAACTCAAATATCCAAATGAGAAGAGCATGTACACATCCTAACAACGTGTACGCTTGCTTTTCCTCATACTCTACAACTTTAATTGACCCAATCAAGCTTTCAAATCCAACTCTACCCCAAAGAAAACTCTTAAAAGATTCTACACAAAACACCTTCTTCGCCATTTCCAATGGAATCCTACTAGATGGAGATATGCCCAATATTCCAACAGATATAATACACAACCATCCGAGCATTCTCCTCTTCTCAAAACTCCAATTCCTATATTTTCCTAACGCCTTCAAAAGTTCATTATAACAAGGTCCCCAATGAGTTTCTACTGAAAGTTCTTTCCAAAACTCATGATGTTCGTTGTTCACCACTAGTCCATCATCAAGGTTTCCGCAATTTAGGCATGTTATCACCTCATACTCGTTCAACGAAAAACGGATAGGTTGACCATTTATCAATGACCAAATCTCGTAAGGCCTATTCACCGCCAACTGATTAGTTAGAAAATAATGAACTGTCTTCGCAGTCCAAGTATAATCTCCCTCCAATAGTTTACAGATCACGCCTACTGGAGAATTACTAATAGCCTCCCATGCATCAACGCCCACACTTTCTTTAATAATCGTCATATTTGACAACTATGATTCATGCTCCGATGTTGGCTTGGAGCTTTCCCAGGTGAAAACATCCTTGAAGGATACTTTCTTCCAGCTTTGCCAGAATCCATGATCTCCTACAAAGTTAAACAAAACATGTGAAAACCTGCTGCTACATATCAAAAAAACTGCTGAAACATCTAAAAAAATTATCACCATTAGCTTAGCATCATAAATACTGGAACATTTAAAAAAATGTAACTTTAAAACCTGCGGCTACATAACCTTTAACAGAACATAAAACTTTAACTTTAAAACATGCTGCTACATTTTAAAAACCTGCTTAAACATATCAAAATTGCCACCATTAACTTAGCAGTTTTTTTAGATGTTTCATAAATACCACTTAATATATATAGTTTAGGGTTTTATCAATAAAGTTTTGGACTTTTAACACAAAAGTTACAAGAATAACACTTCTATTACTTAATCCACAAATTATTTCTCAACAATAATTTGGTAAATCGATGAACTTTAGGAATCAAATACAAAAATACAGAGCATTGAAATAAACAACCAAATCCGATAAATCGATGAACTTTAGGAATCAAATACAAAAATACAGAGCATTGAAATAAACAACCAAATCCGAATCAAAGAGAGGAGGAAGCCGGAAAAGCCGAAATTGGAAGCCCGACAAACCAAATGAGGAAGCCGGAGAAGACAGTGAAGACGAACGAGGAACCACGGACCCATAAGAAGACGAAGTCGGTGACGGAGAAGAACCAGGCCAAAGACGGAGAAGAAGCAAGGCGGAGATGAAAACACGAGAGGGAATAAGGCGAACTTTAGGAGTAAGGCGAAGAACCGAGCATAATCATCGCCGGAGGGCAAAGTAACAAGTAGAAGGACAAATTGAGAGAAGGAGAAGGGGAAATTAGAGAAGAAGGGGAAATTATAAAAGAAGAATGGGAAAATCGAGAATGTCGAAATAGATCTAGGGTTTCGTTTTTTTTAGATTTGTGTTTTATTTATTTTTATCTTATTTTCTTATATTTTTATTTCATATTTTATTTTATATGTGGCAGTTTCGTAATACTTTGAGGGAAGTTTATCTATATGGTTTTTTGTCAACAAATAAGTGTCATTTTAGTCAATTTTTGTCTGTGAGCGTCATTCTAGTAATAAACTATAGTTATGGTGTCGTTCAGGTGATTAGTTCTAAAATAAAACGTTTACTACTCCTATAAAATTACAGGTAGGTTGTGAAATGATTATAGTGAATAGATGTATAAAGCAGAGTTGTAAAGAGGCATGTGATTCTATTATTAAGATACGCATCTTAACCGCCAGCTAAACACGCAGCTTCCATTTGAAAACATTTGACTTCTTATTTTTAATACTAGGATAGAGTTCGCCCGTTAGCGCATGAAAATTTGTCAATATTTTGCAATAATTTTATACAATTTTTACATCGATTCTGTGATAATTCGAAACTTGTGATTTGTTATTATAATAGGTATTCAGTCTGATATTATTATAAACTAGGAAGGAACCCGCGATACTGGCGGGTGTTTTATATTATTTGTTTTTGTTTTTTTGATGATTCAAATATTTTTTATTTTCACAATTTATATTATTAACTACCTATATAATGTTACATTAATTTTTATTTACTGAATTCTCTGTTTTTGATATATTTTCACTAATCTTAAATAATTTGTATATTCTTTAGTTTTTTTATTTTTTGTTAGTTTTGTATCACATGTTTTTTTCTTGTGTATTATGATACTATTTACTTATATTGATGTATATATTTGCTTATCTAAACGAGTGTTCTAATATGTCTTTTATATTATATATTTATTTAGTGTCTTAAATTGTGTATTTTTTATTTTTTCTTTATTTTGCTTTCATGTTTTCTAACTAATTTTTTAAATTTCGTATATTTTTATGAGGAATTCACAAAACTACACCCTTTTTTTCCTTCTTTTACGAAACTCTACCTAATTCAATTTTTTCACATATTTACACTCAAATTTTAAAAGTTTGATTTACCTTTTAAAAAGTTATCAAAATTAAAATCTTTTCATTTGGTTTCGCTAATTAGTTTTTAGGGTATAGTATAAAGGGGATAAGATTGTGTGGATAGGGCTTATTTGGATTTAATTTTTAGTGTTTAGGTGGAGTTTTGTGAAGTTATTTTGAAATGGTGTAATTTTGTAATTCTCCCTATTTTTATTTTATATGTTACTTATGTGATGTTTTTTTAGATATAGGGTTTTTAAAATAATTTATTTATTCAAAGCCCTATAATTTTTTTTTAAAAACATATATTTAAAAATAATTATGTACTAATAATTTTTATGCATTTGATATTGTAATATAATAATAATTTTAAATATTAAGTTGAAATTTAATATGTTTTATGAATTAGTAATTAAATTGTGACGTAAGTTTTTTAAAATTAATGAATTTAATAATAAATTAGTAATAAATTTGAAATGATGATGTGTCAAGCCATGGAAAACTCCCCCCATCTTTTATATATATGATTACTCATTTAATTATATTTTATCTTAACGTAAACCTATTGTCTCGATCTTGATATTTTAGTTTATTATAAAACTATATATATATATATATATATATATATCTCGATGTTTTCAATGTTCGCAATACGGTTATTTATATTTTCTGTGGAGATCTTAACATATCTTTTAAATTGCATCTTTATTTGTTTTATTTTTCTCTTTAATGTTATTGAAAAAAATATGTGTTATATTATATTATATGACAGTTTTATATTTCGGTGGATATTTCTTATTTTTTACATAACAATTGTACTAACATTTGGTTTTAAAATATTATTGATAACAATTTAATTATTATTTATACGTGTATATACGTGTTTTTAACAATATTAGTCTATTAAATATTACATTGAATGATTTTTTTGAGTTTTTTAATATTAAATGTATTTTATTTTAAAAATGTAATTCAATTATATTATCTTTATTATTTAAAATGATGAGATAGAAGCCTAACGTAAAACGTTATTGATCTATTATATGATAAACAAAAAATACACAAGTTTTTAATATGAATTTAAGAATCTTAAACGTTAATTATTTTGGTACAAGGAAAGTATATTTTATTATTTTTCATCAAAATTTAGGATTTACTTGCCATGTGGTCTAGGGAGAACCGACGATGATTGTATACATAAAACAATTAATGAATTATCGTGCTTTGTGGTTTGTACTCATGAATTTTTCTTACAATCATAATTAATATCAGTTTTCAAAAAAACGTTCTAGGCGGCGCTATGCTCTTATAAACCGCTTTGACTACTTTTTAATCCGCCTAGAATATTCTGATGTTATAAAAAATCACATAATATAATTTTATTATTTATAAATTATGATATTTAATATTTTATATTTATAAAATAAATATATCAACACTATAGAATAATAATAAAAATATGGGTAAATTTGTTATTTCGACCATTTTTTGAAAGTAATTCAAAAAATAGACCATACTACTATTCATAATTGTATATTGGACCATAGATCCACATTCGTACATTATTCATTCTTTTTTAATTACTATAATATGTATAGTTTTTATGTTATTTACGAATATGCCATTACCATATATTATTATTTTTAAATCAAACAAAATTATTATTTTATTATTATCTCTCACTATTTTATTATTATCTCTCACTATTTTATTATTATCTCTCACTATTTTATTATTATCTCTCATCTTTCTCATCTCTTATCTCTCTCATCTTTCTCATCTCTTATCTCTCTCATCTATTTCTCTCTCTCATCTCTCTCATTTATTGTTCATACATAAACAAAATCACATTTGTACTACGTCCATACATACAATATACATATTATGTACGGTTTTACGTTTATTGTACGGTTGTACGTTTTACGTGTATTGTGCAAAATGTACAGTACTACGTTCAATGTAGAGACTTTACGGTACTACGTCCATTGTACAAACTGTACGCTATTATATCCATTGTAACGACTGTACGATACTACATCCATTGTACAAACCGTACGCTATTATATCCATTGTAACGACTGTACGGTACTACGCCCATTGTACAGACTGTGTTATAATACGTCTATTGTACGTTAATATGTCCATTATATAAATTGTACAGACTGTATTGGAATACGTCTATTGTACAAATTGTACGTTAATATATCCATTATATAAATTGTACGACAATATGTCCATTGTATAGACTGTACATATGCATTCTATATTATATACGGTAGTACATGTTTATTAATGTACATTGTAACATATAAAAAGAGAAAAATAGAAAAAACCTATAAAGGTTTTTGAGAGAAAAACAAATAAAAAAGATAAAGAAAGAGGAAGAAAGAAGAAGATAAAAGAAAAAAAGAAAAATAAACTCATTATTATATATCTTTACTAAATTGTCACAATCACCATCAATCCACAAAAAATGTCAAAGCAATTAATGTTTAATTGACTTTTTCTTTCATGAGAGATGAGAAGAGAGGAAGAAAAATGAGAGAAAAAAATAATTAAAAACAAATGTATAATGGCATATATGCAAATTGTTCTCAACATATACCCATAATTGTAATTATTTATGTTCAGAAAATGGGCCCGCATGGACTTTACAGACTAATTACCTAATTGTGAATAGTTATTGGTCTAGTTTTTAAAAACTTTTAAAAAATGGTCCACTTACCTAAATATCTCTAAAAATATTTTAAAGATTTTATTATCTATAAGCTATAATATTTTGTAAACTCTATTATGTATATATAATATATTGTATGATTTTCTAAACGTTTAGGCTGCCTACAAATTCGCATAAGCTCCGACTAAGCGTTTTAGACACTAGGCTCTAGATAATTATATTGATTTAGAAAACGAATCTCCATCCTGGGATATGAAAATTGTTGTGGTCTGTTATCATGTGGACTGTTAAATTTTAAAGTCATAAGTTTTGAATTCTGTTAAACTAGCCTACGTGCCAGCAAAAAAAAACTAGCCTATGTAAGAGTCATAATTTATCATTTTATGACACCAAATGCAAATACTCAAGTGGACAATATTCAAGAATAGTACTAAATAAAGTTTCTTTTACAAAAGTTTGAATAGTTATCAGTAAAAAGTTTTTTTTTATCAAAAATACCACAATTTTTAAATTAGTTTAAAACTTCCAAAAATTAACCCTAAACCTTCAAAAATTAACCATAATAGAGTTTTTTTTATCAAAAATACCACGATTTTTGGAATATTTTATGTATGTGGAGAGACTTAAGAAAAGTGATTTGGCTACCTATTTCAACAAAGTGTTTTTACTTTTATGGTCACTTTTTCTGAGAAAACTCCACAATTGCAGAGGTCATGTAATGAAATCTCATGAGTCTCTCGGAATAACGGATTGCTCGTCGATCAAGAATGGGACCCATGGGTCGAGAGAGCCGCATGGGATGTCCACGAACGATGGTGGGTGAAGATTGCTACAAGTGGTATCAGAGCGAGTTACCACTCTAGTTTTGATCGTTACAATTGGTATCAACTGATCTTCTGGTGACCTGGTGCGCAACGAGGATGTTGCGACTTTGAGTGGGGTGAATTGTGAAAGCCTGTTTGTGGAGTATGAGATGTATGTGGATAGATTTAACAGAATTGATTTGGTTACCTATGTCACCAAAATGCACTTATTTTCCAGTCACTTGTCTGAGAGAACTCCACATGTAATCGTTATTGGACTAGAGCAATCTTGGGATGGTGGCCTTCCGGGAAATGATTCATGGAATCGTGCGAGTGAGGACAAATTTACGGGAAAAAGTCATGTTGCATGGTCAGTAAGAAAGTCTCCCAAAATAACAGACTGATCGTCGATTGAGAGTGGGACCCATGGGCCGAGAGAGCGAACATGGAGGGCTCACGAACGATGGCGGGTCAGGGTCGAACACAAATGAAATAATTTAAATTGTGAAAGTGTTAAAACTCGTTTTTTTATTTTTGTGGTATTTTGTAAACGAAAACTTTTTAGTATTATTATTGATATATAAAAATATCTTAATAATACTTTTGTTATGAAAATTTTTATAATGGTATTTTCAAAAAAACAATTAGTGGTATTTTAAAAAATTTCTCAAAACTCAATTGTGTTTCTATATCAAATTGCAAATTAATCCTTTTTTGTTAAAAATATTCTAAGGGGAACACATGTTTGAGAAATTCACAAAACTACCCAATTTCAAATTCTCGTTCATAAAATTATATCTAATTCCACTTTTTACTAAGTTTACACTTTACACCATTAGTTTTATTTATTTTCCGAATTAAATACCGTTTTCAGCTTTTGACTAATTCTTTTTTATTATAACATTTCAAATGTAACATTAGTTTCTATGAAAAATATGTTTCTAGCTATTTGAACATATAAGATGTTTGAAATATTTTTATTAGTTTTATTTATCAGTTTTTTTCTAGTACTTTTATGCATGTTTTATGAATTATTTTAAAGAGATAGTATAACACATTTGTTTTTGCAAGATGTTTTTGATCGGTGAATGTTTTTGATCGGTGAATGTTTTTGATCGGTGAATGTTTTTGATCGACAAATCGAAAGGATCTCGTATTTTAAGCGTAAACAAAGACATCGATTATTGATGTAGCATACATCGTAATCCTATTGCGTTTTGGTTTTCTTATTTCTTTTTCTTTTTGTTTAATCTTTTTTTATTTTGGGATAAGGACTACTTGGTCTAATCTCTCTCTTTTGTTTAGGGTTTTATTTTACCTATATGTAGTATCATCTCGGCTTTGTGAGAGATACAACTTTTTGATTATTGATTTATAAAACTAGAGCTTTGTGTTTAAACAACTCTTGAAACCTTATTTTCTGGGCATTCTTTGAGAATTCAACAGATTTAAGAATGTTTGGCTAACTGGTATTCTCATAATTCAACGTTATCTTTGCGTTATCGGTTACTACGGATACTTCCGCTCCGTCAGTTGGTATCAGAGCCTTAAACCTTCGTTTCTCATCGTTGTGTCGATCTTGTGATGGCTCCTCGACCGGGTAAAGAACCAGCCAATGACTGGGTTCAATTCCAATAATTCTTAGAAAACTTTCATGAAAATCTTCGAAGAACAATGGCCGATGCAATTCAGAGTGGAGTTCAGGCCGGAGTTCAAGCCGCTTTTGCAGCTAACGCGACAAACGTTGGCAACGCAGAACCACTTAATCGCCAAAACCCTCGCTACAATCCTCTGTTTGACGATGATGATGGCACTGATGGAGATAACCCATTCGGCAACAATATTCACAATCAGCGCCAGCAACTTAATCAATAACAAGCTTGTGCTCAACAACACATAAACGGTGATGATACTCGTTGGATTCGGGCATCAAAGTGGAACTACCCGAATTTCATGGAGGAGCTAAACCCGAGGACCTTCTTGATTGGTTCGTTTCAGTCGACGAATTCATTGAGTTCAAAGACGTACCAACCAATAAACAAGTCCCTCTTGTGGCTACTCGATTCCGCGCTCATGCCGCCTCTTGGTGGAATCAACTCAAAATTTCTCGTACTCGCCGGGGAAAAGAAAAGATTAGCTCGTGGGACAAGCTCAAGAAGCACTTGCGGAAAACCTTTATTCTGTATAACTTTGAACGCTTGTTATTTCAAAAATTTCATAATATCCGTCAGGGTAAACGTTATGTGGAAGACTACTCGACTGAATTTTATCAGATGATGACACGAGTAGATATTCACGACTCAGAGGATCAATTGGTGGCTCGGTTCATCGTAGGACTACGACCTCAACTACAAACGATGTTGCACCAATTTGATCCGTGCTCGGTTTCAGAAGCACGTCAACGAGCCCTATTGGTTGAGCAACAATCTCGTTTTACTACTAATCAATGGTCCGACGCCAAACGAAACTCAACAACTACCACCGACGACATCAACACTCTTGACACAGCAACAGGAACACAAACAACGACTCGTTCTACTACACCTGCTCCGGTCGCAGAGGGACGACCATCTCGCCCCAACACCTTACGTTGCTTTTCTTACGGAGAGGGAGGTCACATCCAAACTACTTTTCCAACACATGGTCGACGGGGTTTGCTTACTAAGGAGAAAGAGCTTACCGATGTAAGAACTACTTGGTTTTCTTATTTCCTTTTCTTTTTGTTTAATCCTTTTTATTTTGGGATAAGGACTACTTGGTCTGATCTCTCTCTTTTGTTTAGGGTTTTATTTTACCTATATAGTATCATCTCGGCTTTGTGAGAGATACAACTTTTTGATTATTGATTTATAAAACTAGAGCTTTGTGTTTAAACAACTCTTGAAACCTTATTTTCTGGACATTCTTTGAGAATTCAACAAATTTAAGAAGGCTTGGTTAACGGGTATTCTCATAATTCAATGTTATCTTTGCGTTATCGGTTACTACGGATACTTCCGCTCCGTCAATTATGGAGCTCTTCTAGGCGTGGTTTATGAAGATTTTGGGTTAGATCCACAAAATGTTGAGGTAAAATTGAGTTATATGTTGGCTAAGGAGTATTTAATCAAATTACGTCAAGATACACCATCGGTATTTGTTGCTAAACAAGGCAAGTAAGTACGTTTTTAAAACAGTTGAAAAACAATACGGTTCGATTATGTGTTGAGGTGGGAAAAAATAGGAAACAGAGAGATTGAAGAAGAAAATGTTTTTCCAAAACCGACGAAACGCGATGGTGAAACTTCTCGTAAAGGAAAAGGTTTAGGTGAAGATGAAAATGTTCAAAACAATGAAAAAGAAGAAGACGACGACGAATTGAGATTTGATTATTGTGATGATACGGATGGTGTAAGCTCGGATGATGACGAAAATAGAACACATAAAGATTTAGGGGAAGAAGATGATAGTGTAAATCTACCATCAAATAAAAAAGCAACACATAATTATGAAATTTTGAAGTTAGAAGGGAGTTCATTCCAATTGGCGGTGGGCCAAATTTATGCATCAAAAGAGATTCTTGAGACCAGACTTAAAATGATATCGGTTATTAACAAATTTGACTTTGATGTTGTGAGTTCGACAAAAAAATTATTGGTGGTTAGATGTTGGGTGCATGAATGTACTTGGAAAGTTCGTGCAACAACAATTGGGTTGAACACGAGTTTTCATATAAAGACTTATGATGGTACGCACTCGTGTTCTGTGATTGTGCGTTCAAGTCGTTGTCGACAAGCTACGCCTGAAATACTTGGACAGTTATACAAAGAGTTTGTAGGTGGCGTTGGTCCTACAGTGTTGCCCGCCCATGTTGCCGATCCTTTGAATAAACGTTATGCAATCAAGGTATGTTTAAGTTATTCTAGCAATGTTAAATATGTTATGGTAGTTTTATAATCTAGTATTATGGTAGATTTATAATCTAGTATTATGGTAGATTTATAATCTAGTATTATGGTAGATTTATAATCCAGGTTGAATATATGTGTAGATTGAGTACTGGAAAACACATTGTACATTAAAGATTACGCGTTTACTAACAACTGGAAGCTCAGAAAGTGGGTACGAAGATCTACCGTCTTACTTGTATATGATTAGGAGAGCCAATCCGGGTACAATTATTAAGGTTCTTGTTGACGAAGATGATAGATTCAAGTTTTGCTTCATTGGTTTTGGTGCAAGCATTCATGGCTTTAAATATATGAGAAAAGTTGTCGTTGTCGTCGGAACACATTTGCAAGGAAAATACAAAGGTACACTTCTTACGGCTTCAACACAAGATGGAAATTTCAATATATTTCCTATAGCTTTTGGTGTGGTTGATACCGAGAACAATGAGTCGTGTGAGTGGTTTTTCAGACAACTACAATGTTTTATCCCCGATGATGAAGACCTTGCCATTATTTCTGATAAGCATAGATCAATTCCTAATGCCATAGGAACGGTTTATCCGCTTGCTAGTTGTGGTATATGCACATACCATTTGAAGAAAAATATTTTTTTCTGGTGGTTCCTATTAATCTCTTAAAAGCGATCCTCCCCCAAGGATACCTCTCGTAAGCATCCAAATCTAAAACCCTCGTCGCACACGACAACGATATCCGACTGTTTCGGTGAATACCAAATATAGCAATCGACAAGACATACAACAATCCTATCATCTTCCTTTTTCATAAGACCAAGTCCTACATCGACTCAACACACTTGCCAACTCATTCCATGATGGCCCTTCGCATGTTTTCACATTCATCTCCTTCCAAAAGGCTTCTAGGCGACATAATTAACATCAAAATTATCTTCTTTATCAAACGGATCACAATTCAATCGGGTGATCTCCGCAAACTCGTATAGAGAAAACCAAATCGGACGATTATCGATGAGCGACCATAACTCATTGCACATTTCAATAGCCAACTGTTGTGAAAGGATAATATGAACCGTCTTTGCAGCCGATACGAAACTACTATCCGCAAGCTTCAAAATTACTCCAACTTGAGACGTGTTCATGATATCATTATACACGTCTTCACCCACTCCATCAACCATATTGGTAAAATCAGTCAACTTGGAATGAGAGTTGATACTCTTTTTGTAATGGAGATTTCCCAAGGGGATACAATCTCAGTGGATAAGGTCTCGTTGAACTATCATAAGCCATATCTACAACAATTAAACACAAATACAAGTTAACAAAAAAGTCTACCACAATTAGTTATGAGCAAAATAAAGTTGACATATATGTCTACCACAACTAGTTATGCACAAAATAAAATTACCAAAACAAGTCTATCACAAACAAGTTAGAAACAAATAAAGTTGACACACAAGTCTACCACAACTAGTTACACCCAAAATAAATTAAACAATCAACTTTACCATAACTATTTATGCACAGAATAATGTTAGAAACAAAATAAAGTTGACATATAAGTCTACCACAACTAGGCACAAAATAAAGTCACTAAAAACAAGTCTATGACAACAAGTTATGCACAAAATAAAATTACCAAGACAAGTCTACCACAACAAATTAGAAACAAATAAAGTTCAGAGACAAGTCTACCACAACTAGTTACGCACAACTAAAGTTACTAAAAAAGTCTACCACAACATCTTAGAAACAAATAAAGTTGACAGATAAGTCTACCACAACAAGTTACGCACAAATAAAGTTACCAAAAACAAAGTCTGTATCAACAAGTTTTGCACAAAATAAAGTTACCAAGACAAGTCTACCACAAAAAATTAGAAAAAAATAAAGGTGACAGATAAGTCTACCACAACTAGTTAGCACGATTAAAGTTACCAAAACAAGTCTACCACAACTATTTATGCACAAAATACTAGTTACCACAAGAAGTCTACCACAACAAGTTAAAGCAAACTAATCAAATAAAAGATAACAAAACAAACCTACCACATGAATATAGAAATCTAGAAAGAAAATCAACAAATCAACTATTACAATAACGAAATAATCAATTAAAACTCACTAAACCGCGATAAGACGATGAAGAACACACGAAAAAACTAATCAAGAACACTAAATTGCAACAAAATTTTTAAAACCCTAAAAACTATGAAATCTCTTAAAATCAAGCGAAAACAATACAGAACCATTCTTGGTTCAAACAACATATAAATAGTGAGATTAATCATAAAAATTCAAGCTTCTGTAATAAAAAAAAAAAAAAAAAATTAAACCTTCACCTCGCCGTTGGTTTTCGTCGTCGTTCTTGTCGTCGTCACGTTCTCCGTCACGAACCGTGTCAAGCTTTTCGCCGTCGTCCATATCAAGTTCAGATCTGAAAAAAACAATATAAAAGGAAGAATAAAAGCTTTGTTTGTGAAGAAAAGAGAACTAGAGAAAGAAGAAAGGGAACGAGAGAGAAGAAAGTGAACTAGAGAGAGAGAAAAGAAAGATTTTTTTTCCTTCATTTTTTCCTTTATTTATTTTTTTCAGTTTTTTTTCTTTTTTTATTTAGTTTTTTCTAAATTAAAACAAAAAGAATTGATATTTTCGAAATTAAAAGGAAAACTTGGGTTTAATTATCATTTGACAATTTTCTAAAACTAGTATAATAAACTCCTCCTACTTAGAGACTTGTTAAATAATTACTATACTTTTTCTAAGACTAGTATAATAATTATTTTTATTTTCAAACGGAGACTATAATACGTAGACATGTCAAAATGGGTCAAATTATTTGGTTTGATTCAAACCAAACCAAACCATTAACCAATAAAACCATTAATTTGAATCTTATTGAGTTAATGGTTTTAATGGTTAATGAGTTTAATGGATTGGGTTGAATTGGTTTTAGGTAGATTGAGTTAGTGGTTTATCCAAACCAAACCATAAACATTATTACTTTTCTAAAAATTAGTAAATCAAACAATGTAATAGAGAATTATGATGCAAAATTTGAATATCAAAATCATGTTTTCTCATCAAAAACACAAAATCACTTTATATGTTTAATCATCGCAAACGATCCGCTACTTCGCAAACGATCCGCGACTTCGCAAACGATCCGCGATTTCGCAAACGATTCGCGACTTCGCAAACGATCCGCGACTTCGCAAACGATGCGCGATTTCGCAAACGATCCGCGACTTCGCTAACGATGCGCGATTTCGCAAACGATCCGCGACTTCGCAAACGATCCGCGATTTCGCAAACGATCCGCGACTTCAACGATCCGCGACTTCGCAAACGATCCGCGACTTCGCAAACGATGCGCGATTTCGCAAACGATCCGCGACTTCGCAAACGATGCGCGACTTCGCAAACGATGCGCGACTTCACAAACAATCCGCGACTTCGCAAAAGATCCGCGATTTCGCAAAAGATCCGCGACTTCGCAAAAGATCCGCGATTTCGCAATGGATTCATGAATAAAACCAAATTATATCCAAATACAAAATAGAGAAACTTATTTGAACTAATGTTTGATTTTGATTTAATGGGTCAACTCATTTGACCCTTTAACCCATTAATTTAAATGATTTATGAGTTGACCCAAACCATTTAGTTAATGGGTATGGTTTACCCATTACCCATTTACTATTGAGTCCAAATGAGTTTGGTTTGGTTTGAATTGGTTTATCCATCTTGACACCACTAATAATACCTATGTTATTAGTCAACATCATCTATAATACAATGATGGATTATACATATATTGCTACGATGACATGTATTAAAAGCCATGGGACAAACCTAAACACATCTCGCAACCTCCTTTTTAATATCTCACATTATAATTAATTCTCACATTTTGAGACAAATGATAAATACATCATTTTCGCCACCAACTATACCAAAAGAAATGGGAAAATGGTGATAGTTTGAATCTTGAACAGTTGCAACAATCAGACATCATTTGGGTAACATCTTAAGATGGCAAGCATCTACAATTACAATTTTCCTCATCATTTAAACTCTTCAATGCAAGTTACCAAGGAAATAAATAAATATTTAAACTTTTTGCATCATCCAATTTCACACTCGTGGCCGTAAACATGAATAAATAAGAGTGTATACTCAAGTAACTATCCTCGAGGCTACCTCGCATATCATATGTAACTTGTTTCTTTCCCCTCAAAGCAGTGGCATACAAGATTTTAACACCTAATTTTACTTGATCCAAACCTATCGGAGTTGTGGGAGTTGGAGTATCTAACACGCCCGGATAATATTCATGTAATAAAGATGCAATCAAACATGGTGTACCCTTTACTCGTACTCGAAACTACCCGAGAAGATGTATTCTTGTTGTTGTAAGTTCTAACAGAGAATACATTCACATTCTTACTCCTCGCAACTCGTAAAGACCACTTGCATCCCTTATCGAATTAACGACATTTCACCATATACAATATCTTTGTCGACTTCACAGTAAAAACATTGAAGCAACTTCGAAGGCAATCTATGTCGACTAAAGTCAAAACTATGTATCCTTACTATCGAATTCTTGTCTTATAGTGAATTGGATATCATCTTCTCGTGAACGATATACGTTTTCAACATTTGATGTACTCCCTTCAACATTTGATGTGTCAAAACATTCTTGAGATGCAACATCGTTACAAATTCGAGTTCATCATCAACATGTTCGTCACCAGCATCGTTCACGTCTGGGTCATCCATCGTATGACATTCATCCCTAACGTCGTTCACTTGCTTTTCATCCATCAAATGATACAGTTTATGTGTTTGGTTCATCTACTACATCAACAGTTGGGGAAAATATTGTGAAAACAACATCAACCCTTTCAATAATATCAACGTTCTAAAAAAATCAACTTCAATACACACTTAATCTCTTAAAGCATCCTCCTCTACCCAAATTTGTCCACTCTCCTCGACAACCTCTACATGCAAAGCACTTGTTTTCGAATCCTCTAGCAAATAAACATAAACTTCACCATCACCCTTCATGTATGAACTTGTAGAAGGGTTTATCACCTCTGAAATGTAGCTAAACATCAACCTCGATGTTAATTCGACTATCATCTTACTACAAACTATTTCAACCAACTCGGTATACGTCACATACTTCTTAGATGTATTAAATAAGACAACAAACGTTTTATTAACTTCTTTAGGATTCCATAATGTCGAGCCATCTGTTATTCTTTTGGTTGAAGCTTTGTGGTTGAGTTTTTATTTCTTTAATGGTGTTTTAAGCAACAATCATAGATTTCTTTCTTTTTGTTAGGTGTAGTAACGTAAAGAGGAGAGGAGAAGAGAAGATAAAATATATATCAACCTCTACGTATCACGTGTCTTTTTTTTTTGTCGACAAATGGTCGACTCATTAGCCAAACTTACACTATCGTATGCGCGGGGAATCGATCCCGGGTGGGGTGGTACCTGCCTCATGTTGACTTATGACTACTATTAGATCGAAACCACTTCCCCTATAACGTGTCTATTTGTTTTCTGTAAATAATATATATTTTTATTATTAAATAAATATAATAATATTTAGACTTTGATTTATCGGTTACGTCCGTACGCATAACGCTTAATAATATTTAGACTTTGAATTATTTAATTAATTTTATTAAAAACAATAGAGGAATTTCATGTAAATAAAAAGATAAGGAAGTTAGTAGATTTTGGTTTTTTATAGAAGTCACTAGCTTACTTTTGCTCTGGTTGAAGTCTTCTGAGAATTCGATTATATGAAAATTCCATGAAAATACATTAACTTAGTTATCATTAATTTTTAGAGGAATTCACAAAACTACATCATTTTTCCCTTCCTTTACAAAACTCTACCTAATTCAATTTTTCACATATTTACACCCTTTCAAAATTTTAAAAGTTTGATTTACCCTTTAAAAAATTACCAAAATTAAAATATTTTCATTTGGGTTCGCTAATTAGTGTTTAGGTTATAGTATTAAGGGGGTAGGATTGTGTGGGTAAGATTTATTTGAATTTAATTTTGAGTGTTTAGGTGTAGTTTCGTGAAGTAATTTTGAAAAAATGTAGTTTTGTAATTCACCCTAGTTTTTAATACACTAACTATTCGATTACCCACAATAATATATCAATTATTTTTTTCTTATTTATAATCGCAAATTCATGTTTAGTCAATTTTCGTTAGTTGACCGTTAACTTAAAAAAAATCAAGTATGTTTTTTTTAAATTATATTTAAGGTTTTACAAAATAATTCATAAAATATAAAAATAAATATTTTCACAATTTTATTTGCTATTTTTTATAAATTGTAAAAATAAAAGAGAAGTTTTAATTTTTATGAGGTGTTTTATATATTCTCGAGTTTTAAAAACAAAATCCATTTTTTAAAATAAAATTTTTAAAGTGACTTTTAGTCAAAATAAAATTTATTTATATTTTTAATAAACAATTAATGTTCCACTAAAGGAGATTTGGTTAAACGTATAAACGGTTTAAGTTTGTGGTTTACAACATAAAATGTAAAATATTTTGGAGTGTAAGAATGAAGAAAAAGAATTAGTTGGTGTATTATTGTCGGCCATAAAAATAGTTCGTGTATTAAAAATTTATGTATAATTAAGTTATGTTTAGGGAATTTTCCCTATGTATATAGGTGCTATGATCAAACCCGCGCGTTGCGCGAGATATTTGTCATTGTTTCATAGTAATTTCAAAAAACATTTACATTAAATTTATTATCATAATACATCTTTGGTTTGACATCGAATATACCCATTTTATATTTTATCAAATTAATGAAAAACAGTTTGTTCCGATTGCAAAAATTGCAAAAAAAAACCTAAAGTTTCGAGAAATCGACATAAAAACCTGAAGAAAAACTGGTCTTGAAAAAAAATATAAAGTTTCATTTTCATCGATTTAAAACACCAAATTTCAGTTTAAACAGATTGACTCATATACGTTAATGACATTAATAACGGAGTTCGAAACTCTGCATTGTTTCATTTGACAATTAAAACGATTGTGTATTTGTATTTGTATTTTAGCACAAAATAACTTAAATTATGAAATAAAAACAATTGTTCTATTAAAATAATTTATAATTAATAAAACAAAAAAGAGAAAATTGTATTTTTCTTCCTCTTCTATCAAACTACTAATCTCTCTCTATTTAGTCTGTAACATGTTTGATTTGGATGGGATATTTGCAGAAAAAGGAAGAAATGGCGATGAGGCCTGAGAGAGGGAAGAAGCATATCAATGGCGGTTGCGATGGTTATGGAGAAAAAATCAAACGACCCTTAAATCATTACAAAGGTAATAATAATAATTAACAAAACTTTCACTTTTTCAATTGATTTTGTTTTCTCTATTGAGATCGAGATTTCCTCCCTCAGGCGGTGAGAAGAAGCCAACGAATGAGAAACGTATCGAGAGAAGAAGAAGACGAGTTTTTTTATTTTTAATTATAATCATATATATAATGAAGCAGTTTTGCCTCTCCTAAAGTGTCAACGTGTCTTTTTTTTGTCGTTGGGCCTATAACCGTTAGGTGGGCCTTCTCTGGTTCTGCGTGTAATCAGATGCTTTGTAGCCCAAATGATAAAGATTGCTTCGTTAGCAATCGCTTCCTGTTCCTTAACGTTTCCTAGGGATTCTGCTTCTGCATTCAAGTTATCTGAAGATCTTTTCATCTTCTCCACAGCGGCACCCTAGCCAATCTTCATGTGAGACTTTAAATTAGGATGTTTTCGGTCGCTTTTAATGCATTCAAGTCTAAGTCCGTTCCGACTCTCCTCATTCCCAGATCTTCTGCTTACAAATACAGACCGGTCACAAAGCATTTCAACCTTTAGGTATTTTAGCTCCTAAAGCGGTGTATTTATCGGGGTTTTTCAAGAAATCGACTACTTCTTGTAGCTCGAGTTTAGCTTGATCCGCACGCGCCACGTCACCGAACGTGGCACCCATTTCGGGGATTTCTTGGAATTTTGATTTCGATTTACCGAAATCCATCCGTCCACCTCCGCCGCCAAAACCGCCCGGACCGCTTTGACCGCCGCCGCGGAATAAATAAAACAAACCTCCCAAAGCAAGAATCGGGAAAAGTAAATTCCCGATTAAATCGAATATTCCTCCGTTTCAAAGCGGTTCGTTAATAGCTAACGCTTGTGGAGGAGAAGAAACGAAGATAGAAGATAACAATAGAGTCGTCGTCGCTAACGACAAATGGATCTGAGATTTGCGACGAGAGAGAGTAATCGATGGATTTATCGCCGGAGATTCGAATTTCGCGGGCGTTTTTGACGGCGGAGAAGGTGGTGGTTCGTTAATGGCGGCTCGTGACGGTAATGAATGGATCTGAGATTTGCGATGAAAGAGAGTAATTGAAGGTTTAATGGGTGAGATATGAGTAACGATGAAGTTAGAAGAAAGGAGTAAGAAAGTAGACGCCATTGAAGGTTCTTCTTCTTCTTCGTATGAGAAATTGATATTTGATTTTGAAAACGATGAAGAAGAAGAAGAAGGCGAATAAAGCTTGCAAGTGAGTGATTGCTTAAGGTTTGTCCACGTGTTTTATATTATATACAATAGTGTATATAATAATTGTAATTTTAAATATCTCAAAATATCTCTATAATGAATTTGAAGTTAGAAAAATGTTAATTTTAAATCCAATAATGCTGTAAAAATTATATAGTTTAAATAAAGTGTTTGTGTAATATATATATACTAGGGAAAAACCCGGCGTTGCGCCGGTTAATGATATAAAACATGTATATATATAGAAATTTTATTACCACAACATGAATATTTGTGACTTGTGAGTAAAACTTTGGTAATTAAATTAAAATGACAAAAACAACGATAAAAAATTAGGAAAATAAGTGGATTTGCGAAGGCGAGTAACATTCTTTACTTAGGTGTTGATTGGTTCTCCCGCAACCTCCCGCAAACGCAGCTTTTGCGGGCGATTGCGATTTATCGCGTTTGCAAAAATCACTCAAATCGCTTTATATAGTTTTACATCGTTTTGCACCACTTAAAATCGCCATATTTCAAAAGCTCCTTCCCGCTAGCGTTTGCGGTCTGCGGGCGATTGCGATTGGTTTAAATAATTTTTTTTTCAACAATATTAAAAAAAAATTTAGAAAAAAGAATTTTTTTATCCATAATAATATTATCAATAATAATACCAAAAATGTATCTACAAATAAGAAAGTTTTGAATAATTATTTAGGCGTTTTTTTAGTTTTCATTGTTATTATGTTTAATTTATTATAATATATCATAATATATTACCTTTAATATATTTTTGTCTATATCTTAGTTGTGACGATATATAATATAGTTGTGATGTTTGTAATTTTCAAATAATTTTGATAATTTTTAACAACTACTGCAAGCGTTTGTCAACCAGTCAAAAATATCCCGCAAACGCAAAATCTTTTAACCGTTATACCAATCGTACAAACCGTCTAATACTATAATTAACCGCCATCGCCAGCTTCAGCAATCTCCCTCAACCGCAACAGCAACCGCTGCGTTTAAACCAGTCGAGCCCTTACTTCTCGAAATGTCACTTAATGTGACATGAAATTCTGAATCGCAAGATACAACCACATAATTCAATTTAAGAAGAAGATTTTTATTTGATCAAAACTTAATTCTTTTGATCATGAGAATTATTATTTTCTTTGACCAATTTTAATTCTCCATCAAATGAAAAATATTCCATTTGACCAAAAAAATATATGTAATGATCAATTACATAAAGATTTATTTTGCATCGTTGGTTAAAAATGTTGGATTTTGCTGCGACTATTTGGTTTCACATATAGTTTATAACACCACTAAGACTCACATTTAACATATAACTTTATGTCAAACTTGGTGGTTACACAATTGAATGATAAAATCATTTATTAATTCAATTTAAGAAAAGATTTTTATATGACCAAAATTTAATTATTTTTATCATGAGAATTATTATTTTCTTTGACCAATTTTAATTCTACATCGCATGAAAAGTATATCTCTTGACAGAAATAAAATATATGTAATGATCAATTACATAAATATTTATCATTACATAAATATTTATTTTGCATCATTGTTTATTGAGTCATAGCTCAACATATTTTCCAAAACACAATGATATATTTATAGCTTAAAATAAAAATAGGAAAAAACAATACAATATTTGTTTACCTATAATATATAATACAACTATATTATATGACACAAAATTATTACTAAATAACATTTTGATACGAAAAATAATAAGTTTTGACAATTATAGTTGATTTTGACTTCTGAGTCAAGTTAATAATAATTGTTGTAACATAAATTGATTGTATATTATTTATAAGCTTAACATGTTATTTTGAGTTATTTACCAAAAAATATTATATGAATTAATTAAAAATGAGTAAACACAAAAATTTAGATGGACACTTGGACACTCGTCTTTTTATACATGTTTGAGACTCGATATTGTTTTAATTCCCCTTAACTTACATAGACAACTTTCATGGCTTCGAATTTCCCCCCAAATAAATGCCTTTTGGGCTTCTCCAAATAACAACAACCACGTAAAAGACTAAGTTTAATGGCCATCGCTCTCACCATCTCAAAATCAATGCACACGCACACTAAATCAATGCACACGCACACTGTTCATTTGTAGCGTTGATCTAACTATGGCAAAGTATAAGATATTATGTATGTGACCGTGTCCGCAAATCACCAACATCCCCGCGTTCACTATAAAAAAAATATCTTCGCGTTTTGATTGCCAAATGAAACGCAGAGTTTCGAAGTCCGTTATTAATTTACCGCCATAAACGTATATGAGTCAATCTGTTTAAACTGAAACTTAGTGTTTTAAATTGATGAAAATGAAACTTTATGTTTTTTTCAAGAAATTTCATTTTTTCTTTTTCAGAAAACTGCTAACAGTATAGATATAATTTATTTTGATTATTATATTCAAAACTATATAATATTATTCAAAATGAATTTCTATTTGTATATGTCCTCAGAAATAGAACATTATTATATTTTTTTATTGTATCTAATGTGCTGTGTTTTCGAAACCGGTTCGACCGTAAAACGGTTAAGACTTCCATATACACCATTCTCTTATATTTATTTTAAATTTCTTTATTCAAATATTGATTATGACACTATGAATCTATAAGAAATTTTTTGAGTTTTCTTCTTTTTAGATTGTGTCATCTGCAAGATTTTTTTTCTTGACCATTTTCAATAACTATTTCAAGTTGATATACTTATTATTTTTATCAATGTTGGACATTTTATTTAGGGATAATCACAAAACTACACCATTTGAATTACATTTCACAAAACTACGCCATTTCAAAAATATTTCACAAAACTACGCTTAAACACTCAAAATTAAATCCAAATAAACTTTACCCACACAATCCTACCCCCTTAATATTATACCCTAAACACTAATTAGCGAACCCAAATGAAAAGATTTTAATTTTTGTAATTTTTTAAAAGGTAAATCAAACTTTTAAAATTTTAAAAGGGTCTAAATATGTGAAAAAATTAAATTAGGTGTAGCTTTGTGAAAGAGGAGTTAAAAGGGTGTAGTTTTGTGAATTCCTCTTTTATTTAATATATTTTATTTTAAATTTTATTACTATTAAATGAGTTTTATTAATAAAATCATTTTAATTGTGTTGTCTTTATTATTTTTGGTTTCCTATTTGAGTTTTATTAGTATTAATTGGTTTTATTAAAACTTTTATATTAATTGGATTATCTTAAATATTTAGAATGATGAGGTGAAGGAAGATTGTGATACTCATCTATACTATTAATTGGGAAGGACAAATTTTGAGAAACCCTTAAAGTTTTTTTTAATTACATGTAATGTCATTGTATAAATTTTATTATAAGGTAATTTTAGATAAAATTATATAAAAAAATTATTTAATAGGCTAAAATAAAAACGAAATTAAAAAATATAAGTAAAGACAAATATAAAAAATGATTCCTAACTAATAGGATTAAAATTAAAAAACGAAAATAAAAATAAATAGGTAACATAATGAAAAAATAAAATATTATAAATATTTCAATAGTATAATAATTCATCGTACAATATTATTAAAATATTTAAAGATTTTAAAAATAAAATTAAGTTATAAAAGTTTTAATTATTTAGAAGTATTTATTAGAATATTTTAATCGATGATGTAAATAAAAAACCAAAAGTATTTGAAAATCCTTAAGAAAACTAAATTTTTAATATTTTTAGATACCTTTACGAGATGTCATGCGTGACGGATCAAAATACATCATACATAATTTATGATATATAAAATTAATATTAGAACATACATATGTATATGATTAAAAAATTATTATTCAACATACATCAATAAAAAAATCATTTAAAATGATATCAAATTAATATTTTTTAAATATTACTCGCACGAGTAAGAATCTAGTATTATATAATAGATTAGAAAAACACCCCAAAATAGAAAAACAAATTATAATAACAAATATAGAAAACATAGTACAATACTAGAAGTGGCTTGACCTACAAAATTATAAAGACAAACAGAGGCATATATATTCAGCATAGTTGTTTCATTAATACATACAGAGAGACTGTGCTATACTTTTGATATGCATAATTCTTTTTCTTCAAATTCCGATACATATTTTAGTCCAAGGCTTTGAAGTTAGAGATCGAAACTGTGGCTATTGAAGTGGAAAAGAGGATGATTAGCAGCTCGACAGATACTATGCGACCGTATTTCTTTGGCAACGGTTGACTGAAGACTAGCCGGTCCACATACTATAACTCCAACATCTACACTTGCCCACTTCCCATTCAACGACTCAAATATCTCTGCATGATAGAAATAATATCTTACATATCTGTTTAAAGACAACAAAAGACAGATTTGAAAATGTTTCAGTTGTGTAATCGTTACCTTTAAAGTCTGGTCTCGTCCCATAACGCGTAGTGATGAAACTTTGGATATCTTCTTCAACGACAAGGCCTTTATGTTCACCAGAAGATGGATCATGAGTTTCTTCTCCTTTAAAATTCACCTGCTTTTTGTGACTAGTTGGTTCTACTTGAACGTTTTTGCGACCCCAAAGATGCCAGAAAACAACCACAAGACCTCCAAATATCAACACACTTGCAACCATACAAACCACAAACAATAGTCCCTTGTACCACCACGCCGTTATGTTAAATTTGTTTATGTAAAAGATGTCCAACATTGTTATCATTGATATAAACCCAATGGTGGATGAAATTAGATAGATTCCAGACCATATATTATCTCCTGTACCAACTAGAACCGACATGGGACACCCTTTGGTCTCTAGCTTTACCGAAGGATTCACCATCTTGTGAACCATTCCATCTTCCTGTATGATATAATGTAACAAAGCAGTATTCAATAAACTAAGACCATGTGCAATGCAATTGGGTTGTAAGATGAGTTTTTATTTACTTTTTGATTTTTTTTTTTTTTTAAGTTAAACTAGGTAAGTACCCCGCGCCTTGCGCGGGACATGATATTCATAAATAATATTAAATTATATTATTGAAGACCATGAATTGATCAATTTATGGTTGAACATTTAACCCGAGACCCGAAACTCGAAACCGAATCGACATGAAAAATTCGGCTTGGTCCGGTTTCAGTTATCATATTATCCTATCGGGTTTTAATATTTTCTAACTCGGATTTCAGTTATAACCCGAACCGACCCGAGGTCCGAATTGTACTCGAATAGACCCGAAGATATACACATATATATAATTTTGATAAGTTAAATTGGATTTTAGTATACTATTTCAATTTTTTGTGGGTTATATTGAATAAGTCGAACCAAAACCCGAACCGAACCCGTATTACCCGAAGTAAGATCGGAAGTTCTTACCAAAATTATCTAAAACCTGAAAATTTGAACCAAAAAACAAAAATCCCGAACCGAATAATATTTGGTTTCATGTTAGGTTTTGTTAAATATATGAAACTCGACCTGAACCCGAATAGATTCGAACCAAACAGAATTGTATTTGTAAACAATCCGAACGGATCATATATCATTTAACCTGAAAAACCCGAACTTGAATTAACCTGACCTAAAAACCGAATGCCCAGACTCCAATCCACTAATCAAAATTCCCGACACCCGTTGGCAATTTATGAGGCATGCATCTATGAAAGACTATTATCGAAAGCCGAAATAACTAATCAAATTTTGCAAGCTTATTCAAAGAAAAAGACCCGCATTATGCATACTCCGTTAAATAAAGGCGCAATCCATTTACCGAAATTCGCAGGCTCATTTGACGAAAACTCGCTTTAATGATTTTGTATGTGATAAAGTCTTATTTATATTAGAAGATTTCTTATTTTGTTTTTTATTGTTTTCAATGTGGGAGAAATTTAATTCTTAAAAATTTTATATGTGAGCCTGAATTCGTCGGACCTCAAATATAATTTATAGAATTCGCCAAACAAAAATTATTCAAAAATATAAGGACTAAAACGCAAAAAAAAATTAAAAATTATATGTGAGCCTGAATACGTAAGCGTTTTGTCTTCTCTTTTAATAGTATAGATATCAGACCAATCGTGGGCCGCCACGTGTCAATGGGGCCCACAAGCAGTGTAAATATCGGATCCAGAATAAGAGAAGAAAGGTGAGTCTCTTAGTTTTTGTGTGGGACCTACATGGTAAGAACCCTTTAAACCATGAAATGTTTATGCTCTAAGGTCTTAAGCCCAAAAAATGTTATGCAAGACTTACCAAAAGAGGCTCCGATTGTCGCGTGACATAGATGTGGATCTCAAGGTTCAGTTTATGAGAGACGAAAGGGCAAATGGAAGGTATGTCGATCGTTGAGAGGAGAGATAGCTCGTCTGAGTTTTTAACTGCCCATATAATTAAAACTTGCTTCGGTAGACAAGCTTTCCCATCTCTTTTACGGTGGAGGATATCACTCAAGATAGAAAAAAATGGCGAAATACCAATCCCTCCTGCTATTAATACCAAGTTCTCATACCTGCAAATGCATAATTAAACATTTGTTGAGGTAGTCTAAACGCTTATTGTACTGTAAAAAACAAAACAAAATGGATTTGAATGCTTTACGCCAAGTGGTATGGAGACTCATGTCCATAAGGACCCTCCACACAAGTTGTAATTTTCGGATATGACTTATGAGAAAGGAGCTGATGTTGGTTCTCTGCCTCATAGAGATTTGACAACTGATCCCTGAGCTTTGCAGTCCATCCACCAAGAACCTTTATAAGCACCGCGACATGATGATCTCCGTCTAGAGGGCTTGATGAAACACTAAAAGGATGCCACTGTAGCCATGATAGTTCCCTCACTTGGAGAAAGAAAAAACTCAGTGCATTGTATCTCATATCTGGTTTTAGGAGAAATTAGAGAGAAAAGGAAATGGCTTTAGATAAGAGGTGAAAGACTCCATAATAACGATGTACATGACTAAACATAATTTGTTTACTTGGTGGTTTGGAAAGAACGAGCTCGAGGGTTCCACAAGGGAAACTCTTTGCAGAGATAACATCTACCGTTGTTCTGGACTGGCAGAACCTCAAGAAACGGTCAAGAATGAAAAGGAATATTCCTCCGGCAACTATGCTAAATATGAAGTCACCGACGTGAAGTGCCAAGAAGAGAACAAAGACAATGTATAGCTGATGGGTGTAGAAAAAGAGCTCAAAATAATGCTTTCTCACGTAGTGAAGCGACGTTACCCACATCAGTAAACCGGCCACAAGACTTATCACTCCAGGCAACACAGCTATTCCAATAGCTTTCCACTCAAATATCTGAGACACATGAGAGAGAGAGTGAGTAGATTGGTTTATCTTGGTAACGAAGAAAGGAAGAAATATGATGCTGAAAGAATCTTACAACATCTAAAAGTCGACCTTCCATAGTCCAAGCAACAACATAACAGAGGCCGTGAAAGGAGAAGAATGCCATGGTGATATGACCAAGCCACACATGATATTTTGTAGCATGCTCGAAGGGGATATCTATAAGACGGAGAAGAACAGAGCCTCTGGCAATTGGAAGAAACAAAAACACCATACACAATAATCCAATCATCCCAAAACGCAGACCCGTTATTTCCAACAGAAGCATGCTGATTCATTCACACACATTAATAATAAACTAGAATGAGAAAATGGATAAAGAAAGAGAGAAATGAATTGAGTGATTATAAAAGAACCTTTTAGCTTTGGGAGGCACATGGAAGTAACTAAGGAGATCAAGATTCCTAATGGTAAAAGCATAAATAGCCCAAAGGAAGAAGACAAAGAATATCATAATTCCTAAAAACTCTGCAGCTGAAACAACTCCAAAAGGTCCTTCCACTAGTACAGGAAATGTCCATAGCCTAAACCTTGGAAACTTTGATATCTTCTTCCTTCAAAACAATCACCAAAACATATATATTTTTGAAAAACAACTGATACAAAAATATATATAGGATAACATTATTAATTACCAAAATATATACTTTTTGGTATTGAGTAATCATTTCAATTACTATGTTTTTTTGTCCTCACAAGTTAGTTTTTCCTAAAATACCGATAAAATATTTTTTGATCAAGAAAACCATAAACACAAAAACCAAATTGTGAAACTTTAGAATTTTTAAAAAATATTTGTGTTCGCTTTTTATTGTTTAAGGTTTAGTTACAAATAGGTTAGGTTTATGATTTAATTTTGAAAGTTTTCTATAATAAACTGAATTTTAAATAATTTTTAGCTAATTTAATTTATGGTATTTCGGGTCCAAAAAAACTTATTAATGTTCTTCAAAGAAAAAAACATATTATTTTTGACGTAAAAATAATTTCATGTAGTTATTTATTTATTTTGTTAAGGTGTTAATATTATAAATTACTTTGCCATAAAGTATAAAAATACGTACTTAGTGAACACTTGGTCTTCCCCTGAGATGATAAGATAGAGAGAAGCTAAGACGGAGATAACAAGAATGGGACCACTGAAGATTAAGAACATGCTTCCTGCAAATTCACCATCAGAATTAAGATGGCGAAATATTTTTTATAGTTTTATTCTTAGGCGGAGAAAACGAGTAAATTCAGACCTGTGATGCCGAAAAGAGTGTGTGAGGAAACTTTTGCCCAACTTGTAAGCAATCCATCACCAAGTTTTCCAGGGTACATCACAATAAATACAACCCAACCTACGAAAATCATAGACATTACAACCTTCAATATCCATTTTGATGACGAAACCACCACTGATGACGATGATGATGATGATGATGGTGATGATGGCTCCTTTGGTAAAAGTGGGGTTGCATGTTCATCCATTGTTAATTACTACTCTCTACTTCCCAGTGTGTGTTTATGTTTGTGATGTGAGCTGTCTTGAGAGACGATTCAGTTGAATTTAAGGAGACGTTATTGGAGATATTCAGGGAGGATAATTAAGAGACGAAAATAGGATGAAATTTTGTGGACCATTCGAGTGTCTATCATATTCATTAATGAAAGATTCCTTCCTAGTACAACATTTTATTAAAACACAAAATAAAATAGCAAAGATATAAAAGAGAGTAAAGGGGAACAAAGCAATTTACATGTGATGTTAGAGAGTAACGTACTTGAGAGAGATAGGTACGTTTCGTTTCAACCACACTTGAGGAAATAAGAGTACTCAATACTAAGCTTAAAGATAAGACGATTATTATGACGAGTGTGATGTTTGGATAATTTCATGGTGTCACACTTGTTTATTTGACATTTATGGTTACAATTCAATTAGTTATATTATCTTGTTCACAAATATTTTTCTTGCAGATACATACTAGTTGAACATTTTCGCCAAGAATGCATATTATGTCATATATTTCAAATATATAGATATATATATATATAATTAAACTAGGTAAAGTACTGAATAATTTAGTATAATTCTAGTTACGAAATCAAATATAAAAACTTATCAAAATTTTCAAATTATGTTAAAAGTTTATTCTTATGATTTTGGGAAATTCTTATGAATATCACGAAAAAGATTTTTTTAACACAATTAGCACACATTTTCGAAAATTTTACAAATACCATTAAAAAGTTTTTTCTCGTAAATACCACAAATCTTAAATTTTCAAAATTACACCCAATACTTTCAAAATTATACCTTACCCCCTTCAAAAATTTACCCTAAACACTATATAGCAAACCCAAATGAAAAATTTAAAATCTAAAAGTGTTAAAACTCGTTTTTTATATTTGTGGTATTTTTGTAAACTACTACTTTTTGATGGTATTTGATATAAAAAATATTTTAATGGTATTTTTGTTATAAAAAACTTTGTAATGGTATTTTCAAAACAAAACTTATTTTGATGGTATTCTAAGGAATTTCTCTATGATTTTTATCATTTCATATGTTTTTTTATAGTATTACCTCTTTATCTTATGTTTAAGAAATTTTTATCACTTTAAAATATTAGTCATTTAAATATTATATTATATGACTCATTAAAAGATTATAACATATTAGTTTTTATAATATTTTAACTTTTGATTAACTAAAAATATTTTAAGTTTTTACTTTTGCACGAGGTCAAAATATTTATAATATTTATTTTATTTAGTGTAAAAACCCACATAACCGTTACAATTTTTTTTGGGAAGTTCACTGTATGTGTGCCAAATGCACAATTTTATGGTTACAAATAGTTTATCCCACCGTAAAACTTGCAGCACCTCTCTTAAATGACCAAGATGATCTACCATAGACTTACGATTGATGAGAATATCATCAAAGTAAACCACCACAAATATTCCAATAAAGGGGCGTAGTGCTTGGTTCATAACGCGCATAAATGTACTAGACCTATTGTAAGTCCAAAAGCATAACCATCCATTCAAAAAGACATTATCTAGCCTTAAAAGACATCTTCCATTCATCATTAGGTTGAATAGTTGCGGTTAAGTTTTGAATTTGAGTTTGGAGATCGTTTATTGCTTGTCTGGTTGGACTCAACTTCAATGGAAACAAATGTTTTCTTTGGTAAACGAGTCGTTTTTCAATTATTATTTCTTAATTGCGTAAAAATCTCTCCAGATTTGTGCTGCCATTGTTGATCTTGATTGATTAGCTTTTTCTCTTTGTTGATCCGGAGTTGTAAAAACTTTTTCGTAATTGTTATTTTCTTCAAGATCTTCTTCTATATTTTTTTCTACATTTCCTCGGGAAAATTATCACTTCGACAATATTTTCGAAGGAAATTGTGTAAACCGTCACAATCAAGCACAATCTCTGTCTGCGTTTTATAAAGAAAAGAAGGTGCAAATTTGAAAATTAAGAATCGAGACTTGAAAATACCAAAAATTCTCTTAATAAGGTTTCTCAAAGATGCATGACGATGACTAAACAATTCTTTTTGTGGTGTGTAATCTTGACCAGAAAACTCTTGTAGATGATATCGAACACCACGATAAGGAACTAGAAAATGTCAAAAATTCGCAAATCCACAGTCAACTA